>JASUUG010000714.1:1200000-1800000 GCA_030449905.1 Luvunga scandens
TCATTATAATCACATCATTGATCATTTTCTTTAGCATGTGTATTTAGACCACTCGGTTTTATGATCTAATTTAAGTAAATATATGGTATGATTGAAACAGTTAGCTTGTTAGCTTTTGATATTTTTCATTTCCTTCTTGTTCTATGCTCTCTGCTGCCTATCGAAATTCAATAATATCATTCCCAGAAAGAGCCCAATCAGGTGGGCTGAATTTTTTTGTTCGAAGGAGGCTGGGCCTCAACCTTAAACAAGCCCAACACGATCTGTGCATCATTTTAACAGACCAGTTAAAACCCACTACCTCTCAATCAACCCACTTCTAGGATCAATAGTGGTATGTTTGTTCTGCGGATTTAATGATTCATGCAAATCAAATAAAGAAAGTAATTTTATTATAAAGCGTCCGGTTATATGTATAGGATTTTGCTACCTACCTTACATTCTTAAATGTAAGGTATAATCATTTATAAAATTTAAATGTGGATTCCATGTGGAACTCACATTCCTTATAGAAGGCTGTACCTTATATCAATTATAAGATAGTAGCTCTCATATATATATTTTTGGAACTCAAATTTACTAGTTCAATGTTACACATATGTTGGAAATAAAATATTTGTCAAATGATAAACTACCTTTTAATAAAGGATTGAGATTCCAGTTCCTAAATACATTCTGGGAAATGATTTTGTTTTAAATATTTAGAGAGTGGTTGATTGAGCTTATTGCAAGTAGGACTTTCACAGATTTCACACATATGATTATAATTTTTTGGATTTCGATGTAGCCTTTTGTCCCTCATAAGCAATTTCAAGGGTTCATATTTCTCTTTCCATAACATTTTCTCATCTTCTTAATTTGAAATTAACCTTATATGGGACATCAGTATGGAACCATCTAATAAAACTGCACATAATTTTAATGGTTATGGGATAAGATTTATTGGATGACAGACATTATAGTTGACAGTGGCACGACCGCCTCACATAAGTTAAACTTTCAGTTCATCATCTTCCTCACAGTTCCCACATACAATTCCTCTCAAAAATGAAGATCGGCTTAGAAAACACAGCCAGTGAAAAGAGACTAGAAATGAGAGATTTTAGGGATTATGAGTGTAAATTGCAATTTGCATTGTAATATTAATATGTACATACAAAGGGGAAAAAGAACAGGATGTATGTTTTAATCAATAAATGCAATTTTGATCAGAAAGCCAAGTCACATAAGTAATCTTAAAACAAGAAACTAAACGTCAAACGCAGAAGCTAAAGAGGAAATTTAATAAATACAAATTATATATATGGTATTTCTCTTGGGATCCAGTGACCATTAGCAAATTCAATTCCAAGTGAAGCAGCAAATTAATTAACCTACGTTGTTACTCTTCCCTTCAAAAAATTTAACTATACTGAGAGAAAAGGGGGGTGACTTGCTGCTCAAGATAGCTTAATTACTTTGCCTAGAGACGAACCCTAACTTAATTTGCTTGCAATTCTAAGGTATGCGAATCACTGCTACATTGTTTTCAATCTTTTCATCGAAATTGATTTTTTTTTTTTTGGTCCCTTCTTTTGAAGCCGGTGCTATTAAAAGTTTGAGGTTTCACAATCTATTCTTTCATTTATTAGTTATTTTATGGATTATATTGTCACCTGACCAATACATGAAGATAGTTTTTATGTGGAACGATATAAGAAATTATATATGGGGTGGAAGATCTATGAGGTTTTGTGATAGTATTGTGAAACTCTGGCTTGTTGGATGTATTCTATGTTAATTAAATGCTAGTTCACATTGTTAAATCTCTTGTGAAGATAAAGTTCTTAGAGTTAAATTCGATCAATTAAATGCTAGCTCATTCTGTGTCACCTGACATTGTATGTTAAATACTTTTACATCTTATCTAATAACTAGTCAAAAGCTCGTATTTTGCTTGGTGTAGAATTCTAGTACAAAGTTTTTCCCCTTTTACTTTTTTTTTAATATATAAAGATGTTATTAATTGTATATATGCTACAGAATAATATCATTTATTATCGATTTTTTAAAAATTATTATTATCCGTTTTCCATGTCCTAGCTAAGCAAGAAAGCAACAATGAGCAGAGAGCAAACAAAGAATGACAATGGCACAACAAAAACACCAACAGAAAAGGTCGATAGCAGTACCAAAACCTGGTCGCCATTCATGGATAACATCGTCGAGATGCCGATAAGCAAGAAGGAGAAGAAGCATTTAGATAGACAGATCAATGATGCCCTTCACGGTGAAAGAAACATACGTAGATTGTCTGTTTTTGAAAAGATATGCCCCCAAGAGATAATAAAAGACGATTTCAATGAGGTTATATGATTAGTGAAGTGATTGTTAACTTGTATGATAAAATTAACTTATGATTGAATTACTTAGACTCTCTTTTTCTTTTTTTTTTTCTTTTTTTCCAATTACATATTCACTCGTATTATATATGTACTTACTTTTTCATATAATACTTGGTGAGATACCCACCATTCTTCAGTCTGCATGCATGAACATTCCTCTTCTCTGTAGTGATCTACTTTCTTTCTTAATAATGCTTCCGAATTTGTTTTTAAAAAAGTCATTCCACAAAGACTATTCTCCGGCATTATTGCAGTTGGTTTCGATGGTTTAGTTTGATTTGGATTTTATTTTCCCAACTGACTATAAAATTTAAAATTACGGATATGAACAGGAGAAGGGAAAAAAAAAAAGAGAGAGAAAGGCGGTCGACCTCTCATAAATATAGGAATAATTAACAAGTGATTTAACTAAATTAAAAGCTAGTTTGGGATTGTAGTGGCCAATGAAATAAGTTGTTTTTGATATGCGGATGAAAAAAGCAACTTATTAAAAAAGTAGCTTAGTGCTTGGTAAAACACTAAGCTACATGCCTTTGGGTGTTTGTTAAGTTCCTTTGAGTTTTTATTACAAAAGTGTTGTTTTATTGTATGATAACCAAAATAGATATAAGTTTAAATTATCTTTTATTTTTTAGAGAATGTTTAATAAATTGAGTCAACATACCTTTTTTCTTTTTAAAACACATAAAATTACATAAAGTAAAAATAAAATAAAATCTAATGAACTTCATAATTTGTTACATAAAATATGATAAAAATTTATGCTAATACACATATAATCCAAACAAAACAAAAATTAATATGCCTTACATTTACATTGAACTTGTCATAATAATAGTCCTCAAAATTTTCATTCTCGTGATCCAAAACCATTATTGTTGTAATATTCTTCTTGAGTATCATTATCTCTTTCTACTCTTTCGTCAAAGATTGAATTTGGATTATTTTCGATATTGTCAAAATGAAGATCACATTGTGCATGCCTCCTTATATAATTTTGTAATGCCGTGTGTTGATACTTTGTTAGAATCAAGTGCACAAATGGAGGTACGCTTGCACACATACTAACAAACAAAAAACGGTTAAATGGGGTAGGGAAAGGAGGTTTCTAGTGGTCCCACTTTGATGCTTAAGTCAATGACTTGAGAATTCAAGTTGAATCATAAAATCAGAGTTCTAGTGAATTTACCTCTCTTTTACAGAGTAATTGAGTATTTATATTATACCACATGTTTAGGTGATTGATTCCTCTTATTTTTAGTGAATGTGAGGAGTTATTCACTTTATCTTTTTTATTTTAGGAGGTGATGAAATGATGGCATAACTATCCTGATCTGACCCCTAATAAGTAATAAGAGAGTGGAGCATGTTTTTAGTAGTGGGGATTATGCCCTTACTTTGGTGTGCTTGGTGGTTTAGTTGTCAATTTTTTCAACTACTTTGATTGTGTTTCAATTGTTCTTTCTATTGGTAAGCCTTATCCTTATATTTTGCCTTGCTGGCTTAGAGCTTTTGGCCAAATTCATAATCTCAATCTAGGATTCTTTGTTTCTTTGTTTCTTCCTTCAAGGGATCTTTACGCCCATATGGTGGTCATTATCCCCACCCTCAAGTAATCCTTATTTCTTATTTGATAGTCTTCATGCCTCGAGGGTTGTGTGTTGACAAATTTCCCTATCAATACCATGGTTGTAATGACATATATAATTATTATTATTCGGTTGTGGGCGGCAACATGATATATAATGGTTTGTATATTATAATTTGTAAAAAATTAAGACATAATTTTTTTTATTAAAATATTAAAATTATAATAAAAAAAAAGCGTGATTGCTTATTTAATAAGTTATTTATTAAAAAACAACTAGACTTTACAAAATTTTATCAAATACTAATTTTTGTCAAAAATTATAAAATAAACCGCTTATTGGTTTTAATCTCAACATCGAAGGGGGTCTAAATTTCAATCCAAAAAACATAATTTCAATGGTTTCAATTTATGAATCATATGAGGTAAAAAATGATTCAAAATTAGATGTAAGTGAATTAAACATTCATAACTAATAAAACTAGCTAGCTAAAACGAAACACACAATACAAGCATATGCATGATAATCACTGGCCTAACCTCACCACTTATGATAGAACTCACTTCACCAAAAATCGTGCATATTGATAACTTGGGATATGCATGGACTCTCTATACTCCTAATACAATAAAACAACCTCTCTACGGTCTAACTCAATACCAGCTTTGCAAGCGGATTTCGAGGATGCCATCACCATATCACCAGCATACCCATACCACTATCCAATGACATTTTGACACATATATGCAATATATTTATGATTAAATTATTCCCTATACATGCAAAATTTCATTGGGTGATGATTTGATTAAATAATTGTATCTGCTCCATCCAAAAATTTCCTAGATTTACGTATACAAAACAGGAACAGAGAAAACAAAAACTTGCACCACCCAAAATTGTCTGAGATTTACTTATTAAAAGCAGAAACAAATTAAACACCCTATTCAAACTCTATAATATCTCTCTCTAAATAATTTTTTCTTTTAAAAAAATACATATATATCATATCATTATAAACCCTAAACCATTATTATTACTCCTTGTTTCTCCCTCAGTTGGTGATCAAATATCAATAATGTCCGCCACAGTGACAAGCAGCTATAAGAGAGAAGCAGTAGCAGGAGTTGCAGAAGAGAATAATAAGAGTAGTAAGAACGAAGAACTAATAAGAGATGTGAAAGAAGATGAAGAGTTCGTTAAAGAATTTTTTACAAAAGATATTGTTGTGTTTGAGAAAATTATCTTATGGATAGAGCGAGTCCCTATGTTCTGTCTACTCTTTTTCTCTCTTTTCCCACGATGTTTACGAATTGCAGCTGATATTCTGTGCGGCACCAACCTTATTTACGCTGTGCTCGTCATAAGCCGCCTTAAGTTGTGCCCTTCTGCTATCGTACGTGTTGCTTACTCCTTAGGTGCTTTGGAAGCCTTTTTTTCTTGATTATCCCCCTTTGGTGTTTTTCTTTTCCTGGGCACTGCTTTTGTTTGATCAAAAGCGCTTTGAAAGTATTTTCTCTTCAGGGTGTGTTCTCGCTTGATCAAAAGTCTGCTTTGGAAATGTTTTTGCCTGATCAATAGCGCTTTGAATGTACTTTTTTTTTTAAAAAAAAAAACTATATTTGGTGCAGGGCTTTCATTTTCTATTTTTCAGTGAGCGCATTGCATTCCTCTTAACAGAAGTCGCTTATTACTTAGAATATTCGAGATATTGGGAACTTGTAGCTGCTATATTTATTGCCACCAACACCATTCGGATTGTACTGATAGTGAGCTCCTCTCTCTCTCTCTCTCTCTCTCTCTATATATATATATGTTCTCTATTGTTCATCACTCCGTCTCTATTTTTTCTTTTGTTTTTCCATTGTTGCACCATATGCTTTCAAATATGCATGCATATCATGTTATTGCAAGTATTAGATTTGTACAAGAATTATTAGTGCTTTAGAACTCGTGCAAATCAAGAATTGATAAAATCCAAAAAGTTCACTAACAGAATTGATCCTTTTTTTTTGCAAATTAAGAATTGCTAAAAGCCAAAAAGTTCACTAACAGAATTGATCTTTTTTTTTCCAATTTATCATTCGCTTTTGAATCCTAAATTTCAATAGCTGTGTGATGCTTGCTGAAAGGAAACTAATCCATCAATGTTTCATTTTTAAGACTGATGATTGGTCGAGTATTAAGGCACAAATTCGCGAAAAATTTTGTTATCTCTCTGAGGTGAGTTGCCCTTTTTTTCCCCTGATTTCATCTTTTTCTGTAGTTCAGTTTGTCTTAATAGAGTTAAACTAAGTCAAGTCATTCTAATACAGGATATGAGCAACCACGAGGAATCAGCTGATGCAGAATCTGAGGGTGAATTTGAGATTGACGTAGATGAACCATCGAAAAAGAAACAAGCAATATCAAAAAATGTGGATAGTAAACTTTGTGAAGAGTCTCAAAAAACTAATGAGATCGGCTCCGAGGATTTGGAGACGATAGATGATCAGAAGGAAGATGAATTGATGATCGGAAACCAGGAAGAGCAAGCAAAAGATGAAAGCTATATTGAAGAAGAAGATAATCATGATGGAGCTTTCTTGCGTCACAAGAAATTTCTTGGAGATATAAATCTCAAAGCACATTTCCTGCAATTGCAGGAAGAGAATAATGAGCTCACTCTCAACCTATATGCTGAGACTCTTGAACATTACAGGAGAATCGAAAAGAGCTATTCTAAGTGTGACGAAGAGAAGAAAGATCGTGCAGCGAAGCTTGACGATGCTGTTGAAAAGTTGAGGCATTGCCAACAAGAGAAGAAAGATCTTGCGGCGAAGCTTGATGATGCTGTTGATACGTTGAGGCTTTACCAACAAGAGAAGAATGATCTTGCAGACAAGCTTGATGACAATGTTGAAACGTTGAGACATTACCAACGCCTTGTGCAGGATTATCATTTTATTGATCATAGGAAGTGGGAAAAGGAGAAGCAAAATCTTCTGTCAGAGCTCGATGCTTTCAGTTCATCCCCATTGCAATGTGCTGCCAATCCATCCTCTGATCGATACAATCCACCAAGCAGCAATGCTGCCGCCGTTCAGAACGTTTCCAATGCAGCCAATGCTGCGGACTACCAATCTGATGTTGATGGTACGCATACATCTCTATTAATGTTCCCCAGAGGTCTTGCTACAGCTGATGCCCAATATTCAGGTGACTCTGAGGGAATCCATGGTGCCTTTCTAGAGGCAAAGCCTTTCAGTTGGGAACAAGAAAGGAATGAGCTAATAGCAAAGCTTACAGCAACAAGTGCTTGGTACCAATACTACGTCCACGCTGCATATGACTACCAATTACAGAATCACAATTTGCTTGTAGAGCGTAATGATCTTTCAGCTAAGCTTCGGTCTGCAAACACATCAGCTGAGTTTTACAAAGCTTGCTTGGATGATTCTGATGACGAATGCCGTAAGCTGAGGGAAGAAAACAACAATCTTTCTGCTAAGCTTTTTGCTGAAACAGCATCTGCTGAACATTACCATAAGCTTGTGAATGAGATGGAGGAGAAGTGCAGAAAGCTGAAGGAAGAGAAAAATGAGCTTGTTACTAAGCTCTATGCAGCAAAGGCAGCATCTCAGCTTTATCGTAGCTATTTGCACGATGCTGGTTCTCTAGGTGTTTGATATTTAATTTGCTTTGGTTTTTCAATTGGCTTTCGTAAAAGTCTTGATTTGCCGGTGACGTCATTTGTTTGTTTTTGGCCTTTTAGTCATCTTTGCAATGACATTATTTTATTTTTTCAGTTTTTGAAGTTCATCTTTGACGATGACATGCAAACCCCGCACGATGCTGCAGGCATTAAGAACGGAACTTTACAAATTGTACTTTCTGCTTCAGCACCGATTGAATTTATGAGTTTTGTTTTTGTATTTTGACTCCCAAATTTGTGAAGTAGTGTGTTCACAGAAACTAAAAGGATCGAACAAAGTGATCCTTTTATTTTCTGTGAACAAACTTGTGGATGGTGAAGCGATTTTTAATTTGTAATTCATTATGAAACACGACCTTCCATGTTTTTGCAGATGCATCATAGTACGAACTTTGTATATGTCAATATAAATTGAATAATGAAAAAAAATAAATTTTTAGAATATTTCCGCAGGACCTTCGATACGAATTTTTATTTGTTATTATTTTTATTTTTGTCATTGTTAATAATAATTAATTAACAATCACGATTATTATAATAAATAATATTAAAAAAGACGATAATTAATTAAGGACATTTTAGAACTTAAAACAATATGTTCCAATTGGATATTATCGCGCCTAGCAACAAACATGCATGAATCATTTCACAAAGTGTGTGTTCTAATAGTCCAAAATCTCAATAGTTAAAATAATGTCTTTAAAGATAAGTAGGTGCACTATTACACAATGAAGATTGTAACTTCTCATGAATTTTCTTTTATCGCTCAATGATAGCTCAAGTGAATAACTTAATTTTTATTTCATTCCATTCCAATTACGAATTGCTGAATGCACCATTAATTATTAGCATGTGTATGACAGGTTTCCGGCTTATTGAGTTTTGTACTTCTTGTCATCCATGTGATAGACTATTTGGTCATGTCGCTACCATAGAGCACAAGTAGTAGCACTGCATGAATTCGAAAAACTGAACACAGATAAAGAATTCAAGTGTAACAATGAAAATCATCATGGCTGTCAATCATTCAAAATGGGTTCTTCATTTGACAGAAGTAAAAAGCTCACATAAAGTAATCACTTGCATAGCACTCTTGCTAAATTTGACTTGAATCTCTGAGAAACCATTCCCGTCTTATGTATTTTGCAAGAATTGAAGATGAAAATTTCCAACTCGACCAAGTAATATACCATTCTGTAATTGAGCTGCAACGTACAACTAAAAGATGCACATTTTCTGCTGTCTTAGCACGACTGTCTTAACACATTTTCTGCATTCCCAATATTCAAATATGTCAAAGAAAAGCTAGAGTAAAATCCATGACCCTTCGGGGCCCCAGTAACCTTGATCCGACCACTATAAATTAAACCTTGGCAACTATGTGCAATACCTCAATTCTCTTAAAGATAGTTTAGTCTTTTTTATATTTTTAGTGATCTTTGTATTTTAATATAAAAAAATAAAATACGTTACCTTTTTCATTAAAAATTGAAATTTACCTCCAATCTTCTCTCAGCACAATATCCATTTTAGGTAACACAACTTGATCTCATGGCCGAACTAAGAAGAAGACTTTCTTCTTCTTCTCTTTTTCTTTTTCTTTTTTCTTTTCTTTGTTCTTCTTTTTCTTTCTTTTTTTCTCTCAACTGATCTCTCTCTCTCTCTCATTAATAGAATCTTAATCTTTTTATACTAAGGTACAAAGATCACTAAAAATAGAAAAGACTAAAAATACCTTTAAGAAAATTAGAATTATAACATGCCAAGCCCAACAACTAATTAAATATTATTACTTTGGTCACACAATCCATCATGTTTTGTTATTAGGCCTTGCAACCCATAACGCGTCTACTTAGTTAGAAAAGCCTAAAGCTTGTAATCTAGTCTTAGAACTTCTCCTTAGTGGTGTGGATGTTACAAACTTTCCCCCTTGAGAATCTTGTGTCCTCTTGAGGGTCATTGGAAAGAAAACGTAAAGAAATCCTATCGTCAACATATTCACTTGCACATCAGGTCGTGAATCGGCTTTGATATGATCAATTGTAACAATTGAAGTTCGAAAACTAAGTAGATATTGTATTATTTGGGCACATAGCTCATGACGGCTTTGTTATTGGATCTTATAACCCAAAATGCATTTACTTACTTAAAAGAGCCCAAGGACTAGTTCAAAAACTCTTTTGCTAGTGACGTAGATGCTGCATAAAATTACAAATGCAATTAATAAACATAATTCTTTTTATAGGAAGACTTATGAGCACATCACATGTTCGTGCTTATACCAATGACCTTTTACACATACAATACACCCATGTGTATAATCACACTCAACACATAATAAAACATTACATAAACACATTTGCAAAAACATATAAATCCTTATTCGTACATATCAAATTAGACTTTTCAAACATGTCAATATATATATATTATTTATTGTTATTCATTTAGCAGTCTAGTTTACTTACCTCTTGGCATTTACATGTAACAAATGCATATTGATATCATTGGCCTAGAAATTATTAATAAAACTCTCATAAGATATAATCAAGTCCTAACTCATTTTAAACGTCTCCTAAATATTCAACTTCAAATACTCTCAATATTTGATCTCCAAAACAGAACAGCCCATATTCTTTGATTTTTAATAAATCATTACCTTATTGAAAAAATCTCAAATTTTACATAGCATATTTTCACATATTGAAAATTCATTGATAAAAATTTCATAACTTAACTCCTTCAAAAACTAATGCAGAGCATAACCCAGTATATATTAAACTATTAGATTATATATTATGGTATGGTAATCAACTGAAACAAAATGTTTCATGCTCACTCAGCATAGCTACTAAACTTGCAATCCGCTTTGTCTTTTTGAAAAAGGTTTCAGAAAGAAAATTAATAAAAACTAAAGTAAGTATATGGAAATGACTTAATTTTGAAAAAATATCCAAATCAAAAGTCGAATGATCTACATTAAATGTGTTTAAACTTATATAAATCATAATTGCTACAACTTAAACAGCATCTTCATAACATGCTTGATAACCAGCCCCCGCCGAATTGTTAATGCTATCGGCATCAGTCTCTGCAGGCCTTCTTCGAGTCACTTGCTACAGCTGGCGGTTGAAGAGGTAAAACCAGCAGAGGATTTGAGTGCATTGCACCTTAAGCGCGTAATCTTAAGCACCTTCTCCTTATCCAACAAGGCAGGTGCTCTCTTGTTTGCGTGCATTGCACGTTTTCTCTCAATCTCTTCCTTACGCTGCATATCGCAACCCACTCCTCTTGCTGTCTGGCTTTCACTGCTGGGTCCGGAGCAAATGCAGCCCCTTCTTCTTCAAGATCCGATATCATTCCTCGCATATCATTTTTCGCCTCCTCCCATCCCGCTGGGATTGCCGCTGCCGGTTTTCCGGTTTAATTTTCAAAAGATCGTTGAACAATTTCCGGGCCTTTTCATCCTTGAAGATCTCGCAAGATGACATCAGCTTCTGGAAATTGTCATGGGTATTCGCATCATCGGGTCGTTTATCTGGGTGCAATTCTAAAGCCTTCAATTTATGAGCTTTTGAAATCTTCTTTTCAGTTAGTTTAGCCCCATCCTCACCAGGGGCCAACCCGAGAACACTATAGTGATCGCCCACTCTATGATGCTGTTATAAAAATTACAGCATCAATAGTGTGGATAAATATTTATTGTTAGATTTAATTAATAGTTTATAAAATTATAAAATTTAATTAGGATAATATTTTAATTTTAATTATTAAAAATTCAAACTTACTAATTATCAAATTTGTTAAATGTGTCTTTTTAAAGATTAAATAATAAAAAGAAGCAAGTGTAATCTATTAATACTTTTATATTTCCTTTAAAAATATATCTATTTTAATATTAACACAACTCAATCTTAGTTTATCTTCTTATTATTATCTCATTTTCAACAAAAAATTACCAAATTAATAAATATTGCAACAATTAATTCAATTCAATCTTCGCCAATGAATGAGTAATCTCAATGTTAAAAAAAGAAAAAGAAAAGGAAGACAATGAATAAAAGTAAGAATTCAAAATTCTATTGTCCTAATTATAAATGAAAAAAAAGGGGTCTAAATTAACATGTGTTGTTGAAGATTGAATAATATATATTTTTTATTTACACATCTAAATTAATTTACATATTTGCATATTTAATTGTTAATTTTGTTGGTGATTTAGAAAATATTTATGGAATTATAAAAAAAATAGAATTGTATCCATTAACTTGAATATTATCTATTAATTATTGAGTAATTAGTTATTTATCCACTAAATTAAATCAATGATGAAAATTAAAACATTTAAATTCAAGAGTTCATAATGACTCTATTATCATTACTGTAAAAATTCACACAGCATCATAGAGAAATCCTAAAGGTAAAGCAAAATAATAGAAAAATAATTGATTTCTTACATGGGATCTTCCTCTAATTTGCCAAAAGACTTTTTTTTAAAAAAATTTATTACTGGATTGTAAAAAGCCTGGGACATTAGATTTAAAATAAACCAACCAAGAGATAGATTAGTAATAGAATCCTAAATTAATCAAGAAATATTTAGGGTTAAAAAATTAGGATTAAAATCCTAGTTAAAATGGAATTCGTTTAATAGTTGAAATGTAGAAATTTTAGAGATTTATCCCAGTAGGGTAAGCCGCAATTTTATTTGGTATGAATAATATTTACGTCGTTCCAGAAAAGATCTTGCGGACTCCGTTAAGATATAACTACTCATGTCAGCGCTTTAGGATGGAAACGTATTACGGGGAGAAAAATATACTTGAGATTTATTAATCATAGGTTTGTTCATTAACAAATTTCACTTATTTCTAAACTGGACGTGATTGTTCTAGGAAGAGATTTGGGTTCATAGCCGGTGCTAAATTTAAAAGCGAAATGAAGATTTAAGGTATAAAAAGGGCCAAATTCAGATAGTTTACCGTAAAGAAGAACATTGCAAATCATGAAACTTAGATATATCGCGGTAAAAAAGGTTCAATGACAAAAGGAAATGTTGACGTTCAATACTAGACACCTACTGGCAACATACTAAAAGACCACTATCATTATACCGACATTCCTATCACAAATATTAATTACTGAGGCTTCACCACTCCAGTCATTCACTCGAACGCCCATTGGTTCTCTCTTCGAACCTCCTCTTCTTCATCTGGAGTGAAATCATTCTTGATGTTGAAGGTCTTGCGGATCTCCTCCGGAGTCTTCCCCTTGATCATGTCTGCAACAGTTTGGCAGGTCAAGTCCAGCAAGCTCTTGATATTCAGGTAGTTGGCTGCCTGAAATTACACAATGAAAACAGAACATCAGCAACTACAGCATTATAATTATTATACAATTAGCAAGAGAAGATGCAGGCTAGTTAAAAAGCACACAAATACACCACACAAAAACATATGTACAAAGACAACCATTTAAGTTACAAATAATGCAGCAAGTAAATTAAGTTGTGGTGTTATCCGGCAAATCCAGCAGCACAACACAGAGACGAAAAAAATGCAGAACAAGCACAAAAACATAACCCAAAACATGTTAAACTATTAGATTAACTTATAGACCCAAAAACACGATCCATATCTTTTGTTCACTTTCATTTCCCTCTGTTTTCTCATCAACCAAACAGAGTCATTACCATCATAAATCTGAAACCAGACACCAAAAAATTTCTACAACACACATTATCATAAAAATCCTTCTCCAGAAATCCTCCAAACATGGGTTTCAGTGGCTAACAACCAAAAAGCCAGTAACAAATACTCAAGACCAAAGCAAAAAAGCAAGCCCAAAGCCAAATCAAAATTCTCTTTTTCTAAAAAATAAAAACCCCAATTCCATAAAGGGAAATAAAAAAGAGTAACTTTCTTTAATAGCAAAGAACCACTATCAAATATCAGACATTTACGAGAACCGAAATCAAAATCCTCTATTTCGTAAATAAAATTCCTATTTCATAAAAATACCAAAACCCTAACAAAAATAAAAATCAAAACTTTCTAGCGATATCATCAAATAGAACTAAAGATCAAAACCAATAGAATCGGCAAAGCGTAAATAGAGAGACAGCGAGGGATGATATACCAAGATTAGGTCAAAGAGGGTATTCTGGTCAACCTTGACGAAGTCCGCATCCCAGGTCTTGAGATCATCCTCGCTCGACTTGTCGTCCTTTTTGTCCCCTGACCTAGCCTCAACGTGCTTCTTGCAGTACTCGATAACCTTCGAGAGAATCGTGCTCGTCACATTCGGCAGCGGGATTACGGTGTCCGCGCAGTCGTCCTCCACCATGTGCTTGATCGTCTGCGACTCGAGCGCCACCGTCTCCTCCACCTCGAACGTCTCACCATCCGAACTCTTCAGAGTGATCTTCTTCTCAGACGACATCGTTTCTGAGAGTTAAGTGACTCCAGACGGCGATCTCTGAAAGTAATGATGATTGATGAATGAATAGAAAAGCGATTGGGATATAGGGTTTATATAGGGTACGTTTTGGGATGTGAAATACGATACCGTATCGTAGATACGGATTTTGGGACTCAAAAAACTGCAGAAAACGATACCGTTTCGATTGGACAGATTCGGAAATGAGCTAGAAGGTTCTGGAATCAATATAAAATAAAACATTATAAATTGCCTAATAATAATAATAATAATAATAAAGCAGTTATGTTGTGACTCACTAGTCGCTGGCCTGGTATTAATTGAAAACTTATTTATTTTATTAATGAATACCCTTTGCTCAGCTTATCATTCGTACCCTTCTTATAATATAATAGTTAATAATAATAATTAATGATAATATAAGATTTTAATATAAAAATGGATTTCACTATGGTACGCTATGTATTCGACAACATTAATGGTGGGATTATCATATATCCTTAGAATTAAGTATTTTTAATTTTAGTCATTTATTTAATATAACGTATTGATAAATAAATAAATAAATGAAAATAGTTGGTAATGTTCAGGTGTTAGGTAAATAATTTTTAATTTTAAGTTAATCAAAAGAAACAGAAACGGACAATAATCAGAGGGGAGCCTGTGGAGGATTGGATTACCAAGATTATGATTAGAGAAAATCAAGTTTAGATCAATTTAATTAGGTTTTGAGTTGATCGGGTTGGATAAAAATTCATCTGAACTCAACACAAACCTATAATCCGATCCAATTCGATCCAAAAATATTTTGATTGGATTGGATTGGATTGAATCATGTCAAAAAATCAAGTTGAATTCAAATCAGATTGAGTTCGAAGTAGATATCGTTCGGGTTATATTGTAGATAGACATACTATTTTTATCTTATTCATAATATTAATTTAATATTACCCATCTACTAACCTAATTAAGTTCTTCCCAAAAGAAAAAGATTTTTTTTTAAAAAAAAGGTAGATTATTATAACAATTAACAACTAAAAATTTAACATATCATAATATATTATTACTATATGCCTTCAAAACTTCAAAAGAGAAAATTCGGGTTGCCAGGCCCAAGTGGAGGTTGGAGGAACTTAGTGATGGTGAACGCGTGGAGCAACAGATCTAGTCGGCGTCGGCGATGACTACAGGATATGTCACCGATTATGTTTGAGTCTACGGAGTGCGGACCACGCTGCATCTACGTTGTTGGACAATGAACTGGTGGCTGACTGCTGCTTGCTGGTAAAGACTATGCGTGTTGTTTGAGCGTTTCTTGTCTTCTTAAGGAGTTAACGGTGAGGCTGTGTGCTTGAAGAGAGAAATACAGAATGTGTGTGTGGCTGTGTGTGTTTTACATGTTTCAATTCTCACATTTCATTAATTCAATTTTTTCTTTTTTCTTTTTAAAGCCAACCCGATCGATTTTCTAGATAGGGTCGACAAAAAATCCATCTGATTGGAATTTATTAACAATTTAATTCGATTCGAACATGATGTTTTCCAGATTGAGTGGGATTGTGTTAGGTCAAATTGGATCAATTTTTTAGCCGAGTCCTAACCAAGATCCAAGGTTACTACTAAGCTAATTTTCAACAAATATATATATATATATATATATATATATATATATATGAAAAACGTTGCAAAAGCCCTTTAGCATCATTTTTGAAATCATTATTATACCCTATCTTATAAATCTTGTAAAAGTTATGTAAAATTGTATACAATTAGAGATGACTAATGGGCCAAACTGACCATTAAAGAAAGGCCAACGTGTGATCGTGCTCGTGTCGTGTGAGCCTTGTCCTATCGTACCATGGTTAATTTTTTTCTTAGGCCCAACCTAGCACGCGGCCCACTCTTGTAGTGCCCACGATGCCATGTTGTGAGTTGTGCCTTGCCATACCCTAAAAAAGAAAAACACAATAAGCTTTTAAAAAAAAAAAAATTTAAGAAGGCATGTCAAGTTTTTGGCATATTTTTTTAGGTCTATGTGCCTTTAGTCAACTTCAATATAATAAAAAATTTAAAAATATTTAATAAAAATAAACTAATAATAGTGAGAGAATATAATATTAATTACTTAGTTAGACCCTATAGTATTAGAGTTTTGTTTAATACTTAACAACAATAAACTTTAAGGATTAATTTAATTGTTAACTTAGACTTATAGAAAGTCATAGACTATAGTCCATAATGACATTAATACATATTTATAGGATCATGGTTTTTATAATTTTATTTATTAAAACCATGATATCAATTATTTATTTAATAAATTATAAACATAAATAAATTAGAGTATTTTTTTTAAAAGTAAGAAGTAAATGAATTTAAAAAAAGTTGAGCTAATAAAATATATTAAATGATTCAAAATTCAAGTTATTCAAAATTCAAGTTATTTATAAAATCATAAAATTTTAAATTTACTTTCAATAAAAAGTAAAACTTGCTTATCGTGGACCTTTCACATGTCATGTTTTAGCTTATCTCTAATTGTGCCATGCTTTTAAGGTGTGCATGCTTAAAATTCTAAGTCTGCCCCACCAAAACATTCTCATGCCGTGCTATGCTATACAGACACATGTCGTATTACGTGCCACTTGGCCAATTGGTCATCTCTGTATACAACAATTCTTCTACTTGGTTATCAATGCTGTTGTAGTTTATAATTTTCAATGCTTGCCTTAAATGTTTTAGTTTCTTTAATTAACCTATGTACATCCACTTTTTATTAGTAACAATTCATCAATTGAAAAATCCCTTGTCATTTAGCAAATACAGTAACCAAATAATTGTCAATATAAATATGATTAATCCAAAGAAATACACACATAAGCAGTATAAAATGAAGCTTATTTTAACGTGTTAATAATTTATTTTCAAATAAAAGAACTTCAAATATTATATTATATCATATCGTATCTCTTATTATTTTTACTTTTAAATTTAAAATGACCCTTGTAATCGGTTTGTTAACTACCTATATTATTTTAATTTTATCAATAAAAGAATGTGTGCCATCGATTAGATCCAACTAAACATATTTATTACATTATTGAAAAATTACAGCATTATAGAGAGACCCATAAAAATTGGTTAAGGATTTAGTGCTGAGCTGAAATTTTGCTTAGTACTAAATCAATGGTTGTTACTTGTTAGACAAGATAATAAAAAAATAAAAATTTAAAAAAATTCTAATTATTGATTCAGTACTTATTAAAAAATAGTTCAGCACTAAATTTTAATCCATAAAAATTAGTTGCCACTTGGTGGTAAAATACCTTCAAACTATGCTTAAATTGTATGGATTTAGCTATGTGGATTCCAACCCATGCCCGACACCCTGTGGACTCATCATTTGTCGCATCTATATAATTGCATGAACTTAATTTTTTGTTTTTTTGATGGTATACTCAAGTAAACCCTCAGGCTATACAATTACTAAATGGATTTATACTCTCCATATAGAGGAATGTTAACCTTTACTTTTTGACTGAGAGTAATGCTTGGTTAGTAATGTCCATGAAGCCATATTTTGAAATCATCATAAACATTTTTTAATTCTGTATTTATTTCTAGATGTTATATCACTATTCGAGTAGTTATGTTTTTATTTGTAGATATTAGTAGAATAAAAATACATATTGAAATCCGGAAAATTTCTAGGAGAATTTGGCTCGCTGGTTTCTGGTCAGTTAAGATATAGTAGAAAACGTGAAATTATGCAGCCAGTCAATACAACACAACTGCGCAAAAGCATATACGTACATGGTTGTTAATGCTTCTCATAATGAAAATTTTGAACACTCACAGCAAAGGAGCATTATACACTTCAAACTTAGTAAGGTGCTCCATATGCACACCATTAGGCCCCAATGTGGTGAAGCTTCTGAGAGCTTAAAGCCTTGAAACCGGCAAACCTGCGAAAGACAACAAGATTGATAAGATCAGGGATACCCTGATATCGTAAGACAAACTGTGCTGACATCGGAAATTTTGATTTTACCCAATGCCTTTGAGTTCACAATGCTTGGAATTGCAGCAGGAGGTGGAGCATTCTCGTTCAAGAATGGTTCTACTTGATTTGGGTTACCCCATAGCGGGTATCCTTTGATCTTTCCCTATAATATACATGGGAAAAAGGTGAGAGGAGTTAGAAGTTAGAATGTGAGAATCAAGCACAAAGCAAATGCTAAATAGTGAAATGGGTTCTTTGCTTCTTCTTCTTTGTTCTTATTTCGTACCAGGACATTCAGAGCAGCAAGTGTTGCCATTCCTTCACGAGTCCACTACATAAAGCACGAGGCCAGACGTTACCATCTTTGTGTTCCACAGTTCAGATAGATTACCCATTTATATTATATTACCTTGGATGCGGAAGCTATATGAGGTACCACGATGGCGTTCTTCATTTCAGCGAGCCCAGGCTTCATGTAAGGCTCATCCTAATACAGCAAGAATTATCCCAAATTGGCAGTCATATGTTAGCTTGGGACATGGTATTGCTCTGTCCTGTGTTGATATGAGTTTGAAACTAGAGAGCTGAGTTCTGTTACCTCAAAGACATCAAGACCAACACGAAACATTGGATTTTGTTTCAAATGCTCCACCAGTGCTGCTTCATCAATCACGGGACCCCTACTACAGTTGACAAGAATCGCTTCCTACAGATGTTGAGTAGGACTTATAAACATCAAGCCAAGAAACAGTTGTGTCTATCCACTAATAAACTTCACAATAACAAAAGCACATTCGTTAAAAGTTACCTTCTTCATCATTGCAAGCCTTTCTTTGTTGATCAAATGGTAAGTGGTTTTATCCAAGACTGGATGAAGACTTATCTACGAAGAGCATCAATGATAATATATTTCAATTGCAACCAGAAGTCAAAACGCAATGCTCAAAAACACTTAACAAGTTCTCAGCAAAGGGTACACACCACATCTGCTTCTCGAAGCACCTCATCCATCGTTGAGGCTCTTTTCCAAGTGACAGGTTGTTCACCATTGGCTTTTAGAAATTGACCATAAGCTGCAATCGAGAAATATTGAAGTATAAGCACAGAATATTTTGTACAAATTAGTTACAAACAGATGGATTAAGACGCGCCTGTGACAAACTTTTCCAACCGTGTAGCTTGGTAAAGATCATAGTAAATGAGGTTCATTTTGAACCCTTCCACCTGCCATGGAAAAGTAAAAAGGAATCACTTCCAAGAATGGAAGAAGAAACTACATCTGGCGGTCTTCTGAGCAAAATTACTTGCTGGCTCCAAGAATCAACCATGAATCAATGTGGAGAAACAAGGAACCGAATAAGTTTGGCATCATAAAGATTAATAATAATAACTCCCTATACTTTGGTTTGCTTCTGTAAGGTTTACAAGTCAACAATTCAAACAGTAGTTTGAAATTGATCTACCCATTTGTTATGCTAGATAACGAGTCCACGAAGCAACCCATTGATAGATCAAAGTAGTAGCATTCGAAAAATTCAAGCAGATATATGCTAAAATCTAAATGGATTTGAAATTCACTTAGCAAAAGATTACCATCATTCTAGCATAGGCAGATCCTATACGACCAGCTCCAATCACACCGACAGTCTGTCCCTTGAGCAAGTTCCCAACGAACCTATCAGAATGAAACAGCAGAATCATGGACTTAAAACTAGTAAGGATCAATTAGAGTGCATCATATTTGTAGTAATATATCCGAAGCAAGTAGTTAACATAAAATTGTGGGGTAAACTTGTGCTCCTACAGGTGTGGAAGCCATCCATCGTATAAGCCAGCTCTCATAAACTCATCTGCTTCAACAATTCTTCTTGCGGCCACTAAAGAGAGCGAAGCTGCTAACTCTGCTGTTGTTTCTGTAAGTACTCCCTAACCATATAACCAATAAAGTAATGAAATTAAGTACAACCCACTGAACCCAGATCTCTTCCAAAATGAGAGTACTGAAAGACAAAACATAATCAACTCCGATGTATGGATTGTGCAACTCTTTAATGAAAGTTAGAACAAATTTTTGTATTTTAACAGTTTTCTTTTTATATAGAGTTCCTAGTTCAGGAGCAAAAAAGAAATGCACTGGACTTTGCCCTCTGCAATATTTTTTTATATGTAATATGCCTTAACTTAGATAAAAAAAAAAAATTGGTGATTATTGTAATCAATCAACAGTTTAAAGGAAGATTAATCTATTGAAGAAAACTTACAGGTGTGTTTCCAACAGCAACACCATATTTGTTAGCAGCATTAACGTCAACATTGTTGTAACCAACAGCCATGTTACTAAAAACCTTTCCTCCTGCTCTACTCAGTGCAGCAAACAAAGTCTCTCCCCAGTCCTCTGTCAACTGAAACTCAAAACCCATATCACAGACTTCAAAAAACCGAAATATAACACTTCTGATTATTAATAAAAAAAAATACAAAGAAATACTTGATTGTGGAAAATAAACTACCTGTCCGATGACTCCATCGCACTTGTCACCAATCAAAGCAATGATATCTTCAACTGAGAGTATAGTTTTCTTCTGGGTGCATATCTGAAATTTTTTTTAAAAAAAAATAACAAAATTTGATCAAAGTTTACGTGAAGAATTCTATAAAGAAACAGAAAGGGAAGACAAATGAAAAAGAGTAACTACTTCAACACGGCAGTCTTGTTCGATTAAGAGATTGATCCAGCGGGTTCCAGGCATAGGCTTCGTACTAACAACTCTATATTTTCCATTTGGGTTCCACACTTCAATTGAAACTGGCTTCGCCATTGAAGCTAAGTTGGCAGTTTCAAGCTCCAAGTGCCAAAAACAGAGCGCGTGCTTCGCAAAACAGGGCTTATTTTGTTATGCTCTGTGTTCTGAAATATAGTTAAATGGATGATGATAAGGTGTGGTGCAGCACATCATATTAAATCGCAACACCTTCTGAAACCATTGATGTTTAGGACCTTCTCTCTTAATCAGAGTTTTCTTCTAACATGCCTGGATTGGATGGGTTACTCGTTGTTCTATCATGGAGTTAATGATCCTCTTATTTTTCTAAATATTGATTTATAAGTGTGGTGTAAATTTTTTAATTATGCTCTATATTTATTTATGATAAAATAGTAGGAATTCAGGTTCGCCATAAATTATTGTAATAACAACAATGCTATACTTACTCAATTGAGATACTTAATGTGTATCATAATTGATGTGACATTATTTAATTGCTTCAATAATAATTAATAATTAAGTTTTATCATTTTATTAATAGTACATCCGTTATCCTAATTAAACAAGTACAGCGTTACTCAATATAAAATAAAAAAATTTAATACTTAAATAACATAAAAGTGAATGGTTTATATTAAGGGATGCAAGTTAATGTGGTAGTTGGATGATCACAGGATGTAGTTTTCTGTAAGCTAGCGGGGTGGTGTTGCTACAAGTTTTTGGACCTCCCAAATTTGTATATTAAACTTTGGATAAAGGTGAAATGGCATCGTAACTGGGTGACACGTAAGAGGATGTCTATCCTTTTTCTCAAATGACGGATATACCCATCTTTCATTTGGACAAGGTGAGCCCATGGGCTTTTTGTAATGGTCCTTATGGGAAATGGACATTGCAAAATCAGGCCATGTCAGTTGTCTTGTTGCTTGTGAAATGAGAACCATCCGTTTTGTCCGGTCATGAATCACAAATTTGTTTATTTTGGGCCCATCTAAGTTTATTCCACCAAACCAAGCTGGTGTCCTCACAACTATTAGGACACCAGTTCAAGCCACCATAAAAGTGTTGTGGGGGTTTTAAATTTTTACTCAATTGTAAAGGTAGTTTTATTTTTTACCAACGTGAGTAGGATAGGTGTCTCTAGAATATTAATGAGAGTTAAAAATCTAAATAGTACTTTATAATAATTTATATATACTAGCCCCAGTAATAATTTCATGTAAATATGAGTTTTAGTCTGATTGTTATAATTAGGTAAAAAAAAAGTTTATTTCACCAAGGGTGGTAGTAAGTTGTTGGAAAAAAATAATATTACTTGCTGCTATGATCACAAATCCTTGAGCAAGATGGTAAGTCACTTCTGTTTGAACACTTGAGAAGAGTTCAAATCTTTGCGCATGCCATAGTATTTGAGAGCCGATTGGCCTCAGGAATTAATATCTTTTCATGATCCAATTTTTTTTTTTTAAGTTTTGAAGAAATTGTGTTATATGTTTTTTTAGTAATTATATAAAGTAATTACTTATTTATTTATTTATTAATCACTAATCACTCATCTGAATTTATTTTTTAGAGTATTCTTGACTCATAGTTCAAATAAAGAGCATTTCAAATTATATCTTAAAAGATTAAAAGATATGGCTTGACATTATTTAATATGTCATTCATTAAATAATTAATAAATTTTCATAAGTTGTTATGTGAATTAGCTATATTATTGTATCATACAATTGATTAATACCACATTATTTTAGATAAAATATGTAAATGTCTAGTTGCCGTACATAGTGAAAAATATTTTGAAGTAGCCCGCTGTGCATTTTTAAGACACCCTTGATCAAGTTTAATGAATAGTTTTTTTTTTTTTTTTGGTTAAACACAAAATTACTGATATTACATCAGATATATGTATACTGATATTTACAATCAGAGATATATACAATTAGAACTTACTATATTACACTAAATTTTATAAAGTGCATGCCCAGACTCATACCTTTCATCCGGGAAGGACGCCACTACTCCACTCGCATTTCGCAAGGAAGAGAAACTTTTTTCATAATTTGACTCCACAATTTACTAATTGTAGAGTTTGGAGCCCATGGGCTCGAACCAAAGCTCTCCCAAGCGGTAAGTTTGGGTGTAATATTATAATGTTGGGATGATTTTGGAATTCGCTTTTGTTAGGATAACCTGACAACGGGTTCGTTCATTCAGACTTTCAGGGGGTAGTTATTGGGTTTGGGCTTGGGTCCAAAAAGAATTTTGGACTACCCATTTTTTCAAACAATTTGGACTTTGTTTAGGACGCTTTTAACTTTTCCCTCGTTGATTTCAGACCCATATTTCAAATTCATTTTTTTATTTAAGATTTACTACACAAATATAATCCCCTTTAATGATGTAATGTTCTATAATTACATAGTGTAATCGGCAATTAAGATAATCCCAATGGCATTTTTTAGGCTCGATCAATTTGATCGGGTTGAGATTTGCCAAACTATTTTCAATCTAAAATTCAGTGAGTTATGATTTTCCAATCTATAACTGAGCTACGCTTATTAAAAAGTACAAATTCACCCGAGTCAAACTGATACGGTCGAATTCACTTGATTTGATCAGTTTTAGTTTGAAATGCCCATCCCATAAATAATGTATCACATACTATGTCATTTACAATGTTATTTTACCTCCATCCTTAATATTTATCAAGGTATGCTCCCACAAACATTAGGCTGAAATTCATAGCTTAACAAACACGCACACCGGCTAGTTTCCAACACGGGCGTCAAGTTCCCACTAAGACAAGCCTATCATCTTCTGCCAAGTAATTGGATTCCTGTCAGCAGACACAAGACAAGAGTGCGCGATCCTCATTTTGTCTCCTTTCCATTCTTCAACTTCGACCTTTTTAGCCTTTCTAGTGAAATCCACGTGTATTCCACCACTATCCATGAAGAAGATTTTTTTTTTCCTTTTTCCCAACACATCTCCCTCGACAACTGTTACAATTAACGACTACAGCATTGAACATGCGACAGCCGACAGTTATATGAATAATTCCCGAAACAAATCAACTGATGGTATATTGAAAAATGTTATTAGATGAATTATCTATGCATACAAATGGCTGCAAAATTTGGGTTTTGCGTGTGGCGAGCACACGCCAACGCGAGGAGAGTACGCGACAGCGCGAGGGCGGGGCAATTAAGCAAGCATAGGAGTGATTAGCGGTTTCGAGCAAGTTTAGGTGTCAAAATTGGACTTTACCATGTTATTGCGCAAGGCAAATGAAAAGCAAGCAGCAATCAATCGCTTTAGGTGACAAAAATACAACAAGATCACTTCACTATCTCATAAATATCCAACCCCCCCGAAACGCTTAAGCGGCTCCAAAATTCTTCCCATAGCTCACACCTTTGCTCATTGAACTCCAATTTCTCTCAATCCGCTTTGCTCTTTTCCAAATTCCCACCAACCCCATTTATCACCCCACTCCTCTAGACTTCAGAACCCCATTTAAGCCGCCACTTTCTGGATTGAAAATAAAACAAACGCATTTGCAATGTGCACAATGGAAGTTCAAATGATGGTGAGGATAGAGAAAAGATCTAAGTCAATTTCATTTGATCTTGATCCTTTTTTTTTTCAAAATTCAACTCCCTACACCTCAAGTGTGCATTTATAAGAGGTAGCCACTAAGTTACATTATACGTAACAAGCCACTCAAGGAAGTCCAGGGTGATTAAAAGTATAAATAGATATATAAAAAAATAGTTTTTATAATTTCATAAACATTTCAAGAAATTTCTCTCACCTTTAAGGATCACTAAATTATCAAAAACTATATGCAAAACAAGTTCTAATATATCTAGAAGTTGAGTGGTCATCATTTTCTTACTAGAAGTTATCATTTTCTTACTCGTGTTGTCAGTGGTTTGACTCTTCACCCATATTTATAAAAATTGATTCTCTTCTAAACTTTTAGAAATAAATTCAAGTTTTTTCTACCTAAAAATTTTAGAAAATTCTATCACTCAATTGACCTAACAAGTTCTAATAGATTTTAATTGTTAATATCCATAAAATATAATATAAATTTTATATTTTAATTGATGTGGCGCATAAGGTGACATAATTATTAAATAGTGTAATGTAGGTTAAAAAAAACTAAAAACCAATACCTCACAAATGTTAAATAATTATTAGTGACACATAATTTGGGATACAGATTTTATATCTCATCTTTGTATTATTATTGTGCAAAATAATAAGAATATGATTTTTTTTAAAAGTTAAATTTAAATTCAAAATCTCATTTCATGTGGTACGTGGTGTGGGCGTCTAGTTAACAATTTTTTTTTTTGGAAAAAAGAGAATCAAAATGATTCAACTTAGTTGAAGGCAGGGTTTGGCCCAAAATTAAAAAAATAAGAAAACAAAATCAACAATATAATTCATTCGAATTCAGTAACCCCGTTATTCTCTCTTCCATCTCTTTGCTAAAACTTTATCCGCTTCTGACCATCTCCCTCAATTTCCATAAACTTCTCCCAAGAAGCCATGGAAAGGCTTCTGTATTCATCTTCTCCAACCCATTTCACCAAAACTCATCTCAAGTTTTCGCCTTTCCGCTCTCGACTTGCGCCCATTGACTCACCGAAACTCGGTTTTTTCCGTTCTTCATGCTCCGAGTCCAAGCGGATCAGCTCAGTTTCTTGCAAATACGAAAACCCATCTCATTTTTCTCATCCATCTTCATCAGAGTTGAATGATTCCCGTTCTCTGACTCCTCATCGAGTTGACTCACCGAAAGAGTCAATGCCGAGTTCGAATTTTCTTAAGCAGATCGCAAAAAGAAGTATTGAGAGGAAAAAGGTAATTTTTTAATCCTAAAATTTTTTTATTGTTTGATTTTTGTTTGTGGGGGTTTTCTATTTCTGTGAAATGATCATGGGTTCGGGTTAAATTTAGATTTGATGCATTGGTTTCAATGAATGGAATGCGGTATTCGTGTCGATTGATCTTATGATTAATGAATTATTTGATTTGTGGGGAGTTGGATATTTGAGATTCTTGGGTTGGTGTGTAATAGGCTGTTTGGTTGGTAGGAAAATAGAGAGGAAAGAGGAAGATGAAAATAAAATGTAGAGCCTTTTGAGATAGAAATGGTAATGAAATTAAAGTTGTACAATTGGACACTCACGGTCTATGTAATTCAGAATATGGGGCATAAATGTGACAGAAACTGAAATCCTTTCCAATTTATAATGAATTGTAACTTTAATGATATTCAACATGAAGCACTTCTTGATAGTAATGTAAAGATCAAATTTTCCAGTTCAATAGTGGTTAGATGCTTTCATTAGGTTATTGGAGTTAAAATTTGATTAATTTTATGTTTTCTTGTGTGCGTTAATTTGTTTTTCTTCCATAATGATAGGAGCTAAATTGACTTTGTTTTAGAAGCACTTACCACTCACTTTATTGAGGTGTATGTATATTGTGAAGTAAAATTTGCAGTGGTCTCAGCATTTAACTTATTGTTATTGTTAGTCTTTGATTGTGAAGAACCTACACCAAGAAGCAATGAGAAACACTCATGTATTAGAGATTTTGCAGTAGTGGCTAATTTTTGTAACTCTTTTGAGTTTTTTGATATCCAACAGTTGTGAGCTTTTTAAGAGAAAGAAATCTTTGTATTGTTATACTGGCACAGGTGGAATTTTACATCCATCCGAAAAAGCAGTGAATATTATCTCTGTTATTGTTTCAGCTCCATTACAACATGAACAAATGCATAGCCCTATGGACACTTATCTGTATAACTACATCCCTGTTATATCACAGGCTTCCATAGCATTAACATATTTTGTTATTGTTATTCTTTGGAGTAAAACCAATGCAACATTTATTAGTTATTCTCCATATAAACTTTTTGGTCGGATTTGAATAGAATTTGCATGATCCAATGGTTTAAAAATGTTCAATGATAATTTTTTCCTTTGGAGACAAAATTTACAAAAATTATGATATTGTGTGGTTTTTTCAGGCAATTGCTGCTGGAACACTTGTAGCACTTTCTGCTGCTATTGTGTTCTTGATCCACCCAGTTTTTGCACCAGCTGCTTTTGCAACTTTTCAAACGGCAGCTAAGACTGGGGGACCTGCAGCTGCTGCTGTTGGGAGCAGGCTGATCCGGACTGAATTATTAAGTAGTGCATGGACTGGTTTCTTTGCCGGTTGCTTACACACCCTTTCAGGTCCTGACCACCTCGCTGCTTTGGCTCCACTCTCAATTGGCCGTACCCGAATGGAAAGTGCTGCGGTTGGAGCTCTTTGGGGATGTGGCCATGATGCTGGCCAGGTTATATTTGGGCTATTATTTCTAATTCTAAAGGATAGGCTCCACATTGAAGTCATCCGAACTTGGGGCACTCGAGTGGTGGCGATGACTCTGCTTGTTATTGGTGCTATGGGTATTAGGGAAGCTTCTGAAATCCCTACTCCATGCGTTGCCCTAGAAAATGGTGAGTGTGATGTTAGTGTTTATGAGGCTCCTGATAATCCTGCAGTTGGCAAAAAGAAGTTTGGTTTTGCTACATTTGCCACTGGAATTGTTCACGGATTGCAACCAGATGCGCTGATGATGGTCTTGCCTGCACTTGCTTTGCCTTCTCGCTTGGCTGGTGCTGCGTTTCTTATCATGTTCTTACTTGGGACTGTAGTTGCAATGGGAAGCTATACAGTGTTTATAGGTTCGTGTAGTCAAGCTTTAAAGGACAGGATACCCAGAATTACTGAGAAACTCACCTGGGCATCTTCTCTTGTGGCAATTGCTCTTGGATTTGCCATTCTCATTAGCCAATTTTTTGGATTTAGCTTGTACTGATCCATCTGACTAAGTATCAACATTCCCATTTTGCAACTTGCAAGCTTCTCTTTAGCACTAGGAAGATCTTAGAAAGGATTATTCAATTTGCCTGCTACAACTCTACAAGAGTTCATTTGGGTAGCGTCTTATGTGAGAATGGACATCTTGACGATCTTATTTCAAATTCCCTCTTGTAATCCACAGACTGCACTACAAATTCCAGGTCTTGTTTGAAGTCATATCGTGTTTCTTAGGAAGGCAGGGATTCCAAAGTAAGCTATTTGAATATCTTGTTTGCTAATTAAAATTTAAAATCTTGCGTACTTCTTACAGTTGCGCAGTTGCGTGCAGTTTTAATTTCTTCCAGTTTTCAAGAACGAAGAGTTTTGTCGGTTTCCTAGACTTACAATATTCTATTATAAAAAAGCAACGAGGAAAACAAAAA
Organism: Luvunga scandens; assembly: GCA_030449905.1. Classification (NCBI taxonomy): domain Eukaryota; kingdom Viridiplantae; phylum Streptophyta; class Magnoliopsida; order Sapindales; family Rutaceae; genus Luvunga; species Luvunga scandens. The sequence continues at coordinate 1,228,193 of JASUUG010000714.1, forward strand.
ACGATTTTAAGGGTTGAAAATTCATCATTCTAATTGAATATTGGACGTAACTGCTGTGGAAAATAATTGTGGCTATGAAATGAAATAATAGAAAATAGTATATGGTAAATTTAACAATTAAATAACATAATTTTGCTATAAACACTAAGGATATTACAAATTTATACAAGTGTGAAACAAGTCTACGTAATTTCCGAAACAATCTACAGCTTCCAATTTCAATATCAAACAGTCTGAATCACTAAATTTAGAAAGCAAACGAGTGGTTATTAAACAAATCTTTAAACCCAAAAGGACGTCTACCGCCCAGTATCCACCGGGGAAAAAAATGATCATTGAAATTTCCTGGAACACAAGTATGATCATAACATTATCAATTGCTGCTGACTTTCCAAAAATGCAAATGCCACCTTGTTTCTCATAATTCACGGAATGCACACACTCGACAGAAACCAAAAGAAAACGAAGTTGCCTAAGTGTGTATAATCCCTCTTTAGAGAAGCAGCAAATCAAATCAACAAAAATAAGTTGGTGATCCCATCTGCCACGCTCAACATGTGAACTTGAATGCGAAATAATAGACATCTCAGCACTAACCATTTGTAGATTCTTCAGTAATAGAAAAAGTCGATGAATATTAAGGCTTCTGCTTCTTCTCAATGTCGTAATGCACACACACATCTGCTGCTGTCTTCATCTGGAACTGCGAAATCAAGTTTTATTTTGAACAGTCAAGATCATATAGTAGGCCAACAATATAACAAAAAAAGGATCAACCGATTCTCTCTAATCACATAACTTCACTTTGAATAGATGACTATTAGAGGCCATGCAAGAATGTGGATCCCATGTCTGTTCTTCAGCAACCAGACTTAGTTAAATTACAATCTAAAATAAACAAAAACTAATGACTCGCAAGGTATTAGCTCATACAACTTTATCTATAGAAGTTTGGATTCAAACTACCATCACTTCATATAAAGAATGAGATCAACAGCAATAGAGTTCCATCCATTGCCACAGTTTGGGCTCACCAATCAAATAAATGCAATACCTATTGACAAATCTTGTGAACTCATTCAATTAGCCAGGTGCATTTTTTTTTTCTCTACAGTCTTGGATAAATTACTAGTCCCAGGGAAAAGGAAATAAAATAAACCAAGTGAAGGTAGCGAAAATGGGCATCTCAAGCAAATAGTCAATAGCCCATTTAGCATACAAAAGGTTATATGCCAGCTTTTACATATTGGCTGTGTGTGAATCTAACACAGATCCACAGTGCTATAATTTCAAAATTTCATATCAATTTTGGACACCAAGAAATTTGTTGATAGTCATAAAATTACTGAAAAAGCAAGGCTAGGATACACAATAGTTTCTATTAGAATTGAGTCCAAGCATCTACCTGTATAACATTGACCACTTGCTTGATTGCCCATCCAAATAAACTCAAAGCAACTAAAATGGAAAGAAGTGAACCCTGTTGCAAAGAACTCCCTACAACCTGAAGGAAGAAGCAGCTCAGAGATCAAGCAACAATGACAATCTTTCTATGCATTGGACAGACTAAAACAGGTAACTGAATGAGAACTTACATCCACCAGACTTTCACTCCGAGTGTCCGCAATAAGAAATAGGATTAAGTAAAGAACCTGCAGGGTGGAGCAGATGAATCAAGAAACAAGTGCTAATAAAATTTGTAAAAGAAAAAAATTTCCCATGAGGCAAATAGTGTGTGAAAGTTACACATTACCTCACATGCCACACAACAATAACCCATAAACACTCGGTTCCCGTAGTAAGCCTTGAAAAGCCAATTTGTGCTGTCTTTTACATCTTTATGACTAGTTTTGCCTGTCAAGAAGGTACTGCAACGAAGATCCAGAAGGGTAGGCATGTTTCCAAACAAAAAAAAAACACTTTCAGCAAAAGAAACATCTGAATAAAATAGTCATTTCAGGTTACCTGTACATTTGCAGCCAGTGGCTACCAATATCTAGTGCAAGCAATGACATGAAAACAAACCCAGGCCTGCAGAAAAATTCTATCAAATGAATCAGTTGTGTGAACATTATAAAATTTTAATTGAACATGGTAAACATCCAATAAACTCTCACCTATATACTTGGGATAGTATAGCCAGTAGAGAAGCTGTGCTAATCCTGACATTCAAAACATTATCTATAAAAATAGGTAGAAAAGCACACCCATATAATTTAATGTTATACAAGTTTCAGAAAAAGAATGGAGTGAGTCTGGTAAAGAGAGAGAGAGAGAGAGAGAGAGAGAGAGATTACCGATCTGTTACCATGTCCAATACGGCTCCAAAGGTTGAAACTGAACTAGAAAGAAGATAAATAAGTCATAGGTATTTGTTATTATTAGCTACCCATTTCTGCTCTTCAAAAAATAAAAATGCCATATAGTATTACAAAACCTTAGGGACAATTTACGAACCGGTAGTCAAATGAAATAAAGAAACTGGGAATGGAATTTCAAGAATACGGTACTTGCAATTCAGAAGAAACCTTCAATCAAGGAAATAACAAGGCCTGTCTCATTGGCAATAATTAATATACCAACTTTTCTGAGAGAAAAGGGCATAACTTCAGGATTTCTGGTTCTGTTCAGTTCACTAAAGCAAAACATAAGACACAAATGAAACTCAAAAGCAATAGCAAATTAGCTATTACTCCCATTTGCAAAACAAAACACAATGGCCAACATCTCATTGTTACAAGGTGGGTCTAACCCTGGATAGATTAAGAAACCATAAAGGATTCATCAAGGCAACAAGAATTTTTCGACGACAACTATGATTTCGAATCTTACAAACTAACAAAAAGTAAGGAACCCCATTTACTTTGTTTGTAACAGCAAAATAAAAGAACTCCAAATTTACACAAATTGACCACATACACTCAGAAGACACACATTTAGCATCTCAATTATCTTCAATGCTTGAAGCCATTGCATACCTTGATTGAATTTGCGAGCACACCAACCATCAATGGCATCACATACAAAGCTGAAACCAATGAACGATCACATTACAATCTTAACACTATAACATCAAAAACTACAAAGCTTGAAACCACTTCTTATATAGATTCTCACCTGATAAAGTAGAGAACAGAGAAGAGCCATTTGTTAGAGAAACAGATGCCAAATGCATAGCAATTCAATAGAACTCTTGCATAACCTTACATTGCCAATTCATCAAACAAACGAAACAAACCCATGAAGCCATAACCAATCAAAATGTCAACTTTTGCATACAATGCTTACCAATTATATTTGGAATGTAGAGGTATACAGATAATTTTCTGAGCCTTGGTGGTAATGTTTTGGAACTTTTGGCCATTGAAGCTACCAATTAATAAACTCTTACTACTCCTGCATAAAACATGAAGTTAAAATGTCTTGTCTACTAAACAAGATCCCGCGCCAAACCAGATGGGACCCAGAAAAAAAGGAATAAAAACCGTTGGACCAACAGCTGACGTGGCGGGATCTGGGGTACAAAGAGAAACTCAAATCAAGAAAATGAACCTGATAATGACAAGAGAGTTCAAGAAGCCTTGGAGAAGAAACCCTTTGGCTCTATAACAAAGTTTGAGATTTGTTGTTTCCTTTCTCTTTATCTTCTTCTCGATTTGGCTGACTTACTGATATTCTTGAAATATTAGTTTAATCCAACTTGGTAATCACGTGTATGATTAAACAAATCAAAAGTAAATACTTTGGCTTTTAACGAGATGCTTTATGTAAATTTGTATTAGTGCTAAATATTTTTTTAATTTAGTTTCCTACAATTTAAAAAGAAAAAAATGCTTTCATAAATTTCCTTTTAAACCATGTAACTAATCGATAATGTGAATAGATACCGATCTTATGTTAGTAAATTTATAATTTTATTTAGATAATTTATGTAGTCTATCTTCTTTATATAGTCTTTGAATAATTTTCTGTAGTATGGTAACATAATTATACTTCTGTATAAAATATTTTTATCCTAATACAATGTTACATTGAGAATGCATTTATGAGTGTTGTAATGTCAATCGTTAGGGAGTAGAAATCATTTAAGACGGATTAATAAAAATAATCAATCCAATAATTAAATGGTAATTCACCTCCTTTTTTTTTTTTAACAGATACGGTTCAAAAATGTTGTGTATGTATTAGTGTTTTCTTTTTTTTAAATAATTTAAAAATAGATTTATTTTTTAGTCCAAATATTCAAATTGTAATTGATCTAAAGGGTTCGTAAAAGTTGATTATAAATGAATGTAAGTAAATTTGTAATGAAATGTTACAAAAATGTTGATTATACATTCATTAACAATTTTTATTTTTTTATTAAATAAATAAACGAATATTGTTATGCTATATTTTAGTGTTTAAAAAAAAGAAGAAACAAACATAAAATAGATAAAGGCCTCCGTAAGAAACTTCAAATTCAACTGGGATATAAACCCAAGAGGAACAGACTACGGGGGTGAATGCCTTACCCACAAAACCCAAATTTAGGGGATAAGCTTATCCCCGACCTCGGCTCTATCAATCAAAAGGATAAGCCTGAATCCAAACAGTCCTGAGGACTGTTCTCCGAAATTACTGAGGACTTGCTCCTGGTAAGTGGTTTCGTGTAAAGATCCAGAAGCCACAAAATGGAGAGAACTGAAAAATAAGGTCATTAAATTAAATTTGAAACAAAAAAACACGGGGTGATTTTTCGTTGGGTCAATGACGTGGCAGAAGCCCCATCAACAGTCAAATATCCACGTCATCACCGTCGTCATCATCATTTTCCTTCAACTTGGGGTGGGTCTCGGGGGTCTCAGCCACAGCCAGAAAGAATCCCGTGCTCAATCAACCCTACATCATGGGGATTGATAAAGATAAAGATACGATAACAGTGCTGCCCATTCATTGACAATTTCAAAGTCCACTCACTGCCTCCTCTTTTTCTTCCCTCACGCAACAATAATTACTAGTTACTATTGTTTTTCCCCCCTTAATTACAACATCTACTTGTTACAATCACATGTAGCTTTCTTTATCTTTGTTTAAATGCGGGATATAAAATCTATACATCTTTTTTTTTATATCAATCTAAAAACATCAGGCTGGGCACTCTTAAAAAAGTAAAAAACCACTAAACATACTTATCGAGAGCCAAAAGGAATGGAGGCTATTGAACCTAGCAAGTATTTTTAGCACCCTTAAAAGATTTGAATTTAAAGAGCATTTGCTAAGTTGCGGTCCGAGCATTCCTTAATTTTGCCTTACGGTTACACAAGGTTACGTGATTTAGTGAATAGCTTGGCAGATCCGTGGGAACCTGCCCAAGCCAAGTGCTTTAAAATTGCATTCGTTAACCCAAAATGGATAGGAGTATTGAATGCAACTGCACTCGAGAATGGAAATTTAGCTTTTTTAAGGCCTACAACACACATTATGAAGGGCGTCTGTCTTCTGATGAAATTTGGCAGCTTTGCTTAATTGCTTTTCACTGCCATTTTTCTCAAAATCAATGTGACAATTAATTAGTAAAAATGAAGAATTAAAGGAAAAAGAATGAACCATCCCACTATCTTCTCGTAGGCTACCTAGTCTAGGAGAACTCAAGAAAAGAGCTTGATAATGGAGGCTTTGTGTGTGTAAACACTGAACACTGACATGTTAGATTTCTGACATTTTTGCTTTCAGTCTCTCCTGTCACTGTTAAATTTGAAACAACAATAGCAGTAGCACAACTCTGTTCCTGCACAAACACAGGCAGCAAGGCCAATGCCTGTGCCAAGATTTTTGCCAAAAAATGAATTTAAAAAAGCAAACAAATCAACCCACTGTTGGAAAATTAAAAGAGATGATCCCCCACGATCTCTTCTGTTTAAGTTACTGTTCATTTGATTTACTACCTGTCTTGTTTAAAGTAACAACAAATTTAATTTAATCTTGAAAGCTTTTTTTTTAAAAAAAACCTAGCTATAGCCTATAGGTACAAGGAGCCTAACAATCTAATAACATAATGATAATAACATTAACATTGATTGCATGAAACTGGATAATGGGTTCCTATTCATTTCCCGGAAAATCTTGCACTCTCCTAGAAAATTAAGGCCTCTATACTAGCCTTCTTAGGTGTTAAACAAAGAGGGCAAGAATCAAGAAAAGCTCCACATGCGCTGCATGCACAAAGGTGCCTACAAGGAAGGAACAAAACGCACGAATCCCCAGAGTTACAGCCTTTGCAAACCATCACCCTCTTCTTTGATCTCTGTTCTTGCTCTGTTTCCGCTGCCCTTTTATAATTATAATTATTATTACTTTCACCAAAACCGATGCCAATTACTCTGTTTGTTGCCTCTGTTCTTGCTCTGTTTTGCTCTGTTTCTTCTTCTTCTACATCACAGCAAGATTCTGCATCTTCGACTCCATTGTTGAAGCAACAAAAGGCCTTTTCTTTCAACTGTTCCAATGAGTTATTGAGTGAAAACACCATTGCTTCATTTTCTTGCGCTATTCTTTGCCATGCTTGGCTCTCCATCTCCAATTTCTTTAACAAAATTTCTAACTCCATTGTCCTGTTTGTTGCTTTTGCTATCTCTTCATCCTTCTGTCTCAGTAAAGCTGAAGTTTTTATCTCTATTTTCTTTAGCAGGATCTCAAGTTGCTGCTTTCTTTGTTCTTGTAACACCGATCTCAATCTCTCGTTCTGTTTCCACAAAACCAAAACCAAAAAAAAAAAAAAATCAATTTCGTGTACAATAACAACGAAAGGAGTAAAGTCGTAAACTTTAGGGCCAAAAACTTTGAGAAAGCAATATTGAACAAGAATAGATTTTTTTTTTTTAAATGATGACCTGTGATATAATATAATGATCAATCTCTTGTCTTTGCTTCTCCGCTTGAAGAGCTAGGCTTTGAGAAAATGGCATTGAATTAAAATTTTGATTTCTTTGTTGCTGATATTGTAGCTGCTGCTGCATGTGTTGTGGATGTTGCTGCAGCTTTTGTTGTTGCACATGGAAACAGAACCCGTTGGACCCATTAACACCAACACCACAACAAGCATTGTCCACGATCAAATCTTGGGAGCCGCCGCCACCACCATCACCACCACCCAATAATGGATTAATCCCGTACCCAAATCTTAACCCTAAACCAATAGTATTATCCGAATAACCATGTGCAGCTTGTATAGCCATTGATAAAAGATACTCAACCAAAGACCAAAGACCAAACCAAAACAAAACAAAACCTTTCCTTCTCCTTCTTCTCCTAATCCCTTAACCTTTACAGATCATCAAACGGGTATCCTTCTTCATCAACCGTGAAAAGCTTTAAAATCTTGTGATTCCTTTCTTTCCTCTTTGGCCTATGACGATGACGGTGCTGCGAGTGTATTGATATTAGCTTTGAGGGACATTTAAAGAACACAAGGAGCGTGGTGGAATGGTGTGTGTGTATTTATACGAGAGGTGGTGATGTTGAGGTGTGAATGTAAGATAAATAAACAAACAATTTTAAAGATAAATAAATAATTAACGAATGGTGAGTGCGTCTCTTTCTCTTGTTTATCGTATAAGTAAAAAAGAGGTGTATGGGAAGCAGTAAGCAAAGCAACAACGTACACATGCAGATTTTGTGACTAAACTATCGGGTCAGAGATTTCAGAGGCGTTTGTTTGGTTTGCCCTTTTTTTTTTTTTTGGGTTTCTGATTTGAATAAAGAAATTCAATTCCAAGTAGGCATGGGTAATGAATGAGAGAGGAGTCCTTTCTTCGCTCTGAATAAGTCAGTTCTCATTTTGGAGAGAGAATCACAGATTTGTCAGTTTGGTCATTTGGAAAGCCTGAAGAATAGGATTATTTATTGCTTTTTCCTCATTATTATGGGAGTCTAAATTAATAATTTAGGTAATTGTACTGCTTCAAGCTTCGTTTCTAATTCCACCATAATTTTGGGAACATAAATATTTTAGGATATTTACAAAAAAAAAAAGAAGCCCAAGTTAAAGGTGATTTACAAATACATCCTACTTACTACTATTTTTCGGACTTTTAGCAGCCGTAAATGGATGTTTCAAGCATAAATGTCCATGCGGTCGACTCAATCGCTCATTGATTTGGGTGCTCGATGTATTAAATTGTTCGTCAATCACTTGCTTAGCATACAAATTACTTGTGGGTATTTATATTTAAAATGCTCGTTTAAGTTCTAAAGTAAGAAGAATTGGTAAGTGAAATATTTTTATAAATTGGTCTCAATTTTTAATAACTGTTGTAATTTTCCGTTTATTTTAAAGATGATTTATACAGTTTTGGTAATAAATGATTCTAATATCAAACTATTAATCATTGTTAAGTTAGGATTTCATGTGGTTAATGCTTCATAAAATTGGATTAAGCTGGCAATTTTGACCTCTTCAATTACTTTCTTTCATCCTTAATATATAAGACAACAAACGTTAAGAGGTGTATTACCATATAATTATTGTCTCCAAAACGGATTGTTACGAAGGAAATTGGGGGTTAAAGTTAGCATAAAATGTACTGATTGAAGTCATACTTTTATTGTTTTTAACTTCTTGAGCATAAAATCCACTAAATTTAAGTCATACTTTTATTGTTTTTAACTTCTTAAAGTGGGTTTGATGTTGAATCAAAAACTGTTTTCGTAATTGAAGAAAATTACGCAAATTTTTAATCATACCCGTTTCTGAAAATACTTGTAATGGAACGCTTTGAATAGAATTCTTCTTATTATTTGTGTTAAAAGTAAATAAATCTAGATTAAAGATATATACAATATAACCTCATATGTTAATCTCAAGGCGTTATTTGATTGCATTCATGACTTCAAATTAATCATCCACAATTTTATAGGATCTAAGAAAATAATGCACGATCTCATCAACAACATGAAAGATTTTCACTTTTACTTTCTAGTTTTTTTTTTTTTTTTGTGGGGGGGGGGGGGGTGGTGTAATTAAATTCCCTATCAGATTTATTTTCCCTTTTAACGTTTAAAGTAAATAGAATTCATACGCACAAAAGGAATAAGAATGGTAATTAATTATAAAGTAAAAGCTTAGCTCTATTGCAAGCGTTGAAAGCAAAGGCTAATTAAAGATTGGATGCTAATGCTTGGAGCTTGGAAGTATATAAGCCATTTTCGTTTGATAGATCTCGTCACTGCTGGCCGGTTTCAAAATATTTTATTGTATAGTTTTGGCTCCACCATCTTAATAATTACAATTAAAGAAATGATCCCTTTGTAATTATTCTATTAAGACCCATTAAGATAAAGTCAAATATGCACTGCAAAATTTGCTTGCGCATAAAAAATTAGATGGCTATTTAAGAAGCACAATCCAAAGTCCTTGCCAGTACACCGACCGTCCGATCAATCAACGCTTGTTTAATGTATATTACTAGCTATTTGTTAATTTTTTATTGCTTACGGATGGCACAAAAGGATGACGATGCTCGTGTGTCGTCTCTCACCCCATCAGTCCAAAAACTATGCGAGAGTTGTTGATCTATTAGCTTTCTTCAATTGATTACAATTTCATTTGGCTTGACGTTTTGAACTTTATGCATGTATGTACAAATCAATTCTTTAATTTTTTTAACAACTTCATTATGAGTTCAAATAGCGGTCCAAAAGCATACGCGTTTTTATTATTTTCCAAAGATATGCTGCTATACCTCAAAGGAGAAAAGGTCTTCAATTTTCTGTCACGATGATTAATCATGTATGACACATACAAAAACAAGTCTAATATTTCAACTACATACTGCCAACCACATACGTATGTCATGCACGAATAAGCTTTGCTCATCTATTTCCCATATAAAAAATCGTAATCTTAATAGCATGCATACATCAATCACTTTCGTTGTTAGTGGAAAACAGGACGGTCTTATATGGGTGGTATTAATTTTCATTTTTTGTTATCCCCATTTAAGAAAGCATGCATTTATGCATATAGCCTTATTGACTTTACTAATCCAACACCTACCCAATGGATTATGTCAAGTGAATCATCAAGCAACAAAAATTCTACACTGTTTTGTGCCCTTTCGCCTTTTATATGAATTTTTTCCCTATCATTCTATTATCTTCTTGAAATTAATATATAGATTATATATGTTTTTCTCTTCTTTTTTTTTCTTTCTTTGGCTTATGTGATCAAACTTATAACCTTATCTAGAAAATGATCATAGATGATACCAAATTATATGAATTTTTTCCTTATCATTCTATTATCTTCTTGAAATTAATATAGATTATATATGTTTTTCTCTTTTTTTTTTTTCTTTCTTTGGCTTATGTGATCAAACTTATAACCTTATCTAGAAAATGATCATAGATGATACCAAATTAATTGCCAATAGCCGAGCAACATATATCAGACTATGCACCTCACACTATTTCTTGAAAAATCAAATCAACCACACCCCACCTTGGACGGTTGAAATTTGAAATTTGAAAATAATGGATCCTAAATCACGGAAACTTGTCCATGTCATCGCAGATTCTAGGGCTCCACAGGTGCAAATAAAGTCCAAAGCAATACTGCAAAAACATTTCCCTAGTCTTACACAAACATCAATATAAATATTGAAATTCAATCACCAACGGTCGCCATCTTTCGCTGGAAAGGCAAATTAACAAAATGTTGAGATTCAATCCATGACGATTGGTAGGTAATTCACACGTTAATTGTCTGTTTACTGGGACAAATTGTTTAAGAACATTTATGCCTAAAATATCTACTTTCACTTAATAAATTAAGAAAGAGATTATAAGTGAACAGCGCTCATAACTTACCCTAAATTTGAGTTATTTATATAAAATTTTCCTCATGCGTTTTTGTGCTGGTGGGCATTTGATTTGAGAAAATATTTGATTACAGTGAACTAAGGAAGCAAAGAGGAAGCATGGCAGCGAAGAAAGAAAGCAACTCGATCGATCAGCAAAAGTCCACAGCACGTATGGTGGTGAGCGTGGCCCCATGTGCTGCCCACCAACCATGACTCAATGAACCGTCTTCTCAGCTTGTGCAACTGAAATTCAACGGTGCAATCCATGTGAGAACTTTGTGAAAACACACCAACACTTTCTCTATTATTGTTTTTAATTTTAAAAAAAGATGTGAAAGGTGGTGGTGCATGGTGCAAAAATCCAAAGCCCATGCATGTGTGTGTGTGTACATTTTTTTTTTCTTTTCTCGTATTTGCTGCTGAAAAGCACTTCTCTCACTGCAACTTCCCAACAACTTCCCTTTCGTTTTTATGCTTTTGGCAAAGTCATGAAAGTGCATGCATACATATCCGGGTCTTACTTCCCATAATATCAACGCAATCCCCATTCCCCCACAATTGCATGTGTGATGGTGGTGTGGGTGAATGAGAATTAATATTAAAAGAGCTAGCAAGCAAGACTTCTAGTTTTTCCAAGTCTTTCCTTCTTTTTCATTGTCATAATGATTTGCCCTTTTATTGGCGTTTGTTGAAATGCGAAACTCGATCCGCAATAAACAGGCTTATAGAAGGGAAGGCAGCCAGCCACCCACTCTTTAAATATATATATATTTTTTTTTCAAATTAAGTTGTCGAAGAAGATTATTTCTTTTTTCAAATATCGAGATGTAGATTCGGTCTATTTCTAATTTAAATATCTAAATTATTTCATGATATAATTAGTTTAGAAAAGTAGATCGTACACATATTGAGATAATTAATCAGATAATTAATTTTCATCTAAATATTAAGAAATAGATCCATATCTATGTTGTGCCAGAACAAAATTGATCAACGATGTTGATCCATTTAGATATCTGGGTTACAGGACATAATAGTGTCAATCTAGAAGATTTTCGGTTGATATTTACTATATGTAGATTTAATTATTGTAATTTTGGGGAGAAAAAAGTAGTTTAATATTGTATGTACACAATGGAAACAGAGATCATTATTCCATTAACGTACGCAGATAAAATTATCACAAACACGCAGTGAATATTGGGTCAATCCAAAGAAGCATGTGTTTGTTAATTAAGCATGATTAAAAAGTGAAAATTAAACCGTGTGGTTACTAATAAACCCCACCATTAAGTAATTTCCAAGCTACCCAAGATGAACTTAAAAGATTGTCGAAAGACTTTATGCACATATCAAAGCCGAAGAATTAATTAAATAATTTCCAAGACGTGTCAAGTCTGGCCAGTGATCATTATTGCATTGAAGGTTCTCATTAACACTGTTTTGACCTAATCGTTTGAAAAACTTTCATGAACAGCTGACCAAATTCAACAAACCGATGATAGTCCGGAGCTTAATTAAGAATTATAACTTGTTGTCGTCAAAAAATTGAATCGGATCGCATATACATGTGAAGACTTCGAAAGAGACGAATTGAGACGGTGGATTTAAGAAGTTATTGCGAGATCACCAAGGCACCAAAAATCTTCGTGGCCCACGAATTGATTGTGGTGCCACCATTTGTGACTTGAACAGCCAAACCAAAACTCACCCAATTACAGTCGTTCGGCCATCCGAAAAGCAGCTCGTGCCCATATGGGCCACCGTGTTGCTTTGGTTAAATGAATGAATTCCATAATGATCATCAGTCTGCTTCCAGGCATTTTAATTAATAAACGGAAAAGTAGACTCGGATTTTTAGGTTTGTCATAATCTACACGTAATTATCTCTAACGCTTCCGCAATAATTCGTACATGTAAACCTAACGTTTCAAGAATAAACATGGCGACATTGTTTTAGAAATGCATATACATCTCTATCAATAGTGTATATGTTGAATATCAATCTCTTATCAACATATATGTGTGTGCGTGTGTGTGTATAGGGAAACGATGCTAATGAAGATTATTTTTGGAGCCACATAATTCTTTTATTAACTTGCACATTAATTAGGCCGGCTTTAGAATTTCTACAGGTGTCCGTGTCCTTTAATTAATAAAGGAAAAGTCAAGTCATCAGAATTGATTTCTTTCGTCCATATTCAGCTTGACTCGAAGTGGTGTGATGAGTTTTGCGTTCACAAGAAGTTGCCTTGCTTGTTCCCTTTACTTTATTGTCTGTGTTCCTGCAGCAGCCATGCATGCATGGTGCATGAATATACTGAAATAATAATAATTTTGCTAACTGCTCAGTAGGGTTATGGTTTTGTCGATTGAATTATAAAGATATAATTGACAACTCATTGCATCGCTGCGTTACACGTGGAAACATCTGTGAGAGGTGGATGCATATGAACGAATAGATACATAATAAAATCAAATAGTGCAGAGGCTGCTTTTATTAGTTTTATATCTATATAAATTTGGGAGATTATCACTTTTTTTTCTTTTAAAATTAATATATACTTTTTATTACCTTAGTGTTTTATAATATTTAAAAATCTCTTTACACTAAAAATTTAAAATAAATAAGTCATTTACTTGATAATTTGTATTAGAAATATAAAATATATATTTATTAAAAGAAAAATATTTAAAAATAAAAAATATGCAAAAAAAATATTTTGTTATTAATTTTTTATTCACATCAAAACATGTGTATTCTTAAAAATTTTTATTTACATGGTTTATTTAATTTATAATATATATGAATAAAAATGTATTTAAAAATAAGAATAATACTGTAAAATTATATTGGCATGCAAGATGCGAGTTATTGGCTAATTATAAAAATAATAAAGAGATAAGTGATATATATTAATTTTAGTAGGAGAAAATTAAACATCTCTTAATATTTTATACAAAATATAATACGGTAAGATTTGGATGTGTTTTGTAGTGGGACTTAATATACGAGCATGACATTACTAGCCCACCTCATTCATTAAATTATTCTCTTTCATTCATGCACCTATAATTAAGCATAAATTTTGGTTGAAGAAAATATTTCTTTATAGAGTTTACAAGTTTGAAAATTAAAGAAGTTTCGAAAAAATTCAACTTTATTGAATTACAGTCAAGTGAAAAGTTTTGATTTCGAGATTAAATATTATAGCATACATATTGAATTTTCGAGAAGATATGACTCACACAAAGAATCTTGTTCAATGAATTTTCGAGAAAGATATATTTTTAAAAAATTAATAATTGAATTATTGTTGACGAACTCAATAAGAATTGTGAACTATAAGTTCAATTATAACTCCATTAATGGTAGAATCGGGATTTTCCAAAGAATTACTGCAGCTTCACTACTCCCTTTGATTATCATATACAAAAAAGGTCTCTTAGATGTCGTTTGGTTTTAAGAAAGGGGAGGAGAGGAGGGGAGAAAAAATGAGAGGAGTGGAGATGTGATAAGAGGAGAGGAGCGTAAAAAATATTTATCATTGTTTGGTTTCACATTAAATTTGAAAGAAAAAAAATTATTAATTTTTTATTTAGAAAAATATATCCATTATCTCTAATGTTAATATTGCTAATAAATAAAAAATAATTCAATTATGAATTAATTTAATCTAGAAAATAAATTAATAACAAAACATTTAATTTTATATTATATTTTTAATTAATTAATTATTTTTTTATAATCAAAATAAGTAACATTGCATAACTAGTTATATTATCAATTTAATTTCTAAATATTTATAATTATTGAAAACAATAATATGTTAGCCTATTGAAATTACTTAGTTAAATAGAGAATTTTATTTTTTAAAATAAAAATTACAGTATGATAGCAGTTGACCACTGCTGCCACCTCCTACTGCCGTTGACCGACGTTGACCACCGATGTTTACCACCATTTTTTATCGTGTTAAACTAATAATAATAATAATCAGAAATTGATGATTTACTCATTGAAAGTGTTAATTTTACAGAAAATACACTATATAGTCAGAAATATGAGTGTTAAAATTTTCTTAAACATTTAAACAAGATTTGAAGTAAATAACAACGTATATTAGCATTTCTAACTTCATAGAGTTGTAGATCGGATCTTGAGAATTTCATTGGTATCGATTTTGATGGTGAAGCACGTCACTGGTGAAACTCCAGCGAGTTTGGTGACTGTCCGACGATTCACTTTACTGCTTTTTATTTTTTAAATAAATTTATCCTATTAATTTTAAAAAATAAATATAAATTATTTGTGCTTTAACTTATTTAAAATTAATTTTATTTAGAGGATAATTTTAGAATTTTTGCATTCCAATAAATGAGGAATTTGAAATCCTTATCCATTGATTAGGAATACAAATTCTTCGATTTGATAGAAAATGAATTTCAAAGAAAATTCAATTCCATTAAATTTGTTCCAACCAAACAGTAAAAAATAGAAAAAAAAATCAAATTTTTTTCCTCTCCTCACTCCTCTACCCCGAAGCAAACATGGCGTTATAGTACGGGACACTATATAATGGCAACTAATATATATTTTCCTTGTGAAATGCGTTAGTCACTTATGTTGGCAGCAAATTTTGCGCCATGCGTTGCGATTATACTCTCACTTAACTTATAATTATATATGCATAAAAATAAAAACATCGAAGTTTTCTTCTTCTTTTACTTTTGTTAGGGCTCCAGATCGAGGATTACAATAAATAAATCAAATTAAAAAAAAATAAAAAATCCTACCATCTCTCATTATCTTTCAAAAAAAAAGAAAGACAAGTTGGTTAATGTTACCCATGAAAAATGTCAGGTGATTTCACACTCTACATGGCAAAACCCGACACAAGCAACTCTTGTGAAAGAGCTTTTGAGCGGGGGGAAAAAAGTGAAAAAGTTGGAGTGCTTCTGCTTCTGGCTTCTGCCTCTTCCCGTGCAACTTTGACTACATAAATTTTGGACCATTCCATACGTTTTCTTGCTTTGAATCATCACTTATTAGCTTTTATTTAAAGCAAGACAACCAAATCAACTTTATCAAAGGAAAAAAATGGCTTGGCTATTCTTTTCAAGGAGTTTTCTTCATCCTATTCATTTATTATTTGACCGTTCCTTTTGTATTCATGAGATAAACTAAAGCGGGTATCTTTCTTTATATTGACAGTGTAACTACCTAGGTGAGCATTAATGCAAATAAATAAAATCAATAGTGGTGATTTGATAAGAGTTTTCTTGAGATTATTACGCCCTCATATATAAAAAGTCATAAGCCTTGATTTAGATGAGATTCGTTATCCACCGTTCTAGAAATTCAATGGTCTAGATAAAGATCAGAAGTTTGAAAGTTGGTCTAACAAACAACTAATTGATTTCCTCATGTTCCTCCACATTTGAAATTCTATTTGTATCAATGAGATCTCTTTGATCATATATTTTTATTTTATTCATGAAGACAGGTTTTGTTAAAGAAATCGATTTGTGTTATATTTAAAGACTATAATTTTTTAAATACGACATGATTAGAGATGGACAGAATCAAAGTAGGTTAAAAAATTTATCAATTTAGTATTTTTTCTTAAAAAAAATCAAATATTCTAGTTCGATAATACTCTGATTTAGTTTTCAGTTTAAAATTTCAAATTCAAAAACCGAACCAAAAATCAAAAAAATAATTTTTACATTAAAAAAATGCCACGTGGAGATTAAGGATGGACCGACCAGACTAGACCCGAAAAATTTGATTCGGTTTGGGTTTTTCAGTTTCATTTTGTTATTTTATGACTAAAAAAATGAATTGATAATGTCGAAACCGAACCAAATAAAAAATTCTCAAATTGGTTTTTTAAAATTCTCAAACGAATCCAACCAAAAATTTCGGTTTATTTTGAAACCGAATCAATCCGTACTCATGCCCACTCTAGATATGATTTTTTTTTTTACCTTAGGTTTTTAGTTAATAACAAGAAAAATAATAAAATCACGAATAGTGGTTGACCGTTCATGGCTAAGAAGTTGTTGCTTGCTAAAGATCCTTAAAACTCGTTTTCAGTACATGTATAAAACGAATTAGTTCATTTATCTTATTCTTTTTCATTTAAATTACAAAGATTTTGTAATTATATATATTTATAAGTCTTCATACTCTTTCAACCACCCTTAATTCATTTTAAGGAATATACCTTCATTTAGGGAAGAAAACTAGGGACCTGACTGTTTGCTAATATGCTAATCACTTATGGGTAAAGCCATTTAAATAATAATGGACGCCTATATTTAGTACTAGCTCGACTATCCATTAGCCTACGTTTGGCACGCACGATTGGATTGAACTAATTATTATGATTGAATTAGATTAAGTTGGATAATATTATATAATATTATGTTTAGTACTGCACCAGATTATATTATGTTAAATTATATTTAGATAACATTAAATAGCATTTTAGTTGATATTTAAATATAAATATCAATTATTCATGAAATTTTATAATCATAATTAAAATAAATTTAAAAAGTAATTAATAAGAACAATTAAATATATTGTAAATAAGTCATCTAGTAGTCGTAATATAATAATCAAATAAAAACACATAAAACAATCTAAATGTTTAATTAATTTTTATCAAATATTTAAAAATATTATAAATCAATTAATTAATGGTATTATTAATTTTCAAGATTGTTTTAAATATTATATTAGTGATTATTAAATTTAGAGCAATCCAATAATGAAACAAATTATAAAATGGTTAATTTTATTGATAAATTGTCAAATGTACAAGTAATGAAAATATAATCTCAAGAGATAGTAGAAGTAAAAGTACCAATCTAATTAGATCATAGATAATAAATAAAAATAAATTTTAAGTAAATCATAAATAAAAAAATTAATTAATATTAGGTGCAAACAAAAAAAACGATATGAATAAAAGTCTCAAGAATGGACAATTTTTTTCTTTAAATCTTATCCTATCTAA
Organism: Luvunga scandens; assembly: GCA_030449905.1. Lineage (NCBI taxonomy): Eukaryota > Viridiplantae > Streptophyta > Magnoliopsida > Sapindales > Rutaceae > Luvunga > Luvunga scandens. Next base: position 1,246,062 of record JASUUG010000714.1, read on the forward strand.
ACCCATGTGTAAATTAGTATTATTAATTCCATGATCTTAGGATTAAATTCAAATTTAGTCCTCCTTAATCCAATCCAACTAAACTTACCAAATGTGGAATAAATATTAAATGTTAAAATTAATCCAATCACATATTTAATCCTAGTGTCCAAACATGGGCTTAACGTTCTTTGAGCCTGTAGTCACCCGAATTCAATCAAATAAGAATATGGGATAAAATGCTGTATTTAACGTGAGAGATTCTTTATCGCATCCACTCTTAAAAGAGACCAGCCCTATGACCCTAAAGTTAAGAACGGAGGGAACGACGAGGCAAAATTAATTTTGGGTTCTAATTTCTAAAGTTTCCAAAGGATTGAAGTGGGCCAAGTTCATATCATGGATCCAGCCATGAAGGGCACACTTCCTCTTCGGCTTTCAGCGGCACACCAATCATCTTCACCTCCCATCGAAGCATCTTTGCTTTGCCTCACGAAAGGGCTCCATGAAGTCCGCTCTTTCCGAAGCAAGAATCATTTCGGTTGTCTCAAGGACACGAACAGAAAATAGCAAGACCTAACACTTCTTTTATATGTGCTGCAGCACCATGCCTATCCAGACAAAGATGAAAGGAGTCGATGATCGGCCGATTGCATTGCGCTTACAAAACACGAATTCTCAAAACTCACGCCATTATACTCCAGTCTCAACTCAATCAGTCGGCATCTTTTTTTTTTTTCTCTCCCCCCGAAATTGTCAGCATGGTTAAGGGATACAAAGAAACTGTTCCACAAGCACGGGAGAAAAAGAAAATGGGTTTTACAATACGCATATACAGATTATAGTAATAGAGAGGGATGAGCAATTTGAATATGCAAGTATACGATAGGATATCTAATTAGCTATAGTTCCGAGGATTTAATTATGTTCTAATAAAATATAATAGAGTCATTGTAACGGTCCGAATCGAACAGTCAAGTTTTATCATTTAGAAGATAAACTTTTCTTATAGACAAATAACTGCAGTTTATGATGAAAATGATTTTGATATTGTAACAAACGTGAATGGCCTTTCGGAGCCAATTTAAAACAGGCGCAATAAGATCGCCACGGGGCTTCAGGATTTGATGAAGACACCAGCTTTCGGCAACAATTTCTTAAACGAAGTATCATGGGCTTCAATTTGTGCTTCTCGAAATTTTCAAGTTCCAAGCAAAACTAGCTGACTGTACCGATATTAATGCACCGAATTTTATCATAACTTTGCAATTGAGCCCCCCTTATGCGGTGCGCAATACACGGGCTTCAATTTGCGATATTAATGCACCGATATTAAGATGCGAGACTTTTTTGAGTCACTCCAATAAGAAAAGATGAAAATTTATCATCATTTCTGTGTAACACTAAGAGTAAAGCTAATCGATACATTGTTTCTTCCAAAATAGGAATACATGAAATACAAATTTTACTATGTTAAAACAAAACGGCTGTGGAACCATTATTTTAGTTCCACATGTAGCCATATTAAAATGATGATGATGATGATGAAACAAACTTAATTAAGAGGTTATAACATAATATGTTCAAAAAAAAAGTAAGTTTTGTTTAGGAACTACGTAAGATAGGCATAATTGCTAAACCCAATGACAATTACATAATTAATGTTCTTTAATTTGTTCAATGAACTAAGTACAGAGCAGATCTATCTCTGCTGACAATTATTTTATTAAATCACATTTGAACAAAGTCAGCTGTTCATACATTTGACGATTATTTTATAGTTTATTCATGTTCTTGAATCCTGGTCATTATATAATTGATTTTTAAGGACGTGGTCACCTGCTTTCCCTCTAATAAGACAGAAGGCGAGGCTTGATATTTCATCCAAAAGGGAAAATGTTTATTTCTCATACAAAAGGAATCATTGTTATTTTTCTAAGAGCACTAGTTTTCATCGATACCTTTAAATTTTAGCCTAATTATAAAGCTACAAAATTGACTAATATTTGCCAATAATATTCCCTGCGAAAGAGAGTTCTTACAAAACTCAAATCATGCGATTTACCCCAACAAAGAAAACTTTTTTTTTTTTTTGGAAAAAGAATCTTTACAATGAACTTTTTATTCTCTCTTAACAAACGTACATATGTTTGAATGTAAACTGATCTTAGTAATTATCCGATTGTAAATATCAGTTATATAATCTTATATAATATGAGTTGTAATTCGAAAAATAGTCTCGTGTAATTAAAAAAAAAAACTAACACGTGCAAAACTTATTAATTGTTATTTTTTCAAAAAATTATATTACACTACAATGATATTAATTACGATCAAAATTCATACAATTGTAACGCAGTTCACAAATCTGCGAGTATGGATTGAAAAGAATGGGGTCATTACATTCATTTTTGGCATTTTTTATCAAGCATTTTATGGATAGGTGGATGCCAAATTCGTTCATACGGCAATACACATCACATGGGCTTGATCTCACGTTGCGAGAAGTAGCCATTAGCCAACAGCAAACTCAAATAAGAAGTGGCGTGGACCACTTTAGCAGATCGATGATCGTGATTCCCACTACTTTATATTCAGTGATCGAATGATTCCATCTTCCATTCACACCAAAAATGAAAACGACACCCCCCTCCCTTTTAACTGTAGTTTTTGGGTCTCTTTTCTCTTTTGTCTCATTTCCCTTTGCATCATCGCCCCCAACCAAAAGTTTGATTCAAAGGTACAAAGCCGATAAGCTATATATACCTTCTCTCCTGGTGAAAATTTTAAGCCAGTTTCTAACAACAATTCTTATGCTCTCTTCTTGTACGAAGCTCACGTGCAACTTATACGGTTTGTGGCACACTAGCTAGTAATAGAATTCTGTTTTTTTCATATCTCACACTTACTTTGATGTTTACACTTGAGTTTGAGGCATAATTCTCTAGAGCATTCGTTTGCATGTTTTAAATTTATATTTGAATCTAATAATATCGTCTAACGGCATTACAATAGTCATTGGAAGATAATATAAAAAGATTTGAAGTTTAAATCCACTCACACGGATAGAAAGAGTACTTTATTTTCAAGAGAACCTATCCACGACAGAGAAGCATCAAAATTTTGGGTAACTTATAAAATAGATTAAATTGCTAACAAGTCTTCTCAATAAAAAATTTGGCAATCACGACCTAATTTATACGAGCAGAATGATCGTGCCGTGCTGGATTCCCTAGCTAGTAACAGGCCGATTCCTAACATGTTACATGATAATTAGTGTTCTATATAGATGAGTCAAATAACAAGAATAATACTAAAGATCATTCCACAATTGCCCAAAGCATCAAACTCACTTCACATTCAACGATGCCTCGCCATCAAAATTTGATACACTCACAGTCACCGACCACACAAACAAAAGCATAAAATACGGACTGCTTCTACGACGCGTTCTTCATTTAAACCCAAAATACTCAAAACTACACCAACAATAATTTCATTACCATTTACAACCAATTAAACAAACTAACAAAGCTTAGTAGCGTCAATTCTTGAAAGGTACAAAAACAAAAACATACTGCACGAAACAAACTTCATGGCACACGTGTCGTCATGACATCACATGATGGCGCAAGCTTGCGGGTTCTCATCGCTGAAAGCCGTGGTGTACCTAACTTCAAAGGAGCTCGCACGTGCGATCTGTGACACCTGTGGGTCTTCGGCTCTTCGCACGTACCCGGCAGGGGCCTTCTTATCATAAACCCCAGGGGCGTAAGGGTGGGCCACAACATCATATGGCACGTAGGGCCAGATTTCTGCTTTCTTGCCCGTCCGATGCGCGATACGTGCCACGACCTTCGACGGCTCCACATATCCGACGACCGTGACTTTGTTGGCTTTCCGCTCTACGTCCACTTGCTTCACTCCTTTCATTCCCTCTACGGCGCGTTTTACCTTGCGTTCGCATCCTTCGCAGTCTATCCGAACCTTCACCTCCACCGTCTGATCAGAAAAAAATTAACACATTACCATGCAATTAGATTCCACGTGTCATGAAATTATTGACATTAAACACACTGCAATTTTGACTAGGACCACCAGACAGAAACTGCAGGGACAGTGCTTCTTTCAGCGTTACGGGAAAGCTGATGCAGGAGGTTACGTTTGTCTGTTTGTCATAAATAAGCATAAGTGACTAAAATGCCCTTCAATTTTCCAGAGAGTTGCACAAGCACTTGTTTGCAGAAGCAACCATGGTTGGGTAAGTCATAAGCAATATCCCCGAGGGGTGGAAGAGTTTGGTCAAACACGGCCATAAACAACATCTATTAAAGGCACACTGTAAAATTTCAAAAAGATTGTAGAATTTTAACAGAAAATTCTGGATATTCCATTTAAATTTTCTAACGTTTGGTCCCCTACGATTTACAGTTCTTGAGTGACGACCTCCTCAAGTTTGTATAGATATTTTTTTAATCATAGCTTCCATGATCCAAAATTTTAGATTTTTTATTGGAAATTTTTTTTGCGGATCTAAAATCCTAAAATAAGCCCATACAAGTTAGTTTTCCAAAATTATAAACAATGGTAAAAAAAAAAAAAAAGGCCCTGTAAAGCGTTGAATAAGCTCTAAAACAAATTGATCCAAAGCTAACTCAATCCTGGATCGATCTGCTAGTAAATAAGCACTTTCCAAGCATTTCAAGTGTTCCGACAGCTGAAAAAATGAATCATAAGCCCCCCAACCCCAACCAAAAAAAAAAAGGCTTAAGTAAAAGCAGATACCTGCAATTGCTTGCGTTTCTTCACTTTGGAGCTGCCATCAGAGCAGTCAAAGTAATGGGACAAATGATCCACAACACCCATATGTGTTTCTTTATCTTATTCTCCTCTCTCTTTCTCTTTTCGGAAAGAAGGTGATGGAGAAGCAGAATTATGAGTAGTATCTATTTTAAATATAAGAATATAAGAAAAGAAGAAATATCCCACAAGCACCTTTTGTTTCAAGAGCGACAATGATAGTGTGATTGACGCTTAGCCAACCTCAGCTATATATATACAGGAGCACCCCTCTAATTTCTCCATCCAAATCTGAGCCGTCAACTTTATTTACTCCGCTGTGCAAGCCCGTTCTCCTTCCGACACGTGTCCGAGGCCGGTCTTTCCATAATAACGTGACTGGGTTGAGTGTACCGCATGGCCACCGACCCAGGGTGGTCATGGGCCCCACTCTTAATTTGGCGCGGACTGGGAGGTGAAGTTCACGCGACAAGTCTGGACAGAGAGGGCGGTGGGACCAGATACCGCTTTTTTGTTGGGCCCCACTGATTGGATTGCCGTTACTCCCGTTGGATTATTTGGTGCGCGGTCTTGGTCAGTCTCCGAGCTGTGATTGGATAAAGCGGTGTTACATGGATACAGTATGGCCATGTTTGACTCTACGTACGTATTATGAATGAGAGTAAAAAAGTGTCTGTGGTCCAAAAGAGAAGAGATTCTTCATTGGGCTAAATTTTATGGCCCGCAGGGTTTTCACCGGCAATTTGATTCGTAATTTTGTGTAACCTCGGCTGGTAATATAAATCAAAGCGAAGAGTTTTTTTTTTTTTTTTTTTTTTTATGCTAAGTGAAGAGTTAGGTAAGTGTTAACAATGTGATGTAGTTATTAGTAAAAGAGGCCAACATGTTTACACGTTCATAAGGCAAAATCATAGAGGTTAAAACCTAAAAAAAGAGCAAAAGCTAATGGGTAAAAAGATGTCATAGTTTTTAATGCAATTGGACCCAGTATTATAAATATATCTATATTATAGGTAAGTGGTATTAATGTTGAATTACATTTATATGGAGATTGAGGTATGTGTAACTTTGTCATAGTAAGATTGAAATTTCATACCGTAAAATCTTGTTAAATTAATATTTAATAAATTTATAATTTTAACTAAATAATAATTTTATTTGTATGTACTTGGTACCAACATGATAAATTATAAATAAATTTATAAAAAAACATCATTTTTCCATGGGTCCCATTTAATGCATAAATCTATAAACATATATAATATTTCTACGAGGCTTTCGTAAAATAAGTTTCAATGTTGCTTGTTTCTTTATGGAAATCAATTGATTTCAACTGGAATATCATCTCTAACCTTTTGTAATGTTGAAAAGAAGTTCTTCCATGGCATTGTTGCGACACAACAAGAAATTATTAAATGTCACTATTAATTTGAGTGCTTCTTCGCATGAGATGGGCTCTATTATAGTAAAACTGATCTTCAACTTTTTCCTCTTTATTATTTCTTATTACACTTTCAATCATTTAGTTGCCGCTCAAAATAAAAATCATATCATATAATTTCATAGAATCGCTAAAGTCTATAATTATACTACTTATATATTTATAAAAATTCTATTATAAACATGATGTTATCTTTAGAAATTAATAATGATAAATTTATCAATATATTAATAAATTTTTATCTTTTTAAGGTATTAATTTATCGAGATTCCACTGCATATCTACTCAAGGTTACTAAAGATCACTGGTGGGTAACTTATACCAGCAAATCAGTGATGAATTACACTTGTGTGACGTGTCACATTCGAATAGAATTGGCCCCATATGCCGGGCGCCCAAAAGAAAGGAAGCATCGGCAATAAGCCGAAGCTATGACGAAGCTCCTTCAAGATAAGAGCAAAAGATAATCTTGAAATTTATCCTAGCATCGCACCGGCCAACGACTTAATCCTCAGCTTCCAAGAATTAATTTTGCATGCTTCCCCCGAAATTAATTAATCTCTAAGCCTGCTTTCCGGTCCAAATACCAAAAAAAAAAAAGTTGCAGCAAGTATCATCCAATGAAAAATTTATTAAAATGCTTCAAAACGTAAATCTTTTACGGATCTTGATTTATAATTTTCAAAAATATATTTCGTTATTATTAAAATGACCCCCTGGCAAAAGTTGGGCTCTGCCTCTTCTAACAGGCCTGAGTTTGGGCTTTATTGTTAAAACTTTCCAAACTGATCACTAAACACACCACAGCCTTCTTCTAAGTTCATATATTAATCCGTCGTAGACTAGTTTCCTCTTGTATTCGTATATTTTTTTAATGTAATATCTTTTACAAAGCATTTTAACTGCTAAAATTTCAAAATTATGTTGTTACAAGTGCTCGCCATCCAAGCCTCCAAAAGTCATCTTTTATGGATTTTTAAAAACTAGAGTTTTGAATCCCCATCAAGGATTCATTAATTCTTTGTAGGTATATTTATTTATGGACTTTGAGACGCCAAACGGGGTAAATCTCATTTTATTAGATGTATATTTCTAAATTATATTTACTTCAAAGTTGAAATACTCTGAAATTATGCTGAAATTGTATAAATTTAGACTCTTCTTATCTTTATATTATTTTATTAGATTCTTATGCTCTCAACCATTAATTGGGTAATTTTTTGAACAGTTTTATTTAACTAGCTACATTTTTTTTTTTTTTGCAGAAAACATGTGGGTGTTATATTTCAGAGATAAGATTAAGAATAACATTCTAAAAACTTTGGATGATCCTCTAACCAAACTAAAAATATTAACTGATTACTTGATTTTCAATAATAAGAAAGTAGAAAATTAAAAAACTAATTTGGGTTTTACCAATTAAATCCATTAAATAAAAAAAATGTTATTAGATTGTTATACGTATTTTTAAAAAAGAAGCACTGGATCTCAAAATTAGCAATCAGGCCCTTACTCGTGGAGGTCTGTAGACTCTGTACTGTGTTATCTCCCATGTATATAAATAAAACCTTCAAAACCCTCCTCCTCCAGACTTAAACCGGAAATCTTTTTTTTTTTTTTTGGCCTTTTTTGTTTTGGCGGGAAAACAGCAATTTTGGCGGTAAAACAAAAACGAAAAAACCTAAAACAAATAAACCAACTAACCTTGACAATCAGAGAATCCATCAAACGAAAAAAAAAAGGAACGAACGAACGAACAATGGCAGCAGAGGAGCAAGACGCGAGCTTGGATCAAGTGGAGGAGGAGTTCACGGTATGGAAGAAGAACACGCCGTTTTTGTACGATCTGATTGTCTCTCACCCGTTAGAGTGGCCGTCGCTTACTGTCCACTGGGTCACATCCCCTCCGCAACCCTACTCAGCGGACCCGACTTTCGCGGTGCACAAGCTCGTGCTGGGGACCCACACCTCCGAGGATTTTCCCAACTTTCTCATGATCGCCGATGCAGTGCTGCCCACCAAAGATTCGGAGTCTAACGCCGGCGACAAAAATGAAAATTCTGTCATCCCCAAGGTTTGTTTTGTGAAATTAAATTTTCTTTTTTTTTTGGGTATCAGGCGTTCGATGAAATTACTGAGTGAAGTTGTTACTTTCTCGTTTTGTTTTGAAGAAATGCTTTGTGGGTATATGGAAATGTTACCATATAAGTCATCAACAAAATGGATAACTTTGTAGCTCATAAGGTTTGTTATATTGATTTTTGGCTTTAGTTTTAGGGTATTTTTTGCGATATTAATTGCTCCATAAGTTAATATCTGAACTCGTAGTCCGTAAAAGTATGTGGGTATATATGTTATCAGCTGTGTAAGACTTTGTTGTTAAGGGATATGGTATCGGTGTTAGTAATTTATTGAAATTTCTAGTTGAAGCTGCTATGGAACCTTTTCCTTTTCTTTTGGAGTCCCTCTGTGTGTAAAATACTTAAACTAACTGGAATTTATGATGAAAATGTTTGGTTGGGTAGGTGGAGATAGGGCAGAAGATACGTGTTGATGGGGAAGTGAATAGAGCACGGTGTATGCCGCAGAAACCCAATCTTGTTGGTACTAAGACCAGCAGTTGTGAGGTGTACGTGTTTGACTGTGCCAAACAGGCAGAAAAGCAGCAAGATGATTGTGATCCTGATCTGAGGTTGAAGGGTCATGATAAGGAGGGTTATGGATTGTCTTGGAGTCCCTTTAAGGAAGGTTATCTTGTGAGTGGTTCCCATGACAATAAGATTTGCTTGTGGGATGTGTCTGCTTTGGCTCAAGCCAAGGTGATTGATGCAATGCATATCTATGAGGTAATTTCTGGACTTCCTACTGTTTTTGAAGCAAAAATATAGTTTTTTTTTTTGGGGGGGGTCATGCTGCTGCATTGATGGCTGATTGCTGAGGCTGGCTAATCTTGTCATAGGCTCATGAAAGTGTGGTTGAAGACGTGTCGTGGCATTTGAAGAATGAGAATTTATTTGGGTCTGCAGGCGATGATTGCCAACTGATGATCTGGGACTTGCGCACTAATCAAACTCAACAGCGAATAAAAGCTCATGAGAAAGAGGTAATAAAATCTTGAAATATTTGCTCTTATATATTTTGTGCATAAATCCATTTGACTGCATCACCTTGCAGCTCTTATGTTTTTGCATACAAGCATTTTATGGTTTTATTTGTTATGACATAAATTTTTTTTCTTTCCCCTCTCTTGTCCCAGGTTAACTATCTATCTTTTAATCCATATAATGAATGGGTTCTGGCAACTGCATCTTCAGACACTACTGTTGCTTTGTTTGATATGCGGAAGCTGACTGTGCCGTTACATGTTTTAAGTAGTCACACGTACGTCCTTTTCCTGTCTTATGAATTTAGAATGTGGTTGTTGGAAGTGATAGTAGTGCAATTCTGTTGCCACAACCCTATCTTTTAATATATATGTTGGCCATGACAAGTTCAAAAGATTAACAAATAAATTGCAATTAAACAAATAATAATAATAATAATAATAATGTTTTTTGGGCCTAGACCTCTTGGGTGTGCCCAATGGCTTTGTAGGTCATGATTTTCGTTCTGCAATCTTTTGCTTCCTAAAATATATTTTCTGTGTTTATTGCATATGCACTGAAAATGTTTCAATATCAGTTTATCTGAAATTTTATGCAAAGAAGCTAGGTGTATGAAGGGAATTTCTTAATTTGCATTTGCGTATTACAGAGAAGAAGTGTTCCAGGTAGAATGGGATCCTAATCATGAAACCGTGCTGGCTTCTTCAGCTGATGACAGAAGGCTCATGGTTTGGGACCTTAACAGGTATTCGATAACTTTGGTCCTTTCACTTTCCTGTGTGATCAGTTTCTTTATAATCTAATTTTTGTTGTGCTCAAGAATATTTAATTCGACATCCAAGAACCGGGGACATGGAGAAGTTTGATTTACTGTTTAGGTTGGATGATAATTGTAAGATTCCAAATTTCTGTCTGTCGCCTCTCAGTGATAAATGTAATCCTACCATTAATAACAAAACTGAAGTACTAATATTGTCATCTGCCCTTCTGCAATTAGCTCATTGTTTGAACTATAATTGCTCAATTTAATACCGTTGAGGACGCAAAACCTATGTTCTAGTGTAACCCGATTTGTCTTGTATGTGCCTAGGATATTTTGTGTTTTTGCCATCATCATTTCGACCGCATGGTCTCTTAATATTTATGAAGAAGTTGTTTTAAAAATGCTGCCATGGTCCTTATATTTTGTTCTCCGTTGATCATAATAATTGTTGTGAATGTCTGATATTTGGTATGTATAGTGAATAGGGAGTGCAAGTCTATCTCATCAGATTGATTTAAATATGCTTTCAGGATTGGGGACGAGCAGTTGGAATTAGATGCCGAGGATGGCCCTCCTGAGCTTCTTTTCTCCCATGGAGGTCACAAGGCCAAGATATCAGATTTCTCATGGAACAACAATGAGCCATGGGTCATTTCAAGTGTAGCCGACGACAATACTGTTCAGGTCTGGCAAATGACAGACAGCATTTACCGTGATGACGATGATTTTCTAGCCGCCACAGAGGATTAGCATAGATAAGCTCCATGTGAATGAAGAGTCTTTTTCTATCTGAGAATTGTTCCTTAGCTAGTGGCCATCCTGTTTCATATTGCTTTTAAGACGTTGAAAGGTATTCATTTACAGTTTTGTCATCTGTGACTATGAGTGCATGTGTTTCTTGTTTGCTTCTTGTTTTGCGGCAATATTCCTAAAAAAGAAGACAGAAGGAAAAAGCTAGAATAATTTGACACAACGCATAAAGCAGTAATGATACAACTTTAGAGATGGTTGATAGTTGCCCCATGTTACGTTAAATTAAGTAAATGTTTGGCGGAGTTGGTTGCTTTGGTCCCCTAGCATCAACGTGCAAGAATCTAACTCAGAAAGTGAAGTCAGTACCGTACAATTTGCATTGTCTGACAGAAAGATTCTAATTATCTAATGAGTTTTCTAAGCTTTGGCACAAATGAATTCTGTCATGGTCGGGCATCAGCCATCATAAAACGAGCATGGCTTAGTTCGATACGTTGGCCCAAAGTTCATTATTCAACATCCTTTCCTCACAAAAAAGCACATTATATAATTCCTTATGGCAAAGCAAAGAGCACAAAGAAAGCTTATATTGCAATTGCTAAAGGCTTTATTAAGGCAAATTCCCACGCAAAAATATATATCTATTCAGTAAGTTTGCCATTTGAAACATCTAATTTTCCTTCTTGAATTCATTTTCTTTTTGTCATGAGGGAATAATAACATCAATTGTAAGACAACACAAGTATCTTCCTAGTAGGCCTCAACTAGGTTGAGAGGATCCCATCCCTAACTTGCGAGGCCAGTTGAATTTATGCTTCCATCCCGATAAAAATGCGGGCAGGGGTGGACTTCCTCTAATAATGTATAATTCTCGAGGGCAAGCTCATATATCGGTTGTGAGAATTTGTTACCTCTCCACGGCTTACACTAGATAAACGTCACTCAAAGGCACCCCATCTTGCCTAAAGTCTGTCATTTATCAATCAGAACTAATAGCTTAGAAAGAGAGTATTTGAAAAACCCATCCAAATTTAAACCAAAAAAAAAAAAAAGGAATGAGGGAAACGGATTTTACATAATCAATAATCAAAGTTGCAAAAGAATGCTATACATTAAGAAAGAGCTTAAATAGTTCATATATTAAAGGCAGAGTTAAGTCTTATATAGATAACATGTAACCAGAAAACTGGTCTCTGCTCACAGATTCCACTAGCTCCAGACCCATTAATTTCCCTCTAATAAAGAAATCTACACTTCAAGCATGAACTAACTTAACAAACTGGAATAGCAACAAATCAACTTAAAGTTGAGCTCAACATAAACAAGCTGTGCTAGTTTACAGCTCAACAGCGGGGTAAAGCAAAAAAGAACCAGAAATCAAAAATAAAGAGCACAATGCAACCTGAAGAAGTTGTTGCTGCTGCTTGACATAACTAATTATTGCAAGATGATATGTACCTATGAAAATAAGTATAATGCCATCCAGTCTGCTTTTCAACCAGCTGTTGCTGCACGAGCCCCTGCTAAATTGATAAATGAGATAATGGTAAGAGATTAGAGCAAGTGAAAGGCTAACAAGCAATGATTGCCTAGGCCTCAAAGCTGTGTGGGGTTGCTTGCAGTTAGATCAGAAAGACTGAATAGAATTTGCAAGGTTTATGAATTTAGTATTATCAAGTTACCTTATATAAATGAAATGCCAACATTATGTTAAAAATTATTAATGGATAAGCCCCATAAATGCAAGACAAATGAAAATATATCAATGCATCCACGAGTTGGGAAAAAACAGACTGAAAGAATGAGATGACTTTGTTCAACATTGTTGCTTGTAGGTAACCGTCCCCAAGAGAAGAATCCATGAAAAGTTGTGGTTGCTGTATACTGCTATTTTTATTTCAGTGTGATTATGACATGCAAGTCCTTTTATACTTTAATACTACTACATAAGAGTACCTGGCTTTCAGTTTCTACCCTTTAACACAGTTGTACTTATGAGTTAGTGCTACTACCTTATGACATGAGATATGACTGAACTGCAAAAGGCTTCAAAATGTAAGAAAACTAAAGCCACTTTAACTCTCCTAGATCTAGACCTATTTCAGCTACAACAAATTTTTGTTAACAGATGTATTACATGGATTGAAAAATCAAACTACGGAAAACTATAGGGGTGTCACCAGCCATATAATATAAATTAAGTTGTGAATTGATTCTAAAGTAATTCCCTAGACCTAACTTGAATTTCCACTCATCCCCAAACATCCATTCTAATCATAGCATCTGAAGAGCAATAATCTGACAGTCACCACAAATTCTTAAAACATTTCTAAGCAACAATCTGTTACAACCATATTAAGTAATCTCAAGAATCACCCAGGTACTTTCACAATATTAAAGTTCCTAAACAACACAGAGAAACAGAAAAAATGAAAGCTGACAACAGTCCAGGATCTAATTTCTCACAGACAAGTTAAATGAGAGAAGCCTCAGTTATTACATCATAAAAGCCAACGGAAAATGCTGATCAAATCTTATCATAAAGCACTAAATTGATCGAGTAAATGATAGGTAAATTCTAAAGAAAAATGGCAGTCAAGCTTCACCTTTCCTGTTTTTTGTGGCAGAAGAATGGGTATTGGTGGCAACATTCCCATCTCCACATCCAGGAAGCTCCCTCACCCCTGAACTTTGATTTCCCACACATTGCAAGTTCTCAAACTCGCAATCACTAAAGCCTTGGCCATTCAGTTCGATGCCTTCTCCACTTTTATCCTCCATTCCAGGGTGAAGGCAATAAACTTGATCATCACAGCGCATATTGCATGGGTTCATCACATATGCACCAACTGAATGTGGATTAGGCAAATTCATATTGTTGACTGATTTCTGGTAAGGAAAAGATCCAATCTCCCCTTCAATTCTACCCCGAATATCTACAAGCAGGCATTTTAGCCTCGCAACCTCAGCCTCCAATGCTGCCTGACCCTGCAACTTCTTCAATAACTGCTGATTCACAGCCCTCAATCTCACAACCTCATCCTCTAAGGACGCTGCACGTGCCTTCTTCTTCTCCCTATACTTTCTAACAGCTTCACGGTTACCGAGGGGCCGTTTCTTTGTTTTCTTTTCAGTGGACTCTGCGGTATCATCAGTAGACACCTTATCCTCACTTGGGGGAGTCACAATTTTGGTATGCACATGAAAACAAGTATGAGTATGAGAGGAGTCAGGTCCTGGCGGGTTGCAAGTGTGTGTATGAGTGCAAGCATGAGTATTCAAAATATCTTCAAAAAAACTGTCCATCGAGCAGCTAGGAAAATCACCAATGTTTGCACTAAGCATTTCTTGGTTCGAGAAATCAACCTCCCCGTCATCCATTTCAAATTAAACTCTGAACCCACAAAGAGGAAAATTTGAAATTTTGATATTGACCCAGATGATAATTTAAGCTCAATTCTCCAGTAGCATGGATCTTAGCAACACCCTGATGAGAAATTGTGAAACAAAACCCTTAATGAGTACCTAAACAATAATCTGGGCAAGCAAAGTTAGAAATCAACTAAAACCCTAGTATAAAGCTACAAACAAAAAGACAATGAATTCAACAAATCCAGTAATAAACCAGATGCAAATTCAAATCAACGACCAAAAAAAAAAAAATTCCCTTTTTACATCAAATTCCATCAAACCAAGAACAAAAAGAGCTTACCTCGAAATACCATAAATTGCAGGGACAATTGAAATGTTGAAGTTACAAGAACCATAGATGCAATCAAGGCTTCGTGAGAAAAAAACACCAATGGAAAATTCAAGTCTGGTCTGAGACCGAGACCCTAGAAAACTATAAGACGGCTTTACAAAAAATGGGTGAATTTTTCCTATTTAAATATTTATATCTATAAAGAGACCCGGTGAAACCTAAAGAGGCAACAAAAAAAGGTAAATAAATGCGCAACATTTGATGGTGAGTAAACAACAATGGACTTACCAGGGACGCTGACAGAGCGATTGGTTCACAGAGAATCCTCAAGACTTTTCTCAGAGTCAGTGATGAGAAGTTTTAAAATAATCCAACAGTGCTTTAATTTATAGGTTCTCGCGGGGCTTGTGCGTCATTTTAAAATAATTACTGTGGTGCATTACATATAAAAACATTACCTTAATGGACCCTAATCAGGGCCACAAGGCCCACAACCAACCAAGGTGAGACGAAATTTATGAAAAAGCAGAAATCTTCTTACTAATTTGGTTGTCAAAAACATTTTCAAATATACACTCTTTAAGTAATTATGTTATGCATATTTTTATCAACTAAAAAGTTCCCTAAGTTTCACGACGATTAGTGAACTCGCGAGTAGAAATCAAGGGAAATTTATAAAATTAACCATAAAATTTTATCAAATTTTAAAACTAACCCATAAACTTTATTTCTATCAACATTAGCCAAAGGATAACTCAAGTGACATTTTTATCCCTATCATTCTCACCAACTTCCTCTTCTCCCAAACCGATCGAATTCTCTCCTCCCAAACCGATCGAATTCTCTCCTCCAACTGAGCTTCTCATCACCGGCGGCTTCCCACCACGTCGGAGTCCATCTACGGCAGCCAACATCACCAAGATTACGGTTAAAACTAACAAATTGAAGATTAGTTCAAAAATCCTAAATTATTATAAAAAATTATTGTTGGTTATGTTGTTATGTTTTTGCGTTGATGATGGAAGATGGAAGTGGTTGTAATGTTTGTGGTGTGAGTGATGTTGTTGGTGGGGGTTAGGGCATGGTGAGAGTACTCATCGTAGGTGCGGCCTAAGTACAACGGGCGTGCCTGTTCCACCATGAGACAGTTTCGGTGAATTTGTCTCTAGGTGTGACAAGCAGTCTATCGCACTAAAAAACATACTCACTTAAACCGTCTCTTAGTGCGACAGGCACCATGTTGTACAAATTTGGTGCGGCAGGGTGCGTAGCAACTTATAATGGGATCATAAATTTGTATGTTATGTGATTAGAAGAGTTTGAAATTTGGCTTAAATAAAGATGATATTTTGGGACAAAAAAATTATTATTGACTAGTTATGATAAAAAATAATTTAAAAGATTAAGTATGAAAATTTAAAAATTTTTTAAGTTCATTTTATAAATTTTCCAGAAATCAAAGAGTGTAATAATCATTCATTCATTCCTTCTCTTTATAATGATTTGATTTTTGAGCCACACAACATTTGACTCATATTTAGTCCCCTTATCTTGAGAAAAATAACGTTGTGGGTCCAACAACCCGTGAACGTGTCACTTCGAGATTCATTTTAAAAAAATAATGATCTAAAGCATCTTTATTCCTAGTAACCATGGGTAACGTGGAGATGCCATTCACTTTCAGACTTTAGTGAAAAATTACAAAATAATGATTGAAAGGTTGCCACTTGGCAATTGTTTAGAGACTGTCGCCCTCATATTACGCCACTTCTCTCCCTCAACCAAACCCACCCCCCCGCCGGACCTTTTTTCGGTGCACGATACAAATAACTTTTGGGTATTATTTTACACCTTAAATTTTTTATTTTAAAAAGTTATTATTTAAAGTATTCATCAATTAATTATTGAAATAACACAATTAATTTACTTATATATTATATAAAATTATTAATTATTTAATTAATGATAGATTATTTAAAATTAAATTTAAAATAAAAAATTTAAAATATCTATTATTACTCACAAAATTACATTTCTAAGTATGAATAAACTAGCGCCTACTAGTACTTTATCTAACAATTTAGACACTGCAAAATTATTTGAAAGTAAAAAAAAATTAACAAAATTTAACTATGTAATGATACTCAAACTGTAATGTATAATATCTCAAGAATACTTAACCATAACATAAAGTATATACCTTTGAACATATCAATAAATCTTTAGATCCTATTATAATATATAAATTTAAATTTCTAATCGAGCCCATGTTACAACATGTATCGAAGGTAACCAATTTCGAAAAGTAATGGGAGGTAAGTGTAATGACTCGTACAATGCTACAACACTACACAAAAGAGCTAATAGATGTATCATTACTTAATGTATATTTTATTGTTTCAACTCGTGATAAGTGCATCACAAATATAACTTAAACCATTGCTTCTTTTTTTTTTTTTTCTCCCAGCTTACTTTGAACAATTTTAAATTTAAACTTATTTATTATATCCAAGTATTTTTTTTTTTACCTTCAAAATCAAGGAAAAAATAGTTACTCTGCTGTAAAAATCTCTAAGTAAACAAATAAAAAAATAAATTAAAGAATATAGGGCCTGAAATTTATGAGCGAATTGTGCGAGTTGGTTGGAAAACTCAACTGCCATTGCCGGGTTCAGGTTGGAAAACTCAACTGCCTTTGCTGGGTTCCTTGTAACAAAGTCTGCACAATCATATACTCACTTGTTATAATCTATCACCAACTCTATAAACGCTTGCAATTTTCATTTCTTTAAATGGAAACACTCTGATTACATTCGTGTTGCTTAAACATTATGTTTTTTATATTATATATAGTTGTTGTTGTGCATTCATTTTTTTTTAATGTGAAAGTACTTTTAAGTCATGAAATTTAATATAATCAAATTTTAATATTATCAAACTGCATAGTTTAACAACATATCTAAATTTAAAAAATGAGAATGATTATATATACACACTTATCATTTTTCATCTCTTTAGTCTCATTAATTTCAGTTCTTGAAATGTGAAACATGAATATCAAGAAATATCTCATTTACCCAAGAACAAGAAACAGAACAGTGGTGATTTCGTTGATATATTAAAATAATTCTTTTATTATTATTATTGGTGGGTATTTGTGTGTGTGTTTTTTTTTGGGTAATAATAAGAAAATCAAGTATTTGTTGATGATGAACAATGGCAAGGTGTACCACAATTTCTTTTTCCGCTATTATTAATGGCTACAGAGATGATTCAATGGCAAGGTGTACCACAGTTTCAGCTACGGGGATGATTCAACCTCAAAGGGGTCTAAGGCAAGGATGGTTTTTATCTCCTTACCTCTTCATAATTTGTGTAGAAGCATTCTCCAACCTCCTTATGCAAGCAGAACAACAAAGATTTATTCATGGGCTTCATTTTGGCAAAGAGGTAACAATTTCCCATTTGTTATTTACGGATGACAACCTAGTCTTTTCTAGAGCAATAGTGGAGGATGGTGAACACTAAAAAGTTATCTTTGAGTGTTATGGTAAAGCATGTGGGTAGATTTTCAATTTTGAAAAATCATCTATGTTCTTTAGTGGCAGCACTAAAGATGATCAAGTCAATGCTATGAAGGATATTTTAAACTTAAATGTGGTATCTCGACATGAAAAGTATATAGGTTTGCCATCAATGATAAAGGAGAAAGACAAAGAGTATTTTCAATGAAGTAAAGCTCAAAGTTTTGAATAAGATAGTAAGTTGGCAGCACAAGTTCTTTTCAAGCAGGGCCAAAGAGGTGCTTATCAAAGCTATAGCATAAGCTATCCCAATATATGCAATGAGTGTGTTTAAAATTCTCATAGGTTTTTATGAGGACATCCAAAAAGCAGTGGATAAATTTTGGTGGGGTTCAAAATAGGAAAAGAGAAGTATTCATTGGGTGAGATGGGAAAAGATGAGTCAAGCCAAAGCTAGGGGAGGTATAGGGTTCAGGGACTTTTCAAGCTTCAACCAAGCTCTTGTAGCCAAACAAGGATGGAGAATTATGCAGTTCCTAAATTCATTGGTGACAAGAGTCTTGAAAGTTAGATATTTCAAACATTTAGGGTTTATGGTGCTGCTATGGGGTCCAAACCATCCTTCATTTGGAGGATTGTGTTGTGGAGAAGGCAAGTGATCCAACAAGGGTCCAGGTGGAGAATCAGAAATGGATAGAAGGTACAAGTATAAAAGAACAATTGGA
This sequence comes from Luvunga scandens, assembly GCA_030449905.1. Taxonomy (NCBI): domain Eukaryota; kingdom Viridiplantae; phylum Streptophyta; class Magnoliopsida; order Sapindales; family Rutaceae; genus Luvunga; species Luvunga scandens. Next base: position 1,264,854 of record JASUUG010000714.1, read on the forward strand.
TACGAAAACCTTCAACTTTCAGGCCAATCTCAGCTCCAACAATGGCCATTAACACAACAATTTCAAATTTGATTGATGAAGAGCAACATTGGAAGGAAGATTTGATTTATGAGCACTTTAGATTAGAAGATGAAGAAGCTATCATGCAAATCTCGCTTCCAAGAAGATCAAACGAGGATCAATTGATATGGCACTATGATAAAAGAAGGCAATACTCATTTAGGAGTGGATATCAAGTGGCAATGAAAATAAAAAGTTTTCAAATTATCTAAGTTATTCAAATCATAAACAAAATGAATGGAGCATCATATGAAAGCTGGCCTTACCAGAAAATATGAAAATATTTTTATGGAGAGCTGTTTAAGACTTATTTCCCACTGCATAAAATTTATAGAAGAAAAAAACTTTAAAAGAGCCAGTATGCCAAATATGCTACTTTAATGTGGAGTCCATATCCCATGCCTTATTGAGGTGCAAAATAGCAAGGAAAGTTTAGGAAAACTATCAATGAACATTTGATTTTCAAGGGGGGCATATTTATGACACAGCCCTATTGCTACAGTTCTTGCCTCAACAGCAAGAAAGAGTTGATTGGGAGTCAAGTTCAGCATTACTTTGGGTAATTTGGACTATAAGAAACAAATGGTTGTTCAAAGGGCCAAAAAAAAAAAAAAGGAAAATCCAACCCGATTAGTAGCAAGCGCAGAATCAGTTGTATAGGCTTTTAAGAGAGTCAAACAGCCAGAGATGATGTATGCCAAAGCAAAGAAATTAGGAAGCAAAAGCAGTGGTGTCTCCCTCCAAGTGGCTGGATAAAAGTAAATGTAAATACTGTTGTGGATGTTGAAAAGCAGGTGATTGGCTTGGGTATTGTGGTGAAGAGTTTTGATAGAAACTGCATAACTGCTGTTGTAAAAGCAGATAGATTTTTTTGGCAATGTAGCGATGGCAGAAGCTGCAGCTATAGAATGGGGTTTGCAAGTTGCATAAAAAACTGGCGGATTTAATGTGATTCTAGAATCCGATTCTCAAGAAGCAGTAGACTTAGTACACAAAAAGAAGAGCAGCATGGTTGAAATATTCTGGGTGATCTCTGAAATTCTGGAAATCAAGAAAGATTTTAAAGCTCAGGATACTCTTAGGCTTTGTAATGGCACTGCTCATTCATTAGCAACTCCTATGCTTTGTAATGGGACTGCTCATTCATTAGCTAAGATAGCTTTACAAAAGATGGGAACTGTTGTATGGTTGGATGAATTTCCAACAGACATCGTGTATCCACTGTCAAGTTGATTAATGGAAAGCTTACTGTCTTTTCAAAAAAAAAAAAAAAAACAATGGCAAGGTGTGCAAGTTTCCTCCGCCGTAGTATGTGTTGAACGGCGTGAGCGGCCAGGCTCCTTTGCAGCTTATTAAGGTTGTTTCTTGAGTTATTTTATGTCCGTCTGTAACTCTTGTGTAGCAAATTGGTCTTTATTATAGTAGTGTACAAACAATGAGTTAATTTTAAAGCTTGTCTAATTCTCCCCTGATGCTTCGTACAAGCCAAGTACTGGTTTCCTTTGTTAGTGGTTGAATAGATTGAATTATGGGTTTAATTTCCTGAAATTGACTCTTTTTGGTCTTTAATTAAGGTCAAGAAAGATAAGGCAACTGATGAGAAGAGGAAAAAAGGATAAAAGGAGGAGCAAAAGTGTGGGCACAAGTATAAGAGGACCAAGAAATGGGGGGGGGGGTTACAAGTGACTGTCAAATGAATACAGAAAAAGTAAACCGATTGTTTGATAAGAGCAGTCTCATCACTGAGGAGCTTGAGCAACCTGCATCTGATAGCCTGTATGACTCTTCACACAACACCCAAAACATTAAAGGCAAACAACACGGTAAGTAGTCTTTAGCTTTTTGCCTTCCTCGATCATTTACGTGATTGTGGGTTGTGTTTATCATCTTACTGATATTGATATTCCTACTATGGGGAGTATAATTCAGGTTGATTCGCGACTGAAAGAGTAACTTCTATCCAGCAATGTAGCTGGCTGCTGTACTCAGATTTTGTGGCTCCTAGCTTCACAGATGGGCAGTTGTGTTCTTTGTCCATCGTACCCACAACTGTTGTCAGGGAATTGGCTCCTGGACCTCGCAACGATTTATGGCATGTCTCATCGCAAAAAGCAGATCACGTTGCCGACCAGAATGCTGAAATAGCTTCAACTTCTATGCTCTCTGAAAGTTGCTTTCTGGATGCAGAATCACAATACAAACAACTAATTTGGAATTGGGCGTCCTCTTCCATTCAGATTGAGCATCCTGAGTTTGATGATAGCTTTCTACTGCTTGCCTTGATGATTTGTGGAATGGAAGATGTCTTCTACACCACGTCTCAGTATTTGCACCAAGTCAATGACTGTACTTTGACATGTACAGTGTTATTCCAAATTTATTAACCTGAATTGTCAGGAAAATATGCGTTGCTTGGTACAAGCTTTGTGTTCTTTTGCATCATGCCTGCCTGAAGATATTATTACATGTTGGTGGGGTATGGAGGATCAATCACCTGCTGTGCATTGCAGTATATATATGTCACCTAAACTGAATTTTGTTTCCTACTACTACAGTATTGGTGAAAAGATAAGATATAAGCCAAAAATATATAGCTTATGAAGTAATTCTGCACTGAAAGTTTTGTCCATTTTCATTTCAGAATATTACTGCTTTCGCCAATGCTCTTTTTGCCATTGTTGTATCTGAGATCGGTGACTCTGAAACTCTCTGTAATCGCTAACCAGAATATCATTTTTGTTTGCTCATATTCCGTTGAAATATGCCAGGCTAATCCCGGAACTATGGAGCCCTAGAACATATCTCCTTTGTTTTTTTTTTTTTTTTTCATTTCTATATTGAAATATCTTAAACGCCATTGCAGCAACATCTTCGGAGTTACAAACATATCCATTCCAGTGAGCATCTGCTACAACAATAGGCTTCTTTAGCACTCTTTTTATTTCAGAATTCTACATAACCTACATCTATGAACCACCTCAAACAGTGGGTGCTCTTCTGTCTCTACTGTACAGAAACTAAGGACACAATCATATCTCACAATTAAAGTCATCACCGCAGATTTGGCCTTGAGGAAATGAAAATCTGTTCATACGAGTGCACAAAAAGCTAATTGAAGCTCGATGATCTGCTCCATCTCCCTTTTAGGTATTCCTCCATCGAAATTCTGTTGGTTGGCTCCATACTACTAAATGATGTAGAGTCATCATCAACGTCGAGCAATGCTAGACTCAAATGTAATTCAGCACTTGAATTTGGATAAACCTCATCATCATTATCCTCCTGCTTATCCAAATCCTCGATGCCTTTTTTTGGAGAGTTCCCCTCAAAATCATTATCCCCTCTCAGGAGCCGCAGAATCTGGAGAAATGGAAAATGTTACAAAAAATTCACTCTGCTACTAACTAAAACTTTGAGAGTGAAATGCTTTTACCTCTTTCATCGTAGGGCGAAGGCGAGCAGCCCGTGTGGTGCAGAGGTTAGCCGCCAGAACTATTCTCTGCATTTGGACCTCATCATAATTCCCATCCAAATTAGGATCCAGTAGGCCTTTCAGATCCCCATTCTCTGTTTTTGGTTTTGCCTGAATCCAAAGTACTTGTAAATTGTTATTCCTTCACATCACTGTTCACAAGTAACAACTGAAAAATTATATAACTTCTAGAGATGATGCTTACCCACAAAACCAAGCTCTCTTGGCCTTTAGGAGCATTTCTGATAGGTTCTCTTCCGGATAGTAATTCAAGCAGAACTACACCGAAAGCATAGACATCTACCTTGTCACTGAGCTTACCGTACATAAAATATTCAGGAGCAAGATACCCAAAAGTTCCAACAACTTCGCCTCCAGTCATAAAAGATGAAGCTGCCGGTCCCCATATTGCCAGGCCAAAATCGGATAGCTGTCACATCAAAACACTGATAAACCATGTAATAAATTTGAGACTAATGTCAGATTATCTGAAATGGTTGATGTTAAAAGTACCTGGGCTTCAAATTTGTCCGATATAAGAATGTTTGAGGACTTGATATCTCGATGAATAACAGGCCTTGAGCATTCATTGTGGAGGTAAAATAAAGCTTCAGCGATCCCAACAGCTACATTAAATCTGACTTCCCATGACAATGGATGTTTATCTTTGTATTTACCTATAGATTAACTCATGTCAGCTAGGCTTACGACAAGTTGATCGAGAGAAAAGAGAGCATTGATCTAGCTTTACCATGTAAGTGCTCTTCTAAGCTTCCTTTAGACAAGAAATGGTAAACAGAAATTAGATTGTCATCTTCAATGCAGACCCCAAGCAGAGGTGTTATGTGTTTGTGCTCCAAGGTTGAGATGATAACAACTTCATGAGCAAAATCCTTCCATGCTTCTTTGGATGACTCCATAATCTTTACTGCTACATGCTTACCATCGGGAAGAACTCCCTTATACACTCGGTTACATCCCCCTTCCCCGATGAGATTTTCTGTTGCGAGAAAAGAAGAAATTAGGGAAAAGATACGCACAAAGAGTCAAAAAAGGGAAAATCTTGGCACTTTTTGGAAAATAAAATGTAAAAACCTGAAGAAAATTCAGAAGTTGCAGTTTGCAGAACCTCATAACTGAACCATTTCAAACCAGATGTGCTAGTTTTAAGCAGAACCTCCAAGCCTTTCCTTAGCCCATCTAATGAACTGTTCCTAATACTCTGGTCCACAATCTCACTCATCTCTCTTTCCCATCGCTTTTCATCTGCAGTAGAACATGTAGGACTGTGCAGTGGGGAACGATTTGGTAAGCTCATAACCCATTGCACCACAGACAGCTTCCTTGCATTAAGGGCTTCTGGTGTCCCTGAACTAGCTCTGCGTTGCAACGGCCAACCAGGCCTATGCTCCAAAATATCTACTGATAAAACAGAACTTGATCTCGAAATAGTCCTCCTACTTTCACATAAAAGAGTTAGACTTCTATCTTTTGATTCTGCATCGCTCCCTCTTGCGCTCGATTTCTCAGTCTCAGCCTCGGAATCAGCAAATTCAGATTGGCTTTCTTTAAAACATTGACTTTCGATCCGACTGACACTAGGTCTTGGATCTCCATTGACTCCTGCCATAGCCATAAGCATATTCAGCAACTTTGAGGGATTTATTTCGAGGATTTTTTCTCACAAGGACTCAAATATCAAACATTCAGACCTGGTAGTTGATTATTGTTGCACCTTCTGAAGACAATTCTCCCATTGTTGATAGCCCAAACATCAGTTGTTGGTGGCAAATTCTTTGAGCAATATCTAGCCGTCGAACACCGACCCCTGAAAATAAAATCTGTTTAGAGTAATCAGAAAACAACCGCACTAAATTCAGCTAATACAAAACTTGAGCTTCTAGCTGCCCCTACCCAAGAGCACTTTTCCTGCTCATCCCCACAACTAAGGCCGCGGCAGCATAGTTCTTAGCCTCTCTAACTAAAACTCTTCGGACCGAACTTCCTGCCATGATCTGGCCAGCGAGACCTACCTGTAAACTCAAATATCAGAAACCATGATCAAATTAATCAAACTTTTGATAATATTATCAGAAAGGGTATAATTACAAACCTGATTTACAGAACACAATCCTTCATAGACTCCTAAATAACTATCCAACAATGACTTGTCTTTTGATGCATGATCTGGATTAAAGACTTTGAATCAATAACTAGTCACGTGTAAACTAAAGCCATGAGGTTCTGAAATTAGCAATGATGAAAGGGGGTTACCGGCATTTGGACAAACATGAATAGCAATAACAGAATCTCCAGGCTCAGCAACTTTCACTAGAGCCCAGCTCAGAAGATCCCTGCTGTGGCTATCGATTCGAATTCCAACCAACACATTCCTGTTCTTCATCTGTTCAATTGACATTTTCACTTCTCTGTTTCTCCACTGCAAAATTGCTACCGCAAATTCAATCCCTTTATTGATTCTGTTATTAATCTTCCCTCAATTTGCAAACAATCCGCACACAGATCCTCTTTAACAACTTTCCCAGTTCTTGCAATGATCATGCCTATCACTGCGACAGAAAAGCTACCATTATTAATTTACTCCTACAACATGCTAGGCACCTAAAGCCACCGTTTGTAACTTGTAATTATAGACAAATGAATGAATCATGATACCCCATCAAGAGATTCTCTTATAAGAACCAAAAATTTACAGTTATAAAAAACATCCCATTAAATTTTGAACAAAATCTTGCACTATGGACTAAAGAGATTTTTTTTAAAAAAAAAATATTGAATCAAGAACAAGTTAAATGAAAGAGGACAAGAGAAAATGTACCTAAATTTTGTACCCATTCTTCTTTAAAGCCTAGCATGTTTTTAAAATAAAATTGCCGCCAAAGCTCATCACCTTACCTAATGCAAACTACCATTCAAAAGCAGAGGAATCATATATTAAAATAATGAAAAAAAATGAAGGAATTATTTAAAAATTGAAAACATGGGTGATTGGTGACGAAGACGATTAGATAAGCAAATGGGATTATTTTATATATTTTAAATAAAAAATGGTGATTTTTGTGGAAATGACGAGAAGACAGTGTCGGCAAGGCAAAAGGAAGAGGAGCTAAAAGCCCTGAATTTTCTGAAAAGAGAAGGGAGCAAATATTTTAGTTGAATTAGCCTTCGTTAGTTTATACCGTTAAAGAAACGGGCAAAATTCGCGGGAAACCTATGTTATCCGGTGACTTCATGTTCCGATACACGAGCTCTGAAATATTTTTCACCGGCTCTTGCGGGTTGGCCAACGAGGGGCACAATTGGTTTAAATTTTGTGTGTCTGCTTACATACTTCTAGTTTACAGTTTCATTGAACTTGCAAAATATATATATATATTTTTTAATATATTGACATCGAGGACAATGTAAAATTTAGAAATAATCAAGTGCGTCAACAATATTAGCAACGCTTCATTAGCAAAGCATAATCATAACTAAAATCTAAAGAAAGAAGAAAGCTAGCTATTATAAATCAAGCATCTTAAACCCTTTGAATGGTGGGGTCAAATTTTGATAATTAATGGTGGTGATAATGATGAGCACAAATTCAAGAACCATCGCATGTAACACGCCGTGCCATGCCATGCCATGAAAGCCCTGTGAATCATTATCAAGACTTCTTTTCGTTTAATAAAGCGCTGACGTTTTTGTTTTTGTTTTGTCCCATTTCTTTCACAAAATAAACGATTTCCCTTGTTGAGACCTTTTTTTTTTTTTTTTTTAATCATCTTTTATTCTTTTCTTTCTTAGCCGAAAGTTGAGGTCTTTGGTCGTGAATTTCACGATGACGCATCCATCGAGATGATTATGTTAGCAGAGACGTGTGAGTTGGAGCCGGTATGACTTTTTAATTCACTTGACTTTGAATTCCAATTCCGTGCTCACTTGTTCAATCTTTTTTCTTTTTGCAGACCCCAAATTTTCTTATTTTTCAATACTAACAGATCATAAATATAAGAGTATTTAACATAATGATAAAATTTTGAGGGCCTTAATTATTATCCAGATTTGGAGATCGATCACATCCGTTAAATCAAGTTTTGGATACATGACTGACTTGGAAATACCATCTAACTAATGACTCGAATTTGAAAGATCAGCGCCAACAGCCGACTTAGCATGTGTGGCATACATAAATAAACAAATAAATAACCACAAGCAGACAACTGTTGGATTTCTTGTTACTGGAACAGAACTAACTACTTTAAACTGTTCAGTTATGATGTCTATCCTATTGCACGTGTCAACAAATCAGTAAATCCACCGACAAATCTCGTGCATTTTGAAGCTGACGGTGTACGTGTAACTGTAACACAGTGGCATTATTATTGAAAGTGTTGCGTTATTGAAATAAAATGTACACTATGTATATATTTTACGGATTTAGAACGTTCTCAATACTTTTGTCTCTATATTTTTCAAAACAATATTGACTGAATATTAGATGTAACTACAAAAGAGGAAGAGATTACAGCAAGAGGAAAATCTAATATTGTTGTAAGATTCAAAAAAAAAAAAAAAGAAGAAGAAGAAGAAGAAAAAAAAAAGAAAAGAAATTGTTTATTTTACTTGTTCTATTGCCAATTCAATACTAATAGAAGTTTGCAAGATTATATATAATGTATATTAAAAAAAAATATCTGTGGTAAGATAAAGTAATATCTTTTTTAATTAGAAACAAATTAATCTCCAAATATCGACAAGCCAATTTTTTTTTTTTCCACGGACGTATGATCGAGCGATCGAATTTGAATATTCGAATGGGTGATATAATTATCTGAGATTACGAATGGAAAAAGAAGGCGAACGTGATGGCCTGATTGATTTTGTTTTTGGAAACACTTTTCTACAAAGAGAAACACATACAGCGATCAGGTCAAACAGATGAGGCCACAGCGCTGCACTTCTTTTTCAAAAAAAATAAAAATATATCGCAGTATTTTTCACTTTCCATTTGGCTGGAATTAGCTAGTGGAATAATAATATAGATTATTATAATTAGTTGGTTGATCGTGTGGGCTCTTGCGGAACCTACATGCTGTATGATAAGCAAAAACAAAATAAATACTAATTAAAAAGAATATTAAGTTAATTTTCCTGGTAATTATTGCAGATATAATTTTGCTGGCTGAGCATACTTGATGTGTCAACTACTGTGGTTTGGTAGGTGATCGACACTTAACTGAAAGTTGTAGACTAATCGATAATGACTCTTTTGGCTTTCGCTCGCAGATTTTATAATGGAGACCGGAGAGTTTGTACTTTTGTTATTGTACGAGGGTGATTCGACCCGACATCGAAAAAAAAAATAAATAAATAATAAAAAAACAGGGGCAATGTTTTTATTTAATCTCCTGAGTTGTGTTTGTGCGCCCATTAATAAGTAAAAAAAAAAAAGTAGATTTTAATATAGTAACAAGTAAAAAATATAATTTTTAATGTATTCAAATTTGTATTTTGTTATATTTAGTGACATTCTCATTTTAATAAATTAAGAATATATTCTTACTAAAAAAGTATTTTATGTATGTATGTATATATTATTTAAACTATTTTTAAAAAAATATGAGGATCAACTTGGGATTGATGTCTAAACATAAATATTAAAGGACAATTTACGGCTAATATTTCCTTTTTTTCAATTTTCAATTTTTAGGAAAAGGTGGAAAATAGGACCCATCGAGCAAACTTGTTTAATGCAGATTTGGATCATGACATCACGACCTCGTACCATCTCAATTATGGACCTCGTTTTAAATATAAAGTGTGATTGGAGAGAAAATATGGAACTTTATTATATAAATGACGAGAGACATAATTTATATATGAATGTGAGGAGTAAACTATAAATATTTTGGTTCTGTTATTCTGTCAATTTTTTTTATTATTATATTCATTGAAAGATGATCAAATTCGAGCCTGCTCACTAGAAACTGACGTCTTTGATGATCCGAAGAATGAAGAAAGAGGCTGAAAATTGACTCAAAGGAAACGGAAACCGATGAAGGCCCCGACAGATTTTTTCACTAATTCGTACACCGTCGGATCAGTCCGATACCAGGGCTGGAAATTGTTTTTGATGAAAGTGTGGAATGAACGATATATTATATTACGGAGTACGATTGAAAAAATAAAATAAAATTACGGGATATAATTAAAAGAAGAAGTGAATAATTTTATGGTAAGTGCGAGGCTGTTTTATATCCCGGATTAGACACAATTTTTTTAAGGATCCAACCACATTTTATTATTAGTTTTTTAAACTAAACTAATTTTTCTATTCTTCTATTTTTTTAAAGTTTATCGATACATTTTTACTTCAAAATAGATAAAATAAGAACACAAAAAAAAAATGAAAAAAAGCACAAATGAAAAGAAAATAGAAATAAATAAATAATACAACCAATTAAGAAAATAATAAAAAAATAAAATATAGAATTTGAAATAAAATTATCAATTAACTTTATCTTTAATTGTTTGCGGGTTTGAACAATAATAAATAATAAATTTGGAATTCATGTTTCTTTATATATAAAAAAAAAATAATTTAATATGAATGTAAGGCCTCCGTATATAACAGGACCTTCAGTAACCGCTTAAGTTACCCAAGGATCGAGCCGCTTGTAATATTTTCTTTAATCATATTTGACTATTCCTTAAATTGAACTAATCCCATTGAACATTCTTTTACTTTAGACTTTAGCTTTTAGTCCGTCCGTCAACCTTATCCAAAACTATCACCATAACATTGATGATTACTAATCATCTGATCATTACACCACCATCATGATGATGGTCATCAACATCAAGATGAATATCAACAAGGTTGGTCTGATTCTCAAAAGTCCAAATTTTTTTTTTTTTGAATTACTTGAGGTCCAGCTTGAGAGACCCCAAAGTGGTTGACGTGAGTGCCATCACATGGCGACCATCGCCTCTGCATTGAGTAACTTCTCGATATCGGCGAGCACGAGCTCTTGCAGGACCGGCATCGCTTTTGGAATGAAGATGGGATTCTAAAAGGTATTGTACATATAAAAATATATTAATGGTGCACTTAGGGACTGGGTTTCTCAGGAGGGCAACCGATAGTCTCACCCAGGAAAAAATTAAGTGCAGGAACATTTTAATCTGGCCCGGCCCAGAAATTTTGTGGAGCTTAACCCCAGCTTTAGTGCTTGATATTAAATATAACGCACCCACCAATTTTATGTTATACGGTATGCGCATACAGCACTATCCAAATTATATGTTGAAAAACCTCAAATTTTCAGCCACATCCTCGGATTTTCCTTCAATAATCTTCTAAGTGTTTGCTCCAGACTACCAACTTTTATGATTTATTATATATGGTAACGAAAACTGGGAATTGATCTTAGAATCGAAAAATATGAAGTAATCGTTAAAAAGAGAAGGGTACTGTATCATATAAAGTTGTGCTATAGATGTACTGGTTGTGGTAATTCTTTGGCTAATTAAATATGATGAAGTCTGAACTCACAAGTGCCACAGCCCATTTTTTTTTTTGTTTTGATCTTTTTATCAATCAAGTATCAAAGAACAGGAGTCTTTGAAGTTCTACTTGGGGAGATAAATCTATCTTCCATAGAACAAGGAGAGCAGAGATTTTAATAATTATGAAACAAGATTATTAATTCCATTGAATTTTATTGACATTTATTGTAAATCCAAACCAGAAAGTGGCCAAGTTTACTTATTCTGAGAAAATACTCTCCAAATTACACTCAAATTACGCAGTCACACAGCCAATAACCGTAGTATATATAGGTCTTGATGAATGCCTAATAAATAGCAAGCTTTGAGCCTTATCTATAGTTGAGCAAGGTAAACAGGAATCTTTTGATGATGGAAAATTTTCGTGTACTAATATTGCCATCAGGGTTAGCCCATGGCATATTTTTGTGTCCAGCTTCGAGCCGTTGACTCGTATTTCGCTTTGTCTGTCTTGCACATATGAGCAATCTCTGGAACAAGAGGATCATCAGGATTTGGATCTGTTAGCAATGAACATATGGAGAGCAATACCTGCAAAAATCAATGAATAGATACATCAGAATCCAAATCATTCAGCATGTGTTTGGATTTTCTTCAGGCATGACTTTCATGTTGTGTTGCAAGTTATTGAAGATTCTCACCTTGGATATGGTGAGTGCAGGGCTCCACTGTTCTTTGAGTATGTCCAAGCAAATATTGCCGTTGCTATTAATATTCGGATGGAAGACTTTGGTTTTGAAAGCAACCTACAGATATTCATTCATTCAGCGAAACATCTCAGGATGATTCCGTATAAATGTTCAAAAAGATCCGAAAAGACTGAAAACAAAGTATTCATCAATTTTTTATTTGTACCTTTGGAGGTTTGAAGGGATAATCAGGAGGGAAATGGATGGTTACAACGAACACACCGCCGGCGTAGGGACTATCATTTGGACCGATGATGGTTGCTTGCCAGTGGAACATATCCTCAGCCACAGGACCTGAAAATTATTCATTTCAAGGAAGAGTCACCAATCTGTTGTGGCTATGATAGAAGCTCGATTTGAAGTTCATTAGTTCAGTTACCTGCACTGCATGAAGTTGGTGGATCCCTCTGCAAGTCCTTGAGCTCCTTCAAAATTCTCTTTGATGCCATCAAAGCTGTGGCAGTTGTATTCAGATGATTCAAGAGGAAGAAGGAAAGCAATCTGTGCGTTTACGATACAAAAGGGAAAGTGGAGGTGTATTTAATGGTGAAATTTTGTGCAGTTGTGAAGTTTCGGAGGTCCACAAATTCTTTTCTGACTGATGAAAGTGGGAACAGTATAAATTCCACGAAACGAGTAAAAAAGTGGCAAGCAAAGAATCATTCAATTTTATAAATGATGAAAAACTTGAAATTTTTTTGCTAACCTTTTCATTCTCATTCCTATCTTATCTTGATCAGTCAACTAATTTTTATTTGACATTTGTAAATCATTGATTCTAAAAAACATGCTTAAAGTGAGCACTAGCTCCTTGCCCCATGAACACAATAATTCTTATTCTAATTTAGTGGCAAGGCTCCGCTTTCAAGGGATGGCTACCCTGAGGACACATTCAACCTGGTATTATCTTGGGAATCACTGAGACTGAGTAGAACCCGCAGACACAAAAACAAACACATCCGAATCCGAGCATGGCTAATTGGGTGGAACAGTTCAAGTATTGAGAATCTTGAAAAAGCTATGAAGCTCATAGATGTTAAAAAGCAGACCACAGAAATTGAATACAATATGCTTTAAAATGAAAGTGACAGCAATATTCTGCCCACCATAAAAAAGTATCCCATAGACCCATAATAATATTATCATTCAACGGCAAACAATGAATACAGAGAAAGTTCCTAAGATGTATTACTAAATCAGCGTTTGATTATGAAACATGATACAAGCCAAACCAGTCCGGTTTTTTCATAGAAAGAGATTTTCTGCAATCTAGTTGATACATCGTAGGGAACTAGATCTAAAGAAAAGAAGAGTAGCACGTTAGCATACAAGATATAAATCATTGATATACAAGTCGAAACACAACCCAAAAGGTGAGAAACACGTAATATGATGCTTCTACATGGCCATCTGAGTCAGTTGAGACCATAAACCTCTGCTTCTGCCATGAGGCAGAAGAGACAAGGAAAACATCGAGGATAAGATTTAGGATAAATTATTAATTGGTCACGTTTCCTTCACAAAACTCTTGTTTTGAAGAATCACAATATAGAGCAAGACTTTTGTGCCTTTCTCTTCTTTTTCTTCTTGTTCTTTGGCGGCTGGAGAACAACCTTGATGGCTGCATCAAAGACAGCTTTCACATTCTGTATTTGCATCAGGTAATTAAAATACCGTCAACCATAAGGTAATTACAATTTTTTCTCTTTATGAATTATAATGAAGCAAATAAAATTTATATACCTGTTGCGTTTTGGAACTACACTCGATGTAAACAGGAGCACCTATTAACTTTCTCAATTCCTCCCCCTTCAAACCACAGAAAAAGGCAAGATGACAAAATCAACAGTGAATAATCCCTATATATATATATATATAGATATATAGTTTTGAGCATGGGAAGCAGCGGCACATACTTGGGCCATGGTAATTGGCACTGCACCAGGGTGATCTGCAAGGAACTGCTTATCATCCCGAAGATCTACAAAAAAAAAAACTGATCTCTCATAGGCCACATTTTGTAATAAAATGTCATAACAAAATAAAATTGATTATGCATAGTAGCGCATAATCTATGTCAGACACCTCAGTTGACACATCACAACCAAGGCACATCAATACTTCCACACAAAAGTTAATAGTCCACTGGAACATATCCACCTTCCAAGCACAATGGTGGACAAGTGGATCTGTAGGTGGGTAGGGTAGGGACAAGTTAATAGCGAGAGACACCACAACAGATGTACCTATCTGGATAATATGTATCATAACAATTCAATAAAAAAAAAATTCTTAAATGTTAGAAAACCTAAAGTCCCATATATGTCACATGGTAGAAGAGAACCCATTTAATATGTCAAAAAGCTGGTAATGAATCTACATGGCACAGTCTGCCTTTGAAAATTCCAAATCATTAGGAATGTGCTATAAGAAGAGGTGAAGCTGACACTGTTTAGATAAATGCAAAAACTTTGCCACAACTGCATTTATACTTGAGATATCTAGCTCATAAATTTACATAAGAACTTCAATGTATTGATAATTCTTGCATCAGGATATGGATACCATGAATCTAAAGCTCCAATACAAGAAAAGAATTAATAGTACGTGGCATCTGTTGCATTACGTGGCAACTGCAAGATACAGACAACTAATAGTTGCTACTATTAACATTGTAATAAAATACAGAAAAAGTGGGAATGGCAGATTCTAACCGAGCTTTGTCCCGACAAGAATTATTGGAACACCAGGTGCATAATGCCTCAACTCAGGAATCCACTATACATTGTCATGAAAAAAACATAAATAATTCATAAGCACACCACAATCAGATATCAAGCATCAGAACAAGAGGAAATGAGAAGCTAGTTAAAAAAAAAAAATTTGTCTCACTTTCTTAGCAACATTTTCATAGCTGGCCTTGCTAATGAGAGAGAATGCAAGCAAGAAGACATCTGCCCCGCGGTAGCTCAATGGCCTTAGTCTATTGTAATCTTCCTGGCCTGTAAATTCCACAAAATTAATACCATCAAATCTATGATAAGAAATGAATTTCTACGGAAGAAGAAATTTACCTGCAGTGTCCCACAACCCAAGATTAACAGTGCTTCCATCCACTACCACATTTGCACTGAAATTGTCAAATACCGTCGGCACATAATCCTGTTTCCCAATACAATGCAAAAGAAGATAGAAACCATTTTTAACTTAACGATCTCTTAATTGCAGTCATACCAAAAATACCAAAATTGCATGAACTACAAGACAGTAGCAGAGAACCACATCCATAGAATCAAGAAGCAAAAGCACAACAAACATGCCAACAAAACAGACCATAATTTGCCACATCTCAACAGAAAATGACTTCCCAAATTTAAACCGAGCATAACATTTCAAACTTCAACATTCTTTTCTCTCTCTTTTTTTTTCCCCCTATTTGGGGGTAGAAAGAGAGAAGTTTTTTTTTTGGGGGGGGAGGGGGGGGGGGTGGGAGAAAATAACCAAAACAAACTGAAGACCTTGTTCTAGCCCTCAACTCAATAGTCAAGATACTAAAAGTCAACATTTTTTCGACATATGTTTGAACAACAACATACAATATTAACCCATTTGAAAAATTCAAGAATTTAACAAAAGGAAAGGGCAAAAATAAAAAAAATAAAAATAAAATCAACAAACAGAAAAATCCACAGATACCCATTATCACTAAGCATTTTTTCTTAAAATATGTTGCCGCTAATAACACTAAAAATCAAAACTTTCACCTTCATTCAAATAAAGGAACAAACTTTTTGCAACCTAAGAACTAAAAAGCATACCAAAGTAAGTCAACTTTTCAAATAAGCACCTATCAAGCTGAAAACTTTCTTTCTCAGAGTAGCTAAATTTTCTTGCATTTTCCCGGGAAACCATACAGAAGATATAAAATTAGGTCACTCACCGTTGGGAAGGTGTTGCTGGTGTAAGAAATGAGCATGCAAGTCTTGCCGACGGCGCCGTCACCGACCGTCACGCATTTTATGAACCTCGACGCACTCATCTCGCACCACGTGTACTTAAGACAGCCTCTGTTACTCGTCTTTCGTTGTTTTTACAGCTACAAAACCCTAACTCAGAACAAGTACAGCATTTTTGTAAGAGCAGAGACAGAGAAAGGAGAGAGGAAGAGACCGGGGCGAGTGTGCTGCGTTTATGTTCCGTCGATTTTGCTTTGCTGCTTTGGCCTTTTTGTGGCTTCAAAACAATAACATTTGACTCCCCTTATTTCGATAAAATCATAGTTAATGAAATAGTTTTTAATCTATTTTATATAGATCCCTACTCTGCTGTCGATTTTTTTTTCTCTTACAGTTAAGCATTTTATGAGTTAAAACTAAAATCTCACTCCATGCAAGTGATTGTAATTTTTTTTTCTCTTTTGACTCTAATATTAAAATAAAACTATAACTCTTATTCACGTGAGACAATTATTAATATTTATAATTAAATTATTAGTAATATCAATTTACATTAATTTTTATAAAATAGTGTTCAAATTTTTATCCTCACATATATTCGAGTGACATTTACTCCAGATAAGAGACAATACTATCTTTACTAACTTATTTGTTATAATTGAGGAATGAATTCAACTCCTACAATGTTTTATGGGGTGCTCCAATTGCATGTGATCATAGTTTTACACTTTAAATTATTTTGCATCATTTAAGATATTTTATTAATTAATTGTATCAACTAACATTCACAAAATTATTAGTTTTATCTATTATTAAATTTAATAAAAATTCATTATTTAATTCTACACTCCTCAAACACTATTTATATAGAAATTATTTGTTTCAAATGTCTGAGGTATATAATAATCAAATTTTTAATATTATATAATTATTGATCTACTTTTAGTAGATACTCACAATAGACTATATTATTATTTGTGATTCCACTAAAAATCAAGGATTGGGATGTGAATAGTCCTTGTTGTTTAACACTTTTATTTTATTTTTATATTTTTTGGTTTTCAAATACAATGGTGGGCACTAGAGTGACAGCCCTTGCCAGCTAAAGATTCAAATCCAAAATCTCACAGGTCCCAAAATTCTTAATTCTTAAAGCGTATGCACCATCACTAGTCACTTTCCAAAGTTGTCTCTCCCTTTTTTGTATTAAAATCCTTTTTGTCCATTTTTTAAATATCAAGATGACAATAAATTAATTCTTTACATGCAATATTTATTATTAAGCCGGATGGCATGAGTTATAGTGACCCTGTTATTATGAAAAAGTATATTGGACCTGCTTAATTAAGTAAAATTTTTAAATTAAATCGTATTATTTTAAAATCTAATGGCATTTTTAATAACAGTCCAAAAGACTGATTTATTTTTTAACACACTTCATTCACTCTACTTTTCTTTTTCCAACACATTCATTATGATGATAAAATCCTTTTCAGTGATGTTTTTGTTTGTATTGACCAGAATTTGGATGTTTAATTGAAAGTTAAAAGTATTCCAAAAACTTGGAGATCCATCCATGGGAACTCTCTCGCAGGTTATTTTCATCTTTATCTATTATTTTGGATCAAATGGCATCACGAACCTAATAACCTTAAAAAAATCATATTCAAAGAATCAATTTTATTTTGCAGTAATAAAGTTCATGGGGCCCATGGTGAGATGGGTATCAAGGCCTTAAATGACCAAGAAAAACGCGTGGTTGTGCGTGCCAAAGTTGATGAGAAGGATGGTGATAAATGTGATAATGACGTGAAAGATTGTACATTTGGTCATTTACTCGTTTTCTCAAACAGATGGTGGGCCTTTGCCTTATGCGTGAAGCAAATATTAAAATTCCAAAAAGTAAATGCGTGGGACTCAAGATGTCTCGCCAATGAAAGAGAAACATGACAAGATGAATTGGACAACTGGGTTTGGTTAAAAATTTGCTTTTTCTTGAGTTTCTTGGCCCATCACCTTCAATGACTCGTGACATGAACCAGCTTAATTTTTCATTAATAAGGTGGTTGTTAACAGTGGTTCAGGGTTTATTGACCCCACGTAAGCCCACATGACCAATAGTAACTGAGTCTTAAATCATCGGAAGGCATCTTAACTAAACTGCATGATTCAAATTCCATTTGGATTTAATTTTAATACCTTTGATTTATGACAAATCAACTAAGCCTAATTCTTGATGAAAAAATACCTCTTAAATGAAGCAATTTTATTTGATCCGATCCCCACCAATTCATTTCAGTTATCAAACACTCTCCTTTGAAAGTCAACCAATTATGAATTATCAATGTCATCAACATCAAAACTGAATTTAGGAGTGAATGAGCAATCGCCATGAAAAAAAAAATCTCCAGCCTAGTAAAACATTGTGACGTCGCAGCTAACTCCTCAAGAAGCCTAAGTCTTAGGCTCACATGAATTTTATTTTAAAACAAGTACCTATTACATCATTGACAAGACGTTTAATTTATAATGATCAAATTACTCTAATTAGGCCAACTAAACATGTACTAAAAATATTATCAAATTTTGAGAGCACATGGGGCGGTTACCAACTCCATGTGCATGGATGATAAAAAATGCTACTTCTATCTTCAGCCAAAGCAATTGTCCCTTCGGTCCATTCCCAGTTTGCTTCAGTTTCAATCCCATATGAAAATTATAATCTTATCACAAAATTTATAGGCTACAATGCACAGTATAGAATCACTATAATTGGAAAACATAACTTACAATACAATTAGCTCTGGTATTTCCTTATTCTGCATATAGCAGGATGATCAATCAACTTGTTTGAAAAATTGAGGATGTCTTTAAGTTCACAGCTCTACGATTCCTCCCAAGATAGAGATGACAATTAAGTGTAATCTGGCAAAATTCTGTAGCGTTGCAGAATCAATCTGCTGATCTTTGCAGTTCACTGTCAGGTGAGTTTTTCTGGAGTGAAAATATCAGAACTTCACCTCCAATCTTGAACTGCATCTTCCAGGAGAAAGACATTTTTTCATCAATAATTTATCTGTATAGCTGTTGACTAAACCACAAATTTGGATCTTGGGTGTTCTACAATTTTATTTCCAAAAGTTAAGAGGTCCATCATTGCTGCAGCAAGATGATGGATGATAAACAAGTCCTCAAAAGTCTTCATCTGAACTAACCATGTCCAATTCAATCATTTTTCCCGATCCCTTTTGAGTTTTGTCAGCCAATGCTTGGCCATGTTGTGTTTTCCTTCTTTTGGCATCTGCCTGTTGGTTCCTAACTAGTGATGGATCTGGTTTCACAGTAGAACATTTCCTGAGGTTTAATAGATATATTGTCAATGACACAGAAAGATAATCACAACAGATGATTATACAACAGTTGCCTAATGGTTAGTCCAACATATGATTACCTCTTTTCTAAGTTAGCAGATAGTTGGCCTGGCATTATAGGTTCTCTATTCCCAGTTTTTGGGTCCCTTTTCCCTGCAGTAATGAAATAATGTATGTCAGGACATTGTTGTAGTTACAGCTAGCACATGCAGAAGAGACTTGCTATCTTATACCTGCCATTTCATTGAGAAACCTAATTCCTTGTGAGCGTGTATTTGTTGTCACTTTGCCTGCATTACTGATCATTCAAGTACATCAATCAAACTCATTTTGCAGCAACTAGAGGACATCTATATGCATTTGAAGGAGAATATCAATCCTATCTATGACAAACCTTAAAGCCTTTTTGAGTCCTTCCACTGACAATACCTTCACGGGCTGCTTGGGCTTTTGCAAATTTGTTCTGTCAGTTAGAGGGTCAAACAAGTAAATGCCTTCTGAGTTGAGAGGGCTCCTAAATGCTGTTCTCAAATTCCTATAAGAAAATTACATGGCATATCAGAGGCCAACACAAATACTGCTTACAGTAAAACAGCAAAAAGATTTGAAAGGATGCCAATTATCGATGACCTACCCTCCCTTTAATTCACTTCGAGTTGTGGTAAATCTATCTGATGCTTTCTGAACAAAAAATATAGAAACTAGTGATTAGCAAATTAGCCGCAAAGGTATATTGGTTAAACAAGACTGAGGACTTAGACAATTATGCTTACCAATTTATGATAACTGCAATATATCCCTTTGCGCCTGAAACAACAAAATGACTTAGAAAGTCAGAAAATCAAAATTTGCTAATTTGGGACAGAGTATGAGGGAAACAAAATGATCCATAGAGAATGCAGAAACTGTGCAATTATATTTGATTATGAAGATTGTACTCAGCTGCAATGCATTGGTGATTGACCAACTTGCACTTGACTGAGAGTATGGATTAGATTTGAAATTAATGAACATTATGAAATGGATTTATAACAAATTTACAAAGGCAAGATAACTATTCAGACCAAAGCATCTGATTACATGCTTGATCTTTCTTTTCTTTCTAATTCATCAAAATTACTTTATCAAACTGAAACAGAGGATAAGAGGGATTGCTAAGGAATGTCATTCATATAACAAGGTGATGCAAGGAGTAAGGCGTGCCACATACTTATTTATGACAATGTTACAAGCCATCCCATCCTTCCTTTTTCCTTTGCAAACTCCGTAGTCGACTGAAGTACCCATCTTTACAATTTGACTTGCGGAGCTCACACTCAAAGAAAAACCTGGTCCCTATAATAACAAACCAAAAACTTCAATGTTTTGATGAAAGATCAAATTAATAGTTAACAAAACTCCCCACTTAGTGTATGACGTGTTGATACCTTGGCGTCTTTGCGAAAACTGCAATTGAACAGTGCAAAAACTGTTCCAGCCTGCTCTTTCCAATTATTATGATAAGCATCACCAAACAAAAAGAACGAAATAGTATCTCCCTCCAGACACCCAAGTTTCCATATACAATAATTCTGCCCTATAGAACTAGTCTTAGGATGGCCCTTTTCAGTCAACACTGCCACAGTAGCCCAACAACCTGAAAGAGTGTCCCCCACCAATAAATTCCTACAAGAACCCAACATATAAAATTGCTACCACTTTGCAATGTAAATCTTATTACTTCTGATTCATGATGAGTAAAGTATAATTACAAGAATAAACATTGCAGATAAATAAGCATATCAAGTCTAATGCAGTACTTTATAGTGGACAACCGAACAAATCTCATCTCCGAGAAACGCTCACTGAGCTCTGCAGGGGTGACCACTTGGTTCCTGAAGAAAAAAAATAAAATGTTAGAGACATTTACTAGTTCCTTTGTTTCTAATCAACCAAGAAGACCACTATTTCATTCTCAATTTACCTTATACGCAAGCCGGAAAACTTCTCAACCTCGGGATCATTTGACTTATTTGATAGTTTTGGTTTTGTAATCTTATCAACTGGTTTTGGCTCATAATCAAGACAATCTTGAACAATATTTCTAAAAGCGGACATGTCCACTTGCCCTCGCTGCCTTGGAGATCCATCATCAGATAAGTACCCTGCAAAATCACGAATAAATTAATAACTACCCAGTTTAATTATTTATGGGTGCTAATTGCTTCAATTGATAAAACCTCTTGTGATTGTGATGGTGCAATAGGCCTAGAACTTGAACCCCACTCACATCCAACGGTTTGGAAAAAATAAAAGAATACCCACATGAAATTTATAACAAAATTATCGAATATCTGACCAATCTTTTAGAAAAATAAAAATATCACTGATGCATAGCAAACTGTCAACATCCATATGGCACCCTAGAATGATTGTTAACGAGTCAAAGACACGAAAGTCCAACAAACTAGGAGACACCCAGATCGATGTTTCTATAACTAAAGTAGAAAACTTAACATTACTACTACCAAATTGACAAAACTCTAAGACATCTCAAAATGAGAGTGTCTAATAAAAGCCGGAAACGCACAAAACGCAGCGTTTGGCGTTACCTGGTGAAGAAGGGCGTGGATTTGAAGGAGAACGAGGAGGAGTCTCTAAAACTTTGTCTTGAAGAGAGAGGAGAAGGCTAAGGTCCTCTTGGTGACTTGACATTTTCACTGAATTTGCGAAGAAGATTGTATAGAGTTTGTTTGGGTTTTTTTTTTTTTTTTGGGTATTTAAAGTGAAAGCAAAATGGATTTTGTTCGGGCGGGAGAATTTAATTTCTCTTGGAGGGAACAAAATCTATAAACCGAATTTTTTTTATTTAAACGCTGCGTTTCTTCTTTTTGTAATTTTTTTTCGATAATTTCACTGTGCCCCAAATTGTTTGAGAAACTTAACTTTATTATATAAAGTTTTGTATCTTGACAAAGCCTCCCCTAACATTAAGGAAATTGAAAAAAATATATGTTATTTACTGTAGACGATCACAAACATCACGTTAACGATAAGAAAATGATGAAAACCCATTATTGGATATTAGTCTAGTTAATCACTCGAATTGGAATTAAATAAACGTGCTATTTTGATAGGCATATATGCATAATAAAAAACACATTGCATATAATAAAATGGTTAAACTCAGTATTTTCATATACGATAATAACCTTGCTAACAAATATTATTTATACTTTTAACTTGAAGTGATTACACATTTTAAATATATTTATACCAATCAAATTACATAAAATATTCTTTTTAATGATAATATGGAAAATGTATTTAACAGAAATTAATTAAATAACCAGAACTAATTAGTCAAAATTATCACAGAGCTGTGATAAGACTGGTGGTAATTAACACCAGCAAGAATTTTTTTTTTTTTAAAAAAAAAGTGAGTGTAAAACAGTAAAAAAAACCGGGGGGAGGGGGAATCTGTTAAGTTGCCCGCCACTTTCGAGTTCCAGTTGCACGTATAAGCTCAGCAACCGATTCTTAAGTAAATCCGCTACTAATTCAGACACCCTCAAAAGTCTCACAACTGTCTCCAAGATTACCATTAACACTGAGACAAACAATTATGGGAACATCAACAACAATGGCAACAGAAAAAACAACTAGAAAGAAAGTAAAAGCTTTCAGGAATTAGGCTCAAAAACAAAGCCCCCGGTGTTTCATTTAAGGCCTTATATTTCGCATTGTGCTTCTCTCATCGGAGTGTCCTGCCGACAGAGCATTTTCTTTTCAGCTTCAAGGCTCTCCTCCTTATAGAAGCAGGAGGTCCATTTGCAGTTCTATCAGTGGGGGTCTACTCGTATACATATCATCAATTTGCGAGTGGTACTTAACAATGGTGATGAGCAGTTTTCTTTTTCTAATCACCACCCTTCTTAGTCTGCTGGCTTCATTTGCAGTAGGTGACGGAAACAAGACGCTCGGTGTCACTTATGATGGGAGGTCTTTGATCATTAATGGCAAAAGGGAGATACTTTTTTCGGGTTCAATTCATTACACTAGAAGCACCCCTGACGTAAGCGTTGATTTATGCACTCGACGATGAAACTTTTTAGGATTTTGATGATTTTTGGGCTAATGATTATGTTGAATCGTGGCTCAGATGTGGCCTGATCTTCTTCAAAAGGCTAAACGCGGAGGCTTGAATGTGATTCAGACCTATGTGTTTTGGAACATTCATGAACCAGTGCAAGGCCAGGTTACATATGATAATGCATTTTTTTTTTTTTGGGTCCTTGGTAAAGATTCACTATCTAGGAGATGTGATTAATGTGATGAATTTCAATGTGCAGTATAATTTTCAAGGACAGTATGATTTAGTGAAATTCGTTAAGATGATTGGGGAACATGGTATGTATGCAAGCCTCCGCATTGGACCTTTCATTCAAGCCGAATGGAATCACGGGTATGATTCGATTTCCACAGCCTTCTTTTGTCTTCTCTTATTAATTTTCATTTCTGTATCCTAATTTGGAACTCAATTTGAACCTCAGGGGATTCCCTTATTGGCTAAGGGAGGTCCAAAATATCACGTTTCGTTCTGATAACGAACCGTTCAAGGTAAATTTGTGTGTTAATTGATGATCTGATACAAATGTGGAAATCCAATGCAATGATTCAAGTTACTTCTGTGATTAAGAATTTTCCTCTTTGCAGTACCACATGAAAAAATATGTTACGATGATCATCAAAAAGATGAAAAACGAGAAGTTATTTGCTTCACAAGGAGGCCCCATCATCTTAGCTCAGGTTCTTAATTCCTCTCTAATTCTCTAATCTTCCAATATATCACATTTTACTTCATAATCTGACATGGAATTCGTTTTTAAACATTGCAGATCGAAAACGAGTACAGTACAATTCAACCTGCATATAGAGAAAAAGGAAATAAGTATGTTCAGTGGATAGGAAACTTGGCTGTTGGGATGAACATTGGAGTACCATGGGTTATGTGCAAGCAAAAAGATGCTCCCGATCCAGTTGTAAGTTCTGTTTGTGCACGAAATGTTCCTTGGATGAAAAGAAACTGGTAACGTTAACGTTGCTCCATTGTGCAGATCAATACTTGCAATGGAAGGCACTGTGGTGATACTTTTACTGGTCCCAATAAACCCAACAAGCCATCTCTATGGACTGAGAACTGGACCGCACAGTGAGTATTTGTTCTGCTGATTACCTCAATGAAACAAATGTGGGCTAGTATTTTGATGGTAATGACAAATTGTTATATCAAATATTCCAGGTTCAGAGTATTTGGAGATCCACCATCTCAAAGATCAGTAGAAGATCTTGCATTTTCAACTGCTCGATTTATCTCAAGGAATGGAACACTAATTAACTACTACATGGTAGGGCGCTCCTTTGATTCTTTTCTCTGATTTCTCCAATACAAGATGAAGAAATTTACCTTCAGGTTGTGTTTGCAGTACCATGGAGGGACAAATTTTGGTCGAACAAGCGCCAATTTTGTGACTACTAGATACTATGACGAAGCACCTCTTGATGAATTTGGTGCGGATATAAAATAAAGTTCAGAAAATTTGTTAAGTTCTGCAACTATGTAACTCGGCTGATTTTTTTGAGTTGCAGGTTTGCAAAGGGAACCAAAATGGGGCCATCTCAAGGACTTGCACAGGGCTTTGAAGTTGTGCAAGAAGGCTCTCCTTTGGGGATATCCTACTGTCCAAAAATTAGGCCAGGATCTAGAGGTAAGCAAAGTAGCAAACAGAACTTGCTCTTCCACTGACAGAGAGAAAAGAAATTAAAACAAAAACTTAAAAGTCAAGCTGTGTTATGCTTTCCAGGCAATAGTCTATGAAGGACATGGAGCTTGTGCTGCTTTCTTGTCTAACAACAGTACTAATATGGCACAGACTAATAGCTTTAGGGGTAGAAACTATTACCTTCCTTCAAAATCGATTAGCATACTTCCTGACTGCAAGACTGTAGTTTACAACACTCAAACTGTAAGTCCTAATCTCTTAGACTTGCGTGTTTCAATTCATATCATAGCAGTTTGTTGCCAAGAAATGAGCTAACAGCCAAATTGATTATGTAAAACAACAGATTGTATCACAACATAATTCGAGGAACTTCATGCCATCAGTGGTTGCAAACAAGAGGCTTCTCTGGGACTGGGAGATGTACACAGAAAGTATTCCAACCTTTGAGCAACTTGAAAATAAGGCCACGAACCCATTGGAGCTCTTTAACCTCACAAAAGATACCACAGACTATGCTTGGTATTCAATGATGTAAGTAAACCACGTAGATAAATTTCTCTTGCCTACGGTTGGTGCATTCACAAGTGCCAAGATCAAACATTCTCTGTATTTTTGCAACTGCAGTTTAACTCTGGGTCGGGGTGACTTGCCAATGAGAGCAAATGCTTCCCCAGTTCTAATTGTTGCAAGTCTAGGCCATGCTTTAGTTGCTTTTGTAAATGGCGAATACGTGGGTAAGCACACACAAATGTACCCTTTTAGTGAAATTCAAATGTGCTCCATGTTTATAGCTGATTATGCTTGTGTATTTTAAGGAAATGGACATGGAAGCCATTTAGATAAGAGCTTTATCTTCAGGAAGCCGATAAAGTTGAAGGAAGGCCCCAACCATATACAAATCTTGGGCAGTGTGGTTGGATTCCCAGTAAGTACCTGATAACTTTAGTATGTTGTTAAATGTTAGCTGATGAATCATAGAAGAGGAACTGATCAATGAGCTCTTGACGGATAAAAGGATAGTGGTGCCTACATGGAGAAAAGATTTGCAGGGCCACATAGGGTAGAGATTCTTGGCTTGAACACCGGAACTCTTGAAATTACAAAGAATCAATGGGCTCACCAGGTATCAAGAAACTTAGTCCCCCGGTTGAATTTCACTCAATGGAATGGTTTAGCTGAATACTAATAGTAATGCAAGTCAATTGGTGCGTATTTGCAGGTTGGATTGTATGGTGAAGAGGCCAAGATTTTCACTCTAGGAGGACAAAACAAGGTGAAGTGGACAAAGATTGAAGGCAAAAGGCCAGCTCTTACATGGTTCAAGGTAATGCAGAAGCAAATTGGCAAGTAAACATAGGCCAATAACTTTGAAATTCAGAGAAGTGATTTTGCATAAGCGCTGTTTGTAGACATACTTTGATGCTCCTGAAGGAAACCACCCAATAGCCATTCAAATTAACAGAATGGGCAAAGGTATGATTTGGATCAACGGACAAAGCATTGGCAGATACTGGATCTCTTACTTGTCTCCTCTTGGCCAGCCTACTCAATCAGAGTAAGTAAAAAACATACTCAGAAACTATATACATTGAGTGAAATAAGGTACCTCTATAATGCAGTGCTGTTTGGTACATCGTTTCACCTGTTAAAAACATCTCGAGCTTTCAAGTTTTTTGTTCCTCATTTCCCCAAGTTTGTATTTGGGAGAAAAGAGTAGTATCAAGCAACTTTTGTATTGTAGTCATTGTCAATCAACTGAAAGTTATATTGAGAGGCAAAACTGAGCAACCTTCTCCACCCCCCTCCCCCCAACCGGATAATTCAGGTACCATATTCCAAGATCATACTTAAAGCCAAGAGGCAATCTGATGGTGATGTTGGAAGAAGAGGAAGAAGCGAGGCCTGAAGAGATTAAATTTGTTGTAGTTGATAGAGATACAATCTGCTGCCACATCTCAGACATTCACCCACCTCCAGTGCAGTCATGGCGATCAAAGAACAATGTGTTGGAATATACAGCTAATAATCGCAAAGCATCGGCTGTTTTGACATGCCCAGGCTTGAAAGTAATCACCAATGTTCAGTTTGCTAGCTATGGTGAATCAATAGGTGTCTGTGGAGGCTATCAATATGGAAATTGCAATGCACCAGCTACAAAGGAAGTTGTTGAAAGGGTAAAATCTTGATCCTAACACCATCTTCTCAACTTAACATGGCATTAGGTCCTGTGTGTCAAGCTCGTTTCGGATTGGTCTTGCTCTTGCACCCGAACGGGCCTGATATTATATTCTCCGTTCTTACACACTATTTTGAACTTTTGGGTCATACGGTAACTTACCCCTTTTTGCTTTTGCATTTGCAGTTCTGCTTGGGGAAACATGCCTGTCAAATTCCCTTCGAGAAAGAGCTTTTCATCAGGAACTGGGATCCTTGTCCCAATGTGAAGAAGAGTCTGGCTGTTCAAGTGAAGTGCGGTCAAGTAGTGTAAGAGAGATTGCTAGACAAGAGTTTAACAGTATGTTTGCAATCATGGGTTTGAGTTGAAGATCATCCAGCAGCTCAACGAATAGCAGCTTTAGTTTTGTGGAAGTAGTAGATTTGAGATTTCATTTGACCTTATACCTTATACCTTTCTTTTCTTTTCTTTTTTTCTTTTTTTTTAACAGGGAAATGAATATAGCGGTCAATCTTATGCTTTATAGTCACCTTTTGTTTCGTTTATTTTTTATATATTATTGGGCATTAACTAATAATTATACAGTTCATTGATTGTAGAAGCAAACGTATATCATTCTCAAGTTGCGTTCTTTACATTTTCCCCACATTTTGTTCCTTCTGAAAGAAGTTGCAAATAGAGATGCACTGCTGCATGACTACAGTTTTGAAATTCGAACACCTTCAAGTCCGCAGCAAAGCCCATTTTATTAAAATTATATGCAAAATTACCAAGGTTTTTAAACAATTGAAATATCAGATAAGAAAATTGCATTCGGACCCGAGCCAAGCACCTCCCGCTTATCTATGATTTGGTGTGGGCGGGGAGGGGGAGAAGATCGCCGAAACCGGCTTGATTTTCAGGACACAACATGCTCAAAAATTTTATATGATGAGACTTCACAGTTTTCTCGTTTACCTTCAACTCTAGTACTCCAGTGTCTAAACTCCAGTACCCTACTAGTATGATAAAAATAACTCCGCCTCGGCCTTTCAAGGCCAAAGACCTTTGTGTTAGACGTCCTTTTATCATAAATTTTGGGTTTACGGTGCTTAGTTAACATATCCGATCAGATCTCCTTTCAGAAAATTGTGTTCACACAAATTTCCCACGTCAATTCACATCAAAGCGAAAAACAAGAATGCATCCACCAATATATTCCACAATGAACAAAAGGCTATGAAAAAGAATTACTCAATTAAAGATTTCAAATTGAAAAGAATATAAAGTTATGAACTTAAAATAACGCATAACATTTCAACCATTTATTTTTCCTTTCCATCATTTTTATGCCATACATGTTATGCGGACTCTGCAGCCAATAACTCGTCAATTGAGGTAAAAAAAAGTTTCCTATTTATATACAAAGTCCAAGCAGCAGCCAAAAAACTGCTCCACAATTTCCCTCTTCAAATCTCTGTTGAGAGAGTGTGGCACTGTGGCAGCCCGAAGTCTGACCTGAAACAAAATAATAATAATAATAATAAATAAATAAACTGCACGAAAACCTACTTGATATCAATAACAAGTCGCCAAAACTTTAAAATAGAAGGCAACAGAAAACCTAACTTGTGATAATGAAACAAAAAGCTCGAACAGCGTGAAATATAGGAACTAACCTTGCCAATGATTTGAACATTGATACAAGGGCAGTGAAAAGCAGCCATTATTTGACTGAAATATGATGCTACTTTCAAAGATGAATAATCCCCAGGTAAGAGAATTTACTTGATGACACATTATAATATACAAAGGTCCATCGGTTAGTTTCAAGAACTCATGACAGATCAAAAGATCCCTGCCCTTCACTTATTGCATAAACCAGTTTCTTGTACATAATTTCCTGTTCCAAGTACAATAATTATTATTGAAGCAAGATTTATTAACTGGATAAACTAAGTAGATATAAATGACAGTTTATTTATTTAGCAGAAATGGGTACCTTGGTTGAGTAAGGAGGAAGCTTCAGGTAATTGGCACAAGTCATGACACTTGGCAAGTCATCATCTGCTGATTCCGTAGGCCCGGCTCCATTTGATGCTGTATTAGTTGCAGTTGAAGAATGCTGCAGGGATTTGGAACACCCAAGAATGAGTACTACGCATATGCATATGCAAACATAAACTAACAGATAAGCCTAATTTACTAGTAAGAGAAGACATGGCTAACAACAAAAGTGATTGTTAAAATCAATATGACATAAAGCTTGGAAAAAGAACCAACCTACAACGGTATCAAATTCTATTTCCATGTCACATACCCAGGGCTCGCAAAAATGTAGTTAAAAAAGAATTTTTAAAAATGAAAAAACAAACATACACAGAAACACCAACTCAAAATAGTAATTAAAAAAAATCTGCAAATCTTAAAATCCAAAATCATGTGCTACCTTTCTGACAATAGTAAGCTTTGGATTCAGCACCGCCAACCCACCCGGTGGAAGACGAGGTGCACCAGTAACAAACTGACAGAAGGCACGCTGCTGATCTGGTGTGAATTCTCCCATGATCTCAAGTAACTGATGATATTAAAAATAAAACACCATATGAATATCATATTTGAATCAGTGTTCCCAGAAAGATGTCAACCACCACGGCAAAGAAGCATACGTTAACAATTGCAGGACTCTTGGCAGTGTATCCATGATCAAATTTTATATGTTCAGCAAGCACCGCAGGCTGCACAAGTCAAAGACAGTTGTTAGTCATGATAAAATAATACAGTTCTCCACATCTTGTAATTTGTAGAAATTATACAATTTAAGTGAAAAAGTACCTCCCACAACTCTCTACGGCCACAAAGCAGATGGTCCAATTCATGAGGAGTAAATATTTGTAATGATGTGATGTCAAAGACCTGCTTGTTAGATGCAGCATAGTAGTGAGTTTGAGAACTCAAATATAGAAAAACAAGACAAGCACATCTGGTAAAATAGAATGTTAAAATAGAAAGAAACGGATACCGTATCAGAATTAGCAACACCTTCCTCGAAATTAGCTACGTACCAGACTAATAGAATAATAACAGCAATAATTCAGAATTTAAATTGCAAGAACAGTTAATGGGAAGAGGCAAGCAGCTATTAGGTTCATCAAGATCTTTCCAAGCTGCAGAGTCCTTAAAGGATATAAACATACAGAGAGAAACCAGAAAAAATTTGACTTAGCCACTTCTTGCAATTTACTTCTTCTGAACTTTCCAGAGATTCTAAACAGTGCTAATTCCATCAAAGTCGCCTTCCAAGTAATTTAAAATAAATTTCATGTTTTATGGCACCTCCAACTAAGACAATCATTTCAGTATTGATCATTCAATGAAATGAGATTTTCTAGCTCAGCAACTTTTTTTGCATGATCATAAAAACCATCAAAATTAAAGAGAGAAACTAACCTGATTGAAGCCAGCCCTAAAAGCTTCCATTTGCCGCATGATGCCTGTCTTGACAGTGGTATCAACTACCAAGGATATGTATTCCTCCAAGTTATTAATGTCAACCTAAAAATTTTGCAAACATCAGAAAACATACAAATTTTAGATGAGAAGCAGCAGGGGAAAACCTTAAAGGTACCATACATTTTCATCGCCTGGTTTCAAAATATAGTCTGGATAACCAGGAAGAGTAAAATCCAAGCAAAGATCTTCAATCGGAGCCCCACGAAAATGCAAGTCCACAACTTCTTCCCGATTATCAGAGGTCATTGATTCTAAATGTTGTTTCCGACAAACAATGACATGCAACTCTTGCAAAATCTTCCCAAACTCAGCATCAAAGGAAATAATATCATGCAAATCAAGCTCCTGCAAAGGTTTAGAAATTAAAGGCTTTGAAAGACAAAAGCAAATCATATTGTTTAAAATAGATAGCAGTAAAATTAGTTCACTGTAATTAAAACAGTTTTGTCATCAGCTTACTTGACCAAGAGCAAGTTTATAGAACGCTGTCGAAAATGGCAGGTCTAAAAGCCTCCCATCTTGAAGAGCTTTAGCCATTACACGTCCAAGCAGTCGGAAGTATTCAACAACTTTACTGAACTGGCCACCTTCAGAAGCATCAGCACTAGGAGGCCAAGGTCGAGGGAACAACCCAAGAGGAGCTTGAACTAGATCTCCAGATATATTACCGGTTTTACCACTTTTAACTTCATCCCCATCAATTTCCATTGACAGATTCTCTGATGAGGAATTTGACCTCCACATTGCTAGTCCAACTCTCTGTAGGTCGCGACTTAGAAGTGTGTAGAATTCCAAGGTAGGACCCAATCCAGTTCCAACTTCCCCAAAGTATTCCACTTCAAGCACTGCCTTTTGACTAGAATACATCTCCATTACTTTCGCTGCAGAATCCAAGATGCGATTTCGGGAGACCCGAACTTTCTGGCGCTCTAACCTCCCAACCCTGATCTCTCTTTCATTTACTGATCCATGACCATCGACACCTTGCTGCTGCTGAAGACGATACAATGCACGCGATAATCCAAAAGCTGTTGAGTAGAAATATTGTCGCCGGGTCTCAAAAGGAAACAAGAATGGGCATGCTTTTGTCAACTGGTAACACCACGAGGGAAGACTGCCACTGCACAAAGCTAGAGCATCTTGAATTTGTCGTGCTAATTTGGGAGTGAGCTTACTGTTAATAAATTCCTCAGAAGGAACCCTAACACCAGTTCCACTAAGCTCATCTAAACTCGAAATTTTTCCCTCAGCATAACTGTCACAGACTGTCCGGGCTCTCAAACGAGGTGCAAGCTGATTCAAACCCTCTAGTACACGCAATAGTGCCAGAATCGTATACGTAGGATTAGATTTTTCCAAATCACAAGGAAGTTCCCCTTGTAAGATGCTGTCTAGAAGTGACATTCGAGACATTGAATCAGAGTTGGAATTGGAGGCAGAACCAGATTTACTAGATTTTGAAGCAGCATAGCTTGAAGCCCCAGCAGACATCCTATCAGCTTGGCTGTCTGCCCTCTGATATGTAATTGTGTAAATATCATTCCACAGCCTGCTTCCATCACTAGATATGAAATCACTGCCACCAAACCTCTCATCCTCATCCTCATCCAGCACAAGCTGTCGCTGGATGGCCTGATAAATAGTCAGATGCCTGTTAAGCTGTTTCCCACCAACAGTGAAAATTAACTTCGGGGGCTCATTGGAACTACCAAATAGAGGACGTCCATGCCGATCTCTGCCTCCACGGACACCTCTGCCATTTGCAGAACCAAGCCCAGCCATTGCAGCAGCAGCAAAAGACATTGCACCCCTTGAACCATAAGAATTGCCACCCCTAAAATCAGCAGAATCAGAACACCTACCTGTAGCACCTCTGCTACTGGATCCAGAAGCTGGATTATTCTGGCTATCACTGGCTGATGGAACAGTGGTACCATCCTCAGCTGAATCTCCCAATTTCACATCATGCACTTTGTCCGACAGGCAAAGAGGAAGAGAATCATCTTTTAGCACCTGAAATAAAACAATGGTTCTTTTAGGGATAATTCTTAAAATAAACTCAAAGATGTAAAAAGTTGCAGCTAGCAACAGTCCCATCTTTCATTGGAAAGGTGCAGTCCATCGTTTATTAAAAGCAAGATCAAAAGCCTAATGTAATTCATTCCATCACCATTCACTTTCTACCAAATCATGAATCATGAATGGAAGTATTATAAGCAAATGACTATGTATTCATTAGTATGCACCATTTAACAATTAAACTAGTATGTGGAGAGAGAAGATTCTCCGTACACATAAGAAAGGACATGTTAATATATAGGATTTGAAATTCAACCAAACAGCCATCATACTACTCTTTCTTTTCAATATGCATCCCATTGAATTCCCTTGTTTTATTTCACAAAATCAGGCAAAATGCTTCTCAATTAAGTCATTAATGCAATGAATAATACCATTATACAATTATCCATTTTTTCTAGTGCACTCAAGTATGCTAACCTCTTGTTTAGCAAAGTCTGAAACATGCACACAAAATCAATGGGAAAGCCGAATCAGATGCCAAACCAACATTAGTGCAGGTTTGATGTACATTGCTTACCCAATTAATTCCTTGATGGTTCAATATTTACTTGTGTGTGAGATTTAATCTCTTTACTACAAATATTGGGAGTATTCCTGGAGATACAAACTCCTATATAAACCAATATAGCAGTTAACATGACATCTGTTTCTATGGAAAAACCATGTATCCCTAGCACTTCTGATATACTGGAACCATGAATGATGAATATAAAGTAGCTGAAAAGAAGACACCCTATTTCAAGAAAAGATAGGAAGAATAAAATTATAAGATAACTTACATCTTCATGATCGTCATCTTCATCATCTGAGATGTCATCATCCTCAATTACCAATGCATCATCAATCTCCACAGGAGAAATATCCAGTTCTTCATCCTAAAAAGAAAAGAAGTTATTGGTCAGCGTGCTAAAACTGGGTATAGAGGAAGACAACAATGTTAAGACAATATAGGACCGTGGAAGCACATAAATTTAAATTTATTGCCACCACTTCTAGAAGGTTCACTCGGATGACATAAGTTTGTTTACTAAAACAGTTACTGCACCAAAATTTTACACCATTTCCTCAAACCTGAGGAAATGCAAATCAAAAGTAAAAAGTTCATATCATATACACTTAAATTTCCACTCTTCCTGGGACACTAAATTCCTACAGCATGCCATGTGAAGTATGTCATAAGACGTACTAACGTTTAATAAACGTTTAGAGAGTGTTGTGTTCAGTTAGGTCTTTTTTTAAAAAAACAGTTGAAGTTGGTTCTTTGATACATGCGCTTGCAAGATCTCATATCACAACTTTCATCAAGAAATTGTAAAATGACTCGATAATACACTCAGCACTACATATGCTGTGGGGCATTGGTTCAGCCACCCAAAGGCCAAATGGGAGGCCAGGACTGAAATATAACATAAAAAGGGACATATAACATCATCATCAAGGCAGAAGCATCTACAGGAAAGCACAATGTTTTGGGTTCTCTGTAAACAATTGAAGTTCAGACAAAGTTTCCAAAACATTACATCCTTTGGTAAAATTCAAAAGAATGCACTCAAGTTAGAATAACTACTAAAGATCGACCATTTTAAAAGAATAACTAAATGAAATAATATTATACATTGCCCAGGTGAAGTTAATACAGTACAAATTCTATAATAATAGGGGGGTAATACTTAATTAAAACATAAGAGCACATAAAGTTCAGTTTAATTTATACATCAGCACACTAATGCAGACACAACTTACTTAGGGCCTTTGCATTAAACATGAATTGGCATATATTTCCATTTTTTTTCAACTCATTTTACGTTAATGTTTCAACTGTACTTTTAAACCCACAGAAATAACACGATTTACTTTTTGCAACCTACACTTACATGGCTTAGATGAAAAGAACTAAAATAATAGAACCACAAAAACTGGAGTATATATAGCATACCTCAGAACTAGAATCTCCATTCACTGGCTTCATTTGTGCATCTTTATCTAGAGCTGCTCTTCTACGAGCAGCATTTCTTGTTTGTGGTCCCCTTCCCTCTTCTTGAGCAGACTTCAAAACAGCTTTACCTTTTCCCTTGGATGAGCTAGTGCCTTTCTCTTGTGAAGGCTCCTTTTTCGTTCCGTCTCCTATATTAACAGATAATCTTGATCTTGAAGAATGACGGAGGGCGGAGGAAGCAGGAGTTGATGTAGAAGGAGATGATGCACCGGCTCCTGTAGGTGCAGTCCCAGACTCGGAATTCCCTACGGATGCTGAAGGCTTTTGGCCAGATTCATTTCGCTGAACTCGAGGCCAAAGAAATTCTTCAACGGCTGCTAAACTAGCTAAGGGGTCAATCAGTACCACATTTGAAGAATAATCACGAAGAGATTTATCTCCTTGAGCTCGACAAAGGCGCAACTTAAAAGGCTGAGACAATGCGCTCAGTCCAGACGAGAGACGAGCACTCCCAGTAGATGATCTAGCCGAATGGCTCAGCACAACTGGGAAACGCTCTAATGATGACAAAGCATTTTGAAGCTTCTGAACTAAAACTGTCATTGGAGCCACATCCCTTGCATCCAAACTATTTGGCAGAGCCACAGCAATAAATGACTTGAATCTTTTTAATGCTTGTTGGCGAAGCTTGAGCATATTGGCTTCTGACATTCTCTCCTTGTAGCCACAAGAAAAGTAATTAAGCAAAGCTGCAACAACACCACTACCAATGAACTCAAAAGTGGATACACCATCCCCTGTACTTAGTTCTGCTAACATCTCAGATATCACTCCAATCAAGTACTCCTCCTTGGTAGCAGATATATCAGCAAGACGAGAACCAGATGCTTTTGATTTGCCCTTTGCTTTTGTCCTTTGGTCATCAACACCAACATTTAACTTCATGCAGAGATTCTTTATATGTAAAAGATGATCTGTAACTCCAACTTCAGCAGCTCCCGGATCTGATGGGAAGTACTTCTCTTTAAATGCTTTAGCAGATGCACTGACAGCAGTTCGAAGATTGGAATTCACTGTTGGAATTTCCACCGAGCTTGGAGGTGAACCAACATTTACTGAAACAGGATTCTTTGATTCTTCTGATGAATTACCTTCAGGATTCACATTACCACTGCGCCGTCTATAACGCCTAGAACGTGATGATCCAGTTATAGAATCATTATCCTTATCAGCAGAAGATCCTTGGGAAGGAACGGTATTTGGGTTACCGGCTAAAATAAGTTGGTCTACAGCATGAACCACACCTTCTCTGACAAACATCTTAGAAAAAGTACCAGGAAGCTTTTCCATAAGAATCTCAGCAATCTGGAGAGAAGGAATCAAGACATGTGGATCTTTCCATGCCAATACACCGGCTAAGAAACTATAGGTCCAAACAACAAAGTGTATGCATGAGTATTGTTATACAAACCAGTACATTATCATTTCCAGACAGTTATTAATAAAAAGTGGATACCTCGATATGTTTGTTACACTTAAAAGAGACTGAATCATCTCAGCACTGCTGAAATACATCAATTTTCCAATCACAGAGAGACATTTGTGGCGGACCGGGCTATTGACACTGGAACCATATATCTGCTTGACAAAATTTGGAACATAAATAAAGTAACTAAAACAAGTAAAATATAGCTCTTTGAACAAAAAAGATCACCTGTATTAGAACAGGAAGAAGATCCATTCCAAACTGCTGCAGAAGCTCAGGCTGATCACTTAATAATTTCTCTCGTGCTGAAACTTCAGAAGCATTTCCATGTGTATCGTCTTGCTTCCCAGAACTACTGGCAGGAGACTTCCTAACAACAGGACCTTTCACAAACATATTGGGGCTGGATGGCAGAGAAATTGTTCCTTGTGGGAGAGGAGGAAGAAGCTCATTTGCCAGATTGACAATCTCAAAAATCTACACAGTTAAAAGAAACAAAACATGTTAAATGTGCATCTGACATGCAAAAAGCACATAGCCAGGGGCTTGTAAGGTGCTTTCTGACGCATAGGAATTATAAAGGCACATGAGTGAACACAGAAGGGGAAGGATGCATGTATAGCATATTTCAAGGGCAGAAAAGCCCGGAAATCATATGAAGTTTGTATTTCTGACATCCACACCAGAAGAATAAAAAACTCGACATAACTGCATCTTCATAGACAAAAGAATTAGCCAAAGAAGTAGTAACTACCTGCTCTGCTGGTCTACTCAAAGCTGGTGGAACAGCTGAATTAGCAGAAACACCAGATCCTGATAGTATATCCTTGAGAATGCCGCTAATCCCAAGATGCAGCAAAGTTTTGGCACAAAGAGGGGATCCACTTGCACAAGTGGAAAGCAACCGTATCAAACCCTGCATTCCTCAAAATCAGACATGCAGCCTCCAAATATATTACAAAAATCCAAATAGGACTGCACAAATAAATTTACCGTATAGGTTGGTGTGCTCAGAGATGCCTGTCCGCCTCCAGAATTACTGGTGGAAATGAGAGAGGCAGCTTGAGTAACCAGTCCATGGTTGCATAGTTCATCTAATTTATCCGGAGACGAAGCGAAAGCTTCAGCAATTCGAGTCAAACAAACAGAAGCATGTTCCAGCACCTACAAAAATACATTGGAAATGATAAGGAAACAGAAACCAAACACAGATCTGGGGAAACTAATCGTGAATCAACAAAGCACAACGAATTTACCTTTGCATCGTGATACTGAAGAAGGTTTGTCAACAGGGGAACAGCTTCCATCACAAAGTCAGCAGCATCTGAAGGGAGCTTCTTGCACATGTTTGCAGCTGTTGACAATGCTACTCGCTGTAATGTAGCATGGCTCGGCAGTAAGCATCAAAGAAACCAAAACGAAGCTCTCTTCTATTAAAAAGCATAAAGTCAAAATGAATAAAGTTACCTGAACTCCAGTGGAGAAGAAATCCAAATACGAAAGAACTGCCATTAGAGCACCAGCTCTCAAACAAGCAGTTGGGTGCTCCTGTGAAATCTTCTTTAAGGCTTGCAAAGACTGCACACACCATATCCCTCATAAATAAACAACAAAAAACAAAGCTCACATAAATGCTCCACAAATATAGCAACCACAGAAATTCCCTAGACTACAAGTGTGTCTGACAAACTCCATACACCATATGTCACAAGCTAAAAATAACACCATTTACACTGTCAACATTAGTTTCCGTACTGACAAACCATTAAATATCTACTAACCAAACTGATTAAACATGCACAGCAAACAATAGACTACCAAAAAACATATCAGTAGCTAACCTGTTCAGCTAAGTCCATGTACTCAATAGTAAGCAACCGTGCAACAAAACAAGTAACCGCCCCATAATGCACAACAGCAGCACAAGAAGACGGCAACACATCACACAAATGGGTCAAAGCCCTAGCGGCAAGCAACATAATATCCGGATTGCTCTCATGATTCAACAACCCAACCAAAACAGGCGCGAACGAATCCACCGAGAAAGTGCTCAAACTCTCCTCCGTGCCAATGGACAACATCTCGCAAAGCTGCGTCAATGCCTCTACCTGCTTTCCCTCTTCGCCGTCGGCCCTCAGGCCGGAGAGAATCTTCTTCAACCTCCCGCTCTGGTGCGAGGATGAGGCAGACCCTCCCATCGCGGAGGAGGGCAAGAGATCGTCCAAACCAGCCCCCAGCTTCCTCAGCAATCCTTGCAACGCGCTGCTCGCTGACGTCAGATTCTGATGGAAACTCCCGACTCCACCCTCGCTGTCGTTATCATCGTCGTCAATATTCATGTCCATATTCAATTTAGGGATTTCGCTACTGTTGTTGTTATTGTTATCAGTACTGTTGTTGTTATTGTGTTCTTTTTCTTTTCCTTTCTCGGCGGAATTGTCGGAGATTTTGGCGCGGCGGGAGTTGTGGCGTGAACCGGAAGATTCGCTAGTGGAGGTAGGGTCCATGGGGACGTGAACGCGTGAGGCACGAGAGCGCGTGGTGGTCGGGGTGGTGGTGGAGGAGGACAGGCGGGGGCGTTTGTTGTGGTTGCTGCTGCTGCTGTTGCTGTTAGAGAGAGAACGAGTGGTGGGACCAGACGAAGAGGAAGCCTCCGCCCGCTTCCGGCTTCTAGTTTCCATACACTACAATCGCACCCCCAAAATCGGTACGACGTCGCTCCCGCTCGATCAACAAAACCGAGCGAAAGCGATCAGACGGCTCCCGATCTAATCCCAACCTGCATCTCACGGCACCCAATCGAAAAAACAAAAACCCTAGACCCAATAAACAAAATTGACAGAACCACCACTGGTGCAATTTGCGTGGACAGAGCACTATAGAGAGGAAACTAGAAAACAGAAACCCTAAGGAAGAGTGAGTGGCGAAAGGGAGAAAAAGAATAAAGAAAAAAAGAGGAAAAGAATTTGTGAGGTATTTTTATAAAGAAAAATGACGAGCTGGCGATGGGAATGGGGGATGGGGATGGCGATGGCCGATGATGAGGGGATAAAAGGGGGGGGAATATGAGAAGGGACGTGAGGTTGCAAGGCGGTGAATAATTTCTCGGCTGGGGAAATTGCGTCTCTATCGGGGCTAATGGTTGCTAACTTTGCTAATCACTAGTTATTTAGCCTATTCGGCTCACGTGAGTGTCATTTTGATTGATGTCATGCTGCATCTATGCTATCTTTCCAATTAATTGCAAGTTTCCTTCATATCGATTGATTTAATTACTACTATAATGTTCTATTTAGCATATTTAAATTGTGTTAAATAGGATCCACAACTCATATTTGGCACTCCTTTTCTTTTACTAAGGGTTATAAATCTCGATTAGTGTGAAAAGCTTGCAGCAATCAAGCTTTTAAAAAAGTGAGGGTAAATTTAATGACCTAAAGGATTTTAAGTAAATTTTGGTAATGAAATTGTAATTTTGTGTTGTTCTTATTTTTTTTCAAAGCTATATTAGGAATAAATAAAATTTTTGTTTTAGTTGAAATTAAGAAATAATTATCATAAAAAAATTAAACGGGTAAAGATATTACTCATATTAGTAGTATTTGATAAATGACACTAATCATATTATATTGAACGAAACTACTACATAATGCCTGTTAATTAATCTACAACTTTATAACTGTTTACATACACTCATTGAATCATTTCACTCTAACTCTCACCCTTTTTTTCTCCACGTTTTGAGAAAATCTCACCTTTTTTTTTTTTTCATGTTTTGAGAAAATTGTAAAAGGATCTACTCCACTTCGAGGTAATATTCAATTTGTTTAATCAAGTGGGTCAAATCAATTTACTGACATGAAAGAGACCTTTGTACCAAAAAGGTTGCGCTGCCATGTATGGTTTCAGGTCACTTTACTTTCTGGTCAGGCCAGGCGCCAAGGACAACAGTTAACGCCGGTCCCTTTCAGTAGTAGTCTTCAAACATAAACGTGTTGCAGAGATAGACGTGCTCTCTCAAGGAATGAATGGGCGTAGTCATTTGCTTTTGGGCTTTTTATTCGGCCCTCTTTAGCGGGCCGGCCCTTTTGCATGAACCAAATAAAAATGGGACGGATTCTTAAAACATATCCTTTCTGATACAATGGATTCTACTTAATTGAAGAGGATTAAAAATTAAAGTGTAAAATAATAATAATAATAATAATAATTAATAATTAATAATTAAAAATACCCTTATATATTTGAGATTCTTTATCAAAATTATTTTTGTTTGTCATACTCGATCAATATACATATATTTTGTTTCCATTGTAGTTGCGGGAACTAGCTTATGAAAATCTCAACTTAACAGTTCATTTAGGCAAAAATAAAAAAGCTCCGGATGAAAGCTACGACTTGCAAAGCATCTATTTCTCTTCTTTTACTGGTAAATTTTATAGAATCATAGTTGCATCACTTTTGATAACTTTGTTGACGAATTGAACATTGATAAATTGAAGAAGATAATGTGACTTAAATGTTTTATATTCCATTTATACTAGTAATAAAAACTCTAATGATGTGTGTAATTCTTATACATAGATCCAATTTAAGTCTTATCTATTATGTGTTACTTACATATTAATGATTACCTTCATAACTTATAAAATTATTATTATACTATTTATCATATGAAAGTTACCTTAGCTATAGCTCGAGTTTCTCCTCAAAGCAATGCTCCATTTCCTAACTAATCCAAAGTTCTAATATCATCACAACAACGGAGGTGACATCCACCTGTTAGATGGTCAAATGCAATAACACGTAATTATCATATTAATAAAATTTGCTATCCAACCGGTAACCACTTGGCAATTGAGACGAAAATGTCGAGATAATAGTTAACAAGTTTAGTATTACTATTTTAATGCACGAATATGAGTTTCCTATAAGAAGACCGATAATACAAGTTTCTTAATAGATTTCATAGAAAACTTTATGCTATGTTTGGTTTTAAGAGATGTGAGAAATCGCTAGGAGAGGAAAATGAAGGAAAGAGAGAAAATGAGAGGAGATGAGAGTGAAATATTTTCTAATATTTTATTTATTACAAAATTATATAAAAAAGAAAATCTAATTTTTTTAAGACAATTTTAGCTTTTTTTTTGTAAAGACAATTTTAGCCTTAAGTGTTAAATTTTCAGTATTTGTCATGAATATAATTTTAAAAAATAGTAATTTTGTGTTATATATTTACATAAATTACTAACACAAAATTATTTTAAATAATATATTTATAATTAAATTGTATTTCAAAAATTTTATTAACATAATTTTATTTTATTATTAATTTAAGTACTTATAATGAACATAAGTTGTTTCTAAATAAATTATAATATAATACAAATAATTTCTTAATCAATATATTATAATTTTAAATTTTCATTTAAAGAACCAAAAAAAGCGAATAGAGTTGCCGTACTCCATACTCTGCCACCACACCATCTCAAATAAATTCATGAATGATATGAAAATGATCAAAAATTGATGTTGTCTATAATGAACACATTTACTTGAAAACTTTGATATTTTTTGGATTTGTAGAAATTAAAAAAAAAATCTAAAATATTTTTAACTATATTTGAACAACATCCATCATTTATTTTTTTTCCCTCAACAACAACATAATGATTTTGTTCTTTGGCCGTTGAGTCCAACGGTGCTGGTAGTGAGGTTAGACGCTTCAATGACAGCAGCAGCGGTGGGGCGGCAGTAATTCAGCAATTGTTAATTTATATTTTTATATTAAATTTATTTATTTATTTTGTTAAGTTTTTTGAATCATCACTTAAATTTAGTTAATACAAAGTTATTTATAATATTAAATTGATCAAGTAAATTTATAAATAATAATTATTTTAATGGCATTAAACGAGTTAAAAAAGTTGAAAGGGTAGTATTGGAAGGGTTAGTTTTGAATAAAAGAGTAATTTGAATTCTTTACTCTTTGATACGGAATTTAAATTTTACATTATGCTAGATATTAAATTCTAATATAAATTAAATTCTTATATATTTTATCCAGTTAAGCAATGAAAATAAAAAAAGAATTCAAATTACTTTCATCTTCTCTATCATCGCCTCCCAACCAAACACCGCCTTAATATTGTTTTGAGCCCAAAACACTGAAATTGGATGGAAACTCACAAAATTTTTAGACAAAAAACTGTAACATTTGTTATTCTCACAAGATTTGAATCTGCATATTATGAGCCCAAATTTATATTTGCAGTCCAAATTACAATGTCTTGCATCAGCAAAAAAGGGTTTGCACATGTAACAAATACGCAAAATTGATGTAGAAACAACTAAGAATTAATCCCAGATAGAGCATCAAACGATAAAAGTTAATGTAAGATTCCCCAGCTTGAAAGGAACGTGGAGCTATGGAGGGAGATAGAACATGATCACAGCTCATAAAGATTAAAGGAAGAGCATATGCAAAACAAAACAAAACAAAATAAAATTGGAGACAAGATGCAAAGTGAAGAACCAAAAATTTGGTGCTTTTTGAGAGCCGAAAATTGAAAGGCTCGCGTTGTTTGATTCATTTGAAAGCTTTATCCCAGTCATTGTCAACACAATTGCCAAGGGAAACCTGTTTGGAATATCGGCTTAATGTCGGCCCAGTTGTTTTAGTATTATTAGGCCGTGCGAACTTGTTGACAATACAGCCAAAATACTGTGTAATTTTATAATTGATTTAGGCAGCTGAATAAGCTTGGAAATGCTGTTAATTCAGAGAGAGTATTCTTTGTTTTTATTCGAATTAACAACAAACATAAGTATAAAGATTCTTTGGTTCCTTAAATATGGATTTGTTATTATACCATTTCACGTTGTAGTTAATTAAATAAAAATACTATAACATCATATGGTGCAATAATAAATTTACACAAATCCGCATTTAGATACGCGAACCTTAAGAGTTTTGAACATTAATAATTAATGGTGTAAATTTATTTTTAAATGTGCATCTCTAAAAATTTAAAGAAATAGTTGTGTCTAGTGAATGTAAATAGCTAGAATTTAATTAGAAAAAAAAAATTAATATGCGGGAGATCTACTTACACTTAAGGGAGCAAGCCACGAGTCTAGTCGCACTCCAATGGGTATCAAAAAAGATTATTAAGATCGGAAGGAGATTTACTTTCATACAAAAAGAGATATTACTGACTTATATTATAACGGATAAAGATGTAGCATCAATTCAAATATTATGCCAGTGAGTACTATGTTGGCAGTATGCAGCGATGAGCCCCCTTTCTAGAAACCATGGCTTTTTTTTATTTTAATTTTTTCATGACTTTGTAAATAATACACTTATGTTAAAAATATCCCATAAAAGGCAGTATTTTAATTTTTATGAATTTTATTGTAAACTAAAAGACCATAATGGCATACCAATCCCATAATAGCTCACAGGTGGCATTTTTCGCTGGGCCCATATCCACTGCTGGAGTCCCAGCCGACTTGTCCCTATGTAAGATATCGGGACTCACACAGAAAAGCCAAAAGAATAACGTGGCATGTTCTAAAGAAGTGAAACAACACCTTGCCCTAAACGCCAGCGTTTTTGTATTTTTACTTTGCTTTCTCCGTCGGCACGCTGCTGCCTCTGAACTCTGCCTTGGTCGCTTCAACTCTTACTTCTATGATTCTTTCGTCGGCAAAGGTCAATTCCGTCATTTGACACTTTATGATAATATCAGATAATAATTATGCACATTTAATATACCTTTTGCTCTCATAAAAGATTTGTCGTTGAACAGTTACAAAAGGCTGTTTGGATACCGAGAAAATTAACCGAGAAAGTGAGAATGGGAGTTATTAGTACAATTTTCGGTTTTTGTGGATTTGGCGTCGGGATTTCGGCGGGACTTGTGATTGGTTACTTCCTTTTCATCTACTTTCAACCAACCGACGTGAAGGTAATTA
Organism: Luvunga scandens; assembly: GCA_030449905.1. NCBI lineage: Eukaryota > Viridiplantae > Streptophyta > Magnoliopsida > Sapindales > Rutaceae > Luvunga > Luvunga scandens. The sequence goes on from JASUUG010000714.1 coordinate 1,308,891, forward strand.
AGTTTTTAAAATTAGTTCAATCTTATTATTTCTTAAAATGTGTGTTTGTTAGCTGCACTGATTTTGAATTTGAATGAGATTTGAAGTTTTGATTTCATTCTCTTTGATCTGAATCTCGTTTAAGTTGAAAATAATAGCCAAACTATATAATTCCTTCATTTTAAGATATTGAACAATTAGCGGAACTTTTGAGTTTACATTTACATGTTGGAGCAAGATAATGCTTAATTCTGAAAGCAGACGAAAAAGTGTTTGCTAATCACTGGCTGACTTCGATTTTATTTTAATGTAGTTGTATCTAATGCTTAAATGTTGTGATGATTTGGAACTAATTTCATCTTCATCTGTGTTAGTTGAAGTTTATATGTTGCTTGTTTGCTTGGTGTAGAATCCTGAGATTCGTCCGTTGGTTGAGCGAGATTCTGACAGTTTGCAGCAGATGCTTCCAGAGATACCTCTTTGGGTGAAAAATCCTGACTATGATCGCGTGTGTAACTGTTTTCTCAGGCTTTTTTTAATGTTAGTTTATGGCCTGGGTTTTTTATTTTGTTTTGACGGTGTTGCTCTTGGTTTTTTGAAGGTTGATTGGCTGAATAAGTTCCTTGAATTAATGTGGCCTTATCTTGACAAGGTTTGATGTCTAGCTATGCATGTATTGTATTATCAGCTTGTAGCTCTTTTCTTCTTGTTCTTGTTATTCATGTTTGACTCTGTTATTTTATATGTAATAGGCTATTTGCAAGACTGCGAAGAATATTGCAAAGCCTATAATTGCAGAACAAATTCCTAAGTATAAAATCGAGTCTGTTGAATTTGAAACTCTTACATTAGGGACTCTACCACCAACTTTTCAAGGTTAGCAGAATGATATACTCTTCATATTTTAATTATTTCTGGTTTTTCTAAAGATGTTCATTGGTTTTGAGGATTAAGGAAATTGTTAAGTTAAAATAAATAAATAAAATTGAAAATTGATTATTTGGATGTCTATGGTGGTTGGAATAGATTTAATGATGGCTTTAGTGGGTTCTTATTTGTGCCAGGTATGAAAGTTTATGTCACTGATGAGAAGGAGTTGATTATGGAACCATGCTTAAAGTGGGCTGGAAATCCTAATGTAACCATTGGCGTTAAAGCATTTGGTTTGAAGGCAACGGTTCAGGTTGTTATTTGTTGTGTGGAACAAAGAAACTATTTTATTATATAAAGATATTTATGTTTGAGAAAGGGAGAGTTTTAAGAGTTGCTGCTCGTTAATACTGTGTGGTTTGCAAAATTTCAGGTGGTGGATTTGCAAGTGTTTGCTCAACCACGCATTACTCTGAAGCCCTTGGTCCCTGCTTTTCCTTGTTTTGCGAATATCTATGTTTCTCTCATGGAGAAGGTTGGTAATAATTGATAACATAAAAAAATGAACAATTTTCCTAATTTCAAACACAAAATATGGAAAACTTGGTTTTACCCCCATTTAGGCTATCCATTCAAGAAAGTTAAAGAAAGCTAAACATGAGTGGATTACCTGGATGGTTTAGGAATTTCCTTACTTGGACTTGGATCCATTTGGTGCTCGTTTACTGACTGAAGAAAGAAAAAGATTAGACTGGAATAGCGAGCAGAATGTCAATCAAAAGAACTGTTGAGAAAGAAAGTTTTTATGCCTCCATAAGTTATTTTGTTCTCTTGGTTATTCTTAATTTTGTTTGCAGCCTCATGTTGACTTTGGAGTGAAGCTGGTAGGGGCTGATCTTATGTCAATTCCTGGTCTCTATAGGCTTGTTCAGGTATGAAGTTGATTTATTTTTTTAATCACATTGTTCTCTGACTTTTGTGTCTTTATGCATCTGCTTAAGTTATATATAAGCTTTTTATTTTATTCTTACCATGACAATTCCAAAGGAGGGCTTAGTCACTATGTACGTGGTGACTCAATCTAACAGTAGTACTAATTCATCTAGCTATTTTTACACAAGCTGGAAAGTTTGAGATTTTGTGTTTCTCTAACTTCCGGTCAAGTAAATAGGCAAATCTTAATCAGCTTCTATCGGTTGACCTATAATAGTCTTCATGTAATCTTTGTAATGCATGTTGCCCTTGTGTGTTCTAATTACAAATCAGCATATCACTCATTTAGTTTACTTATCTTATGCAACATATTCATTTGTCTACTTGCATTATTTGTTGGTGTTGTTTTTATTATTTTGTCGAGGTTGTTCAAAATTAGATTTTGATCCTGATTTCTTCTTGAAGGACATGAACTTTACATGGAAAAAGGAAAATTCTTTTTTTCCTTTTTTCATTTCCATATTCCTTTGCAATATTTATTTATACAAATACTTGCCAATAATTGCTTTTAAAAGTGTGTGAGTTCTTTATGCAGGAGCTTATCAAAACTCAGGTGGCCAACATGTATCTTTGGCCCAAAACCCTAGAAGTACCAATTTTGGATCCATCCAAGTATGTTTGTGCAGAACTTGGAAATTCTTTTGGTAGTAATGACTTCATTTGAATCATTTATATATTTTGGTTGACTAAATTAACTGAAATATGCAGAGCTTACCGGAGACCTGTTGGAATTCTCCATGTGAAGGTTGTGAAGGCAATGAACCTGAGAAAGAAAGATCTTCTGGGTGCATCAGACCCTTACGTGAAACTCAAGATCACCGATGATAAGCTTCCATCAAAGAAAACAACTGTGAAGCACAAGAACTTGAACCCTGAATGGAATGAGGAATACAATTTCACTGTTAGAGATCCAGAGTCCCAGGCTCTAGAGCTTACTGTTTATGACTGGGAGCAGGTATTATTCCAAATCAGCGGTCAGAAGTTGTAATTTGTTTCCATGTTGTTTAATCTTTTTTTCTCCCTTTTCTTAGGTTGGCAAGCATGACAAGATGGGCATGAATGTTGTTCCTTTGAAAGAACTTACCCCTGAAGAGCCCAAAGTTAAGACTCTTGACCTTCTCAAAAAAATGGACTCGAATGATGGTCAAAATGAGAAGTCGCGGGGACAGCTTGTGGTGGAATTCATATATAAACCATTTAAAGAAGAAGACTTACCAAAAAGTTTTGAAGAGTCGCACATGGTGCAAAAGGCTCCTGAAAATACACCAGCTGGTGGAGGTTTGCTTGTAGTTATAGTCCACGACGCTCAAGACGTGGAAGGCAAGCACCACACAAATCCTTATGTACGGATTCTTTTTAGAGGGGAGGAGAGAAAAACTAAGGTACGACTACCAGTACCATATGATTTATTTCTTTATAATTTTCATCTTTTATCTTTGTGTGCTGCCCCCCAAAAAAAAAAAAAAAAAAAGAAAAAAAGAGAAGCCTTTGTATCCCTTTAATCAATTCAGAAACTGTATGATTAACCTGCAAAACTCTGCTCCTAGTCATATTTTTGACAATATTTGTCTTCTTTTAAGCAAGTTACATGGTAAATTTTTGCCATATTAAGGGTGTTTGTTGATTCTTTCCCATTATTTTTTGTACTTTTAAATATGTTTGTTTTATGCTATTACTTCATCACTAGTATAGTATTATCTAAGCTCTTCCATGGGAAAGTGAATCTGATTGGCTGAAAATTCGAATACAAGGCAAACAGAAACAGTGTAAAAAAGGCTTATTTCTTGAACTTCCATCATCGTTTGATGAGATATTGTGAACTTAGAAAATATTCAAATTCTTAGATGTTTTTTATTTGAATTTGTTGTATGCATGATGTTGGCCTTTCAATGATACAGCATGTAAAGAAGAATAGAGATCCAAGATGGGAGGAGGAGTTTCAATTTATGCTAGAGGAGCCTCCCACTAATGATAGACTACACGTGGAAGTTTGCAGTGTCTCGTCAAGGATTGGACTCCTGCACCCAAAGGTATTGTTGCAATTTTTTTTCTTTGTTTTTTTTAATCTTGTCACAGATTGAAGCAAGAATGCTGTCGAATGAAGAATGATCCACACAGGCAGTGATGTTGGTATACTTGTGTACCGTCTCTACGCCTTGTTTCACGGACTTTATTTAACTGTGTTTTACCATCCTTCACAGTCTTGTTTAGCCTGAACCCACATCCTGACAATATTTTAAAATAATATAGATGATGATTAGTGATTGTGTTCTAAGCTAAAAGAATTAGTTATTGTAAAAATTAAAAAATTACTTGGCAAAAGTAAGGGATTTGCTTTTGGTAGCTATGTATGTAACATATATAAAGAACTGCGATCTATGATTTAGTTCTTAGCCTTATTTGACCCTGGGGACTATGAGAGAATTGCAAGGGAAACTTTAAGATCACTCTAGACACTCTAGAACATAAGTAGTCTAATGTCCTTTTGCGTCTCAAAGAGTTAAAGCATAAATATGAACATACAGAGATGTGAAACTACAATTTTGAAAACTCATGAGCTTTATGAAAAAAAATTTCTGTTCTGGATTCGAAAATTTTGGTGCTTCATCTTTTGTAAAATTTACACCAACACTCCATACCTTGTGGCTTGTGATCAGGAAACGCTAGGATATGTTGACATCAATCTTTCAGATGTTGTTAGCAACAAGCGAATCAATGAGAAGTACCACCTCATTGACTCGAAGAACGGACGAATCCAGATCGAGTTGCAGTGGCGAACTGCATAAACATATGATCTCCTTTTCTTCTTTCTTTTATTAGATGCTGCCTGTAAGTTTACTTCAGTCTGTTGCGCACAGAAAACGTTTTCTTGCGCCATTGTCTTGAAGGATCTCTTTGTTTGTTGTTATTGTACATGCGTGTAAAAAATGTTATTAATCTCACATAGAATTATACACTGTGATTTTAGACGCTGGTTCAATGATCTTGAATCTGAGGAGATTGATATTTGGTTTGTTCGTTAAAGTTATAAACCAGTGACATTGATTAAAATAAAAATAAACTTTACTGAATTTTCTTGATCGGATTGTGGTGGAGGACGATTGGCATGATTTCCAAATATTTTCGGAGGCTATTATATATACATTTTTAATTGAATTTTACTTTCACAGTCATGGGAGACTGTAATCCTCCACAGTTCATGGTTTGCGTCTCATAGACAAAGGGGAGGCTGGAGGGAGTCTGACAGTCTGTTGGCTATTCAAAGATAAAATGGTATTCGTATATTTTTTTTACATTAAAAAGACAAAAACTAGAGAACGTGCCATTCACCTTTAAACAACGGCTTTCTTTTTGGCCATGAATGTTTGTTTTGACGCTGGGGAGTAAACTGGATTATCAAATTTTAAAATCTTCCTATCCAATATCTGTATGCCACTTGGCTGTCTCAATCAGCATAATAAGAGATTGTCCGCGCGAGATTGGAACTCTTATCATTTCACCTAATCTAATTTCGTAGGCCTGTCTTCACTGATCATTTCTTCTTGAAAAACCAACGACGGTTGTCGTAAACTGTCAAAAGATCGTTACAGAGAACGAGTTCCGATGGCTTTACCGGTCGTTGACACAGAGTACCTGAAGGAGATCGACAAGGCTCGCCGCGATCTCCGCGCTCTTATCGCTTACAAGAACTGTGCTCCAATCATGCTCCGTCTAGCGTGCGTTCTCTTCTCTCTTTCCTTTCCTGTTTGTTTCCTGAGGAGTCATTGAAACTTAATTCATGTTTGTTTTAATTTTTTAATAAAGGTGGCACGACGCGGGAACATATGACGTGAACACGAAGACCGGTGGACCAAATGGCTCGATAAGGAACGACGAGGAGTACTCTCATGGCTCCAACAATGGCTTGAAAATCGCTGTTGATTTTTGTGGTGAGCCTTTTTTACTAGCGTTGTTTATTAAATTTTTTTTATAAAGTTAAATATTTATGTACATGTATTTATGTATCCCAAGTCATGCACTAGTGAATATCGAAAAGTAGAAAATAGATAGTATAAAATGAATTAAATATAACGTCCTCTAAGTGGTGATTGTGGTGCTGACACAAAAGCTGCAATTATAATTGAGAAAATTTGCAATATTAATATTTGACTGTTTTGGTCTCATTGACATTGAGTAAACTAGAATCAGTGAAACTATTGCTTGACATGAAATTCATGTGATCGCACTTTTGACTTTGAGACTTATCAAGTGTTTCAGAGAGTTTGAGCCTTTAGTTTGGATGGTGAGCCTCCTGCTACACTTGCATTCTTTACCAAAATTAGGTGTCACCCAGTTGCATGCTTGAGTTGAAAACAAGGTTGAATGGTGATTACATTAAGTATATCATATAGACATATACCATTTTTACTAATAAGCACGATAGTCAATTCAAATGAAAGAGTGATATGTCAATCTAATGATATTCTACATATGAGCACTGGCAGGCATGTTAATCCATATAACCTCCATGAATTGAAGAACATTCTTGTCTTCAGTATATCCTAAAAACGCATGTATTTTGATCACTCCTTAAACCATATATAGTACTTAGACACTACTATCATCTGGTGACATTTGATTGTTTGCTCATTTTTAAATGCAAATAATTTCATTTGATGTCTAATTTATTTTGAGGCTAGACATATACAACATGTTATCAGATGATGATGATTATAGAGAAAGAATTGTACTATGATGGTCTTATCCATGGGACCTCTGAACTGTTGTTCTTGGCTTATTTTGCGATTTCTTTTTTTTTTTTTTTTTTTCAAAATCCAGTCTAATAGACATTGAACATTGCTAACTTCATGAGAGTGATAGTGATTTAAGAATTTATCAGTTAATTATACCTGAGAACCCTGGAATAATTTATAGCTTAGATTGATTTGACATGGACTTGTGAGTGAAATGGTTTTGTTTTCCTTATGCCAGAGGAAGTGAAGGCTAAACATCCAAAAATAACATACGCAGACCTATACCAGGTGAGTATGAAGTTGAAATAGTTGGTATGCCAATTCTCTTGACATTCATTTCTTTTCTTTTGTTTTGGGGGATAGGATGGGAGGTTATGGTTGCACTTGGCAGTTGTACATAAAGGGATATATATCTTGACATAAACTGCGGTAAATAGTGGATTTCGTTATACCGTTAACTACTGATTTGGACATTAAGGCCAGATCTATATAGCAGCTTAAGGGAAATCCTGAGGCTGGGGTATGTGGGGAAATAACATAAAATGGTTTTGTATGACAAATCAGTGTAATTTTTGTGGATTTTACCTGAAGTACACAACATAATTACAAGATGCTAGATGCACTCTCCGTTCATATCTAATAATTACTTGTTATTCCAGCTTGCGGGTGTTGTTGCAGTTGAGGTCACTGGAGGTCCTACAGTTGACTTTGTTCCTGGTAGAAAGGTACCATGTTGTGACTTTTTGAAATTATAGCTTTTATGATCAATCACTTTAATTGATTGCTTGCCATTTTTTTCTTAGGATTCAAAAATTTCTCCCAAGGAAGGGCGTCTTCCAGATGCCGAACAAGGTATCTTGCTGGTTTATTGTATTATAACCTCTTGGAATCTTGAAGCAGTTTGTGAATGTCAAATATTTAAAATTCTGGAATGGTTGATGCTGTTCTTGAATTACTAATATAACTTCTAGCAATGCGCACCTGAAGGTTGTTCATTAGTATCTTTAATTTGATTAGATGAACATTGCTGTTATCTAATCTTGTTATTTGCCCCAATTTGACAGAGAAGAACAAACTGAAATAATTTGGGCTAGTTTACATTTATACTTTTAATTTTAACTTCCCTTTATCTGCCTGGTGTCTATTATCATCACTTATTTATGGTTCATATATTGTAAAAGTACATTATATATCTGGTGAATATTTTTGTATAGAATCAAACTGTCTTAGGGTATGCTCTTTTCTGGCATTGTAGTATAGGCTTGGCCTTGATGGCACATAAGTTAATGTCTTAAAACAAATCCATATGTCTCAGCCTCCTGTTCAAGTGTCAGCTTAGCTTTGCTGTAAACAATTGCTGATGGAAAATTAGCATGGGCTAATTCATGATGGAAATTCAAAAGCAAGCTTATAGAACCCTCAGAAATGAAGATGTATCAGTTGAAACAACATGTCCTTGAAAGATTAGTTCCAATAGGCTATGGCTTCTCTATTTGAAATGGTATGTTAATTAGGATTCAGTGTGCTATAGTTTTTATTTTAAAGCAGAGAAATACTCAAGTTACTGCCCACATCCCTAATTTAAAGTGCTCTTATATAATACTGCATGGGAGATAACTTTAATGTAATGCCTTGTAAATTTGGGTGGTAGGTGCACCTCATTTGAGGGATATCTTTTATCGGATGGGCCTGTCTGACAAGGATATAGTGGCACTCTCAGGGGGCCATACTTTGGTAACTCTCTTAACACATTATATATGTAGTTTTGATCTTATGCAGACTTCTACATCTTTTTAAAATACAGATGGAGTTAAAGGGCAAAAAGTAGGAAAGAGAAAAAAGGAAGCACGAACTCCAATGTACTATGGACAAGAAGTTAAGATTTGTAATTCTTTTTATTGTCTTTTAGCTCCATCCGCAATTTAAAAGGATGTAGACATCTCTAAAGAAAAGCATTCAACATGCTTGTACCAATATCTGAGACTGTGCATTGTGGACACTTGAGAGTGAACATCTTTGTTTGGCGTCATGGCATAGGGAAGGGCACATCCAGAGAGATCAGGTTTTGACGGCCCTTGGACCAGGGAGCCTCTGAAATTTGATAACTCGTACTTTGTGTAAGATTTGAACTGTGCTTGGAAATATATTTTGTACCTTATCTTTGTAGTGGGCGTCATTTAGAGTATCACACAATTGATTTTTCACAATTACTGTTGATTCCAGGGAGTTGCTGAATGGGGAATCAGAAGGATTACTACAACTTCCAACAGACAAGGCTTTATTAGAAGACCCTGAGTTCTGTCGTTATGTTGAGTTGTATGCAAAGGTTAATGCACTTATCTTAACCAAATAACCCCATGTTAACAGCACTTCATTTGATCATGCAGTATATTTATTTCTGGCTGACAAGACCTTTAATGTGTTTTCCTTTTGCTGCTGCGTGCAAAATATCATGGGATGATTTTATAATATAGTTTCTAGTTCTGTTACTTTTCCCCGCAGAATCAATTTTTTCTTTTTGCTTAACATGGCCCACCTATGCACCCATAGAGATCGGTAGAATCTGAGCAGACATTGATCTGCCAACTCAGTTTGGTGGGGAGCCTTTAGTCATGGGCAATCTAACCTAAACTCAGCCTTTCTACTTATGGTTTGGGTTTGGATTGAGATGGGTTTGGCGTACCTGAAGTCCGCCTGGCAGTACTTTTCCTGTTGTTGTCTCACATTTATATCTTAGACACTTCCATAATATTTTTAAAGTAGATTCAGAGAGTGGTGTTAGGTTGTTTGTTTGGAAATTAGCTAGGTCAGGATTGTGGTGTTTTGAACTGGCTGAGCGCCAGTTCTTGCAGCGATTAGCACTACATCTGGTTGATGTGACCATCTTAGAAGCGAGGACTGGAATGTTTTGTGCCTAATAAATTAGGTCCCTGACAGAAACCCAACCATTATCCAACTCCAGAGTCTAACGAGTTCGATCAAACTTGTTGGGTCGATTTCTGTGGTCTTTTATTACCAAGTTGTCCTCAGATAACTATATGCTTTCCCAAGTTAGTATCCTTTTAGATCTCTACAATTGCAAATATAATTTGTTACTTGATCTGGTTTCCACAATTACTTATTCTTTTATAACTGTCTTTATTTGATGTGATTTTCCACTTATTTTACCAAATTTCTGGCCCATGTCAGGATGAGGATGTATTCTTCAGAGATTATGCAGCATCACATAAGAAACTTTCAGAGCTAGGGTTTTCACCCTGTTCTGGCTCCAAATCAACAGCAAATGATTGCACCATATTGGCTCAAGGTGCAGTTGGAGTAGCAGTGGCTGCGGCAGTGGTGATTCTAAGCTACTTTTATGAAGTTCGCAACAGGATGAAGTGAAACAAGATTACTCAAATTTGTATTTTGTTGCATATACCATCAGTTATTTGGTATTGAATTTAGCCAGAACTTGCCAGCCCCAAGCGCTGCCAAGTTCTTATTATTCCTGAGAGTATGCCAGGCAAGCAGATAAGTTTATTGACGGTGGACCAAAAAACAAAATGGTTTACCTGTTCCCACTTTTAATAATATTGTTGGCATGAGTTCTGCCATACACCATTTCACTATTTGCTCTGATAAATCTCTCCGTTACTTAGAGATTGGGGAAGCTGTTTTTCTCCTCAGATAAGAGACTCTTGGGATGGATTATATTGAATGGTTATTACATTTTCAGAAACATAATCCTAAAATAACTAGTAAACCTAATTTTTGGTCCCATCAAAATACCATGGATATCCTCGTTCCCGTCGAGGGGGAACGAACTTGAGTTTCCAAAATTCACAATTTTAACATCATTATTTGGGGTAGATCCCCAACCTCATTTTCGAATTTTTATAATTTGCTTGGTTGTTATCACACAATTGTTTAGTTTTAACTATGACAACCGATGATCTTTGGGGTCGGCACAAAAATCGTTTTAAAAAGGTATAAGTTTTTTTTTTTTTTTGAGAAAAACATATTTCCATTAAGATAATGAATCAAAAATACTTAAAAAGGTATAAGTTAATTTTGATATTTAGTAATTTTTCTTTTATAAATCAATTTTTGCAAAATCAGTTCATTCCATGGTAAAATTTGAAAAACTTTTAAAATTGGATTTTGAGAATCAATTTTGTACATAATATAATTCTATACATATTCTCATATATATTATAAAAAATTAAAATTATCTTTATTAATTAGAAAAAATCATTAATTTTAAAGAAATTACTATTGTTACTAATCATATTGAGATAACAAAATAAATAAATTAAATTAATAATATAAAATATTTATTTTAATTATCATTTATTATATTTACACAATAAAAAATATTTTATATATATATATATATATATTTATGAATGTAAATTACCAACATTTAACTGATAGTTTTTATAATTAATTATTTTTACAATACAACTAATAATTATTATTTTAAAAATTATAATGTTATCGAACTAACCCTTACTTTACTACAATTAGGTGCTAGTTGCGCTTACCAAATACTTACAAAAATTTTTGTTATCATTTAAAAAATATTATAAGATATTACCTGTAATGAAGATTAGGATTAGAATCTGCATTATCGAGTAGGTTAGGGATTGGATACCATTAAGTGATTTTTTATTACTTTTTCTGTGATGTCATTAAAGACTTAAAATTATTAATTGAAGGAAAAACTATGTGTCCCATGCGGGGTGCTGAAATTGACTTGAAGCTACAGATTGAGGAGCCCGGGCGGCCGAAAGAGGTACGTAAAGGGGTGGCCGTAAGTTTATGGGCTTTTAGGGCAGACAAACCCACGAATCTTGCTCTGTTTCAAAACGTAAGCACACGACAACCACGTGCTGCTTTGCTGGTTCTCACCACACATAACACACGCAACCCGTTTTCATTACTGCCATTCCTCATCTAGTAGCCAATCACATAATAATAATTATTAGGACATTCAAGATTTGTCCCTTAGATAGTTACTATTTCATATATGGATGGTTAAATCCCACTTTGATATTTAATTTTATCTATTTAAAAAGAATATAAGAATATTAGGGTGTGTTTGAAATTGAGATTGAGCAGTTGTATTTTAAAAGATACAAAACTAAAGTATTTAGTAAACACTAAACTATTATACCTTAGAAGTTTTACTGATATAATTTTTCACTTGTATAATGAAAAATCTATTATATCTTTAATAATTTTGTTAAAATTATTATTTAAAACTTATATTTACTATATATTACTAACTTTTGTTTCATACTTGTAGTTTTTTTTTCACGTCAGCTGTACTTCAATCCCAAACACACCCTTAATATAATGTCAATCACGATTAATGTGTCCTCCTAAATTGACAAAGTTTAATAATATAAGAAAATATATACATCTACTTTTAAAATATTAAACATCTAACTGTAAATTAAGTATGAATGTTTGTTTCCTTATTTGTTATTTTTTTTTGTAAAACCAATTAGTAGATAAATCTAGGTATCTAATAAAGATATGATAATGAGAACCGTTGATCAATTAATGAGCGTTATATATATTTATATGTTGGATTCAATTAATTTGTTTATAGTTTTAAGATAGGAAGCATAAGTCTTGCCTCTTGCTTCTACTTATTCTCCTTTTGAGCATAAAATTGGTAGTTAAAATTTGTTGTTTTCATTGATCACTGAGTGAAAGCAAAACATTAGGTAGGGTTTTGTGTAAAAAAGATAATAAGTACTAGTGGGGAAAAAAAATCATTATAAAACCAAAATATGCTATATATATATATGGGTCAACATCACAAAGAGGGCAGGGATTGAACTAGGTTAAAAAAAAAAAGGTAGGTGAAATGCTCGCAGATAATTACACAAGCTGGCTATCAATGAAAACAACTTATGCCCATGATCTTAACTCTTACCGGCCACTTGAATGAATTGCATGATCAGAGAGAGGGAGGAGATTTTTTGTGACTACAAAATGGGTGTAGGGATAACAACAAAAAAGTGAATCAACTTCTCCATCCCTAACCCCTGCCCCATTGTTGCCTAAACTTGCACCACAAGGTTAGGGGAAACAAAAAAATTGCCCACCCCCCCCCAAAAAAAAAAAAAAAAAAAAAAAAAAAAAAAAAGGAGGAAAAAAGTGGAAGGTGAACCAAAGGCCACATACAACCACAACCACATTCATTTCATTTCATTACAGATATATCTTTCTTTCACTTTTTCTATCATCATCTTGCCTTTCAACCCAACCTCCAACGCCTTCTAGAAACCTTACTTTTATCTCTCTCTCTCTCTCTCTCTCTCTCTTATGCATGATAGTGTACCAAAAGAATAAAGAGCCACAACTACCAAATGTCCATACTTGTACAAAAGAATAGCCACACCACTTGCATACATAATTTCCTTTTACCAAAATCCCACTACAACTAACCATCCAAATAAATGAAAAGAACACACAAAACCATATAACTCCTCGCAAAATTACTTGAATCAACAAATTTGCAACAATAACCTATCTTAAGGAACCATCGGCTAAGGAGATCAAGTCATTTAAGTGCATATTAGTGGAGAATATTTTCCTTACAATATTCAGAAGTAGATCAAACTCACTCCAGACTTCAAACTTTAAACTAAACCATAATCAAACTAATTTAGAAGGTCTTGGTAAATCTTTAGTTCGAAGTATTAGTATATTAATGTACTAATACTGTTCCAAAAAAGATTTAAATAAAAAGAAGAAGAAGAAGAAGAAGAAGAAGAAGAAGAAGAAACAACGCCCCATCTTAATAGTGACACGTTTTTTGTACTTATGCATGCTAAAAACAATACATAACTACTATTCTAGGATCAAAACTAGAAAGAATCATTTAAAGGTACATAGAGTGGACTATAAATTCAAAAACCCGCCCAAACGGGGTGTTAGCTCCAACAACAAGGATACAATAATACAATTAGGTAAATTTATATGTATATAATTATGGTACGTGTTAATTCTTTAGTGATGAGTTTGTGGAAAGATTTGAGAGGTAACTGAATCATTAATATTAAAGTATAGTGAGTAGATAAAGTTTATTAATTAAGATTGCAATTAAAAACAAAAAGAAAAAAGAAAAGGCAAAAGATCACACCTTGTCTTGCCTCTACATACATACTTGATGATAATTAATTAATATACAACCCCATACTTTTTTACACCTACCTGAAGTTTACCTATAGTTTGATGGCCCCTTTAACTTTAATATCATTGTTGCCAACTTCATGAAAGACCCCCACAAAAAAGACCAAAAAAATAATTAAAAAAGAGCCACCAGCCATTCCCCTCAAACCTGTCTCACCAACTCACATCTAGAAGCATTTAGGGTCACTGCCCCTATTTTTTCTTTTTCTTTTTTCCTCTCTCTCTCTCTCTCTCTCTCTCACACACACACACACACACAATTCTATTTAGTCAACAGCCTATATATAACTACTCCTCGAGTTCTCAAAAGGGCCGGCCTTAATGTTTCAGCAACAAAGAAAAGAACAACAACAGGAGCAGCAGCAGCAGCAGCTAGGTCTTCGTTTCTGCTTCCGAAAACAAGATACAACAGAAAGGACTAAATGGGAAGGTCACCTTGTTGTGAAAAAGCCCACACAAACAAAGGGGCGTGGACTAAAGAAGAAGACGATCGCCTTATTGCTTATATAAGAGCCCACGGTGAAGGCTGCTGGCGTTCTCTCCCTAAAGCCGCTGGCCTTCTTCGCTGCGGCAAGTCTTGCAGGCTTCGCTGGATCAATTATTTGAGACCCGACTTAAAGCGTGGTAACTTTACTGATGAAGAAGATGAACTCATTATCAAACTCCATAGCCTCCTTGGTAACAAGTAAGTCTCTTATGTATTTTCTTTTTCTTTTTTTTTTTTAAATTTTTCAAACCTCAGACAGAACGAACTAGAGGACTTCATTGATTAGAGGGGAAAAAAGAAAAAAAGAAAAAAGGTTGACATCTAGTCCGCAAAAATAATAAGGAAAAAAAAAACTGGAAACTGTATATAGAAAAGAAAAAAGTTTCCAGGTTTTAATTTGGATGGGTATTTTATTGATAGGTGGTCATTGATCGCCGGGAGGTTACCAGGAAGAACAGACAATGAGATAAAGAATTACTGGAACACACATATAAGAAGGAAGCTTCTGAACAGAGGGATTGATCCTGCGACACACAGGCCACTCAATGAGCCAGTACCTGTAGCAGCAGCAGCAGCAGCAGCTCAAAGTGCTACTGCTGCTACTGATGTGGCGGCAACAACAACAATATCATTTACTGCAGCTACCGTCAAGGAAGATGTAAAAAGAGAGAAAAGGACAATTGGGTTTGTTTGCAAAAATGAGAAACAACAGTATCATCATCATCAGCAAGTGATCATCAAAGAAGAAGAAGTGACGTGTCCAGACTTGAATCTTGAGCTCAGAATCAGCCCTCCATCATCGGCTGATCTTCGTCAGCAGCAGCCATTGATTAAAACTGGAGGAAGAAGCAGCAGCAGCCTTTGTCTTGCTTGTAGCTTGGGATTACAAAACAGTACAGATTGCAGTTGCAATAATAACAACAACAACAACAACAACAACAATAATACTAACATTATGATCAGCAACAGCAACACTAGCAGCAGCAGCAGCACTTGCTACGATTTCTTAGGTTTGAAATCTGGTGTTTTGGATTACAGAAGCTTGGAGATGAAATAGATAATAAAAAAAAAAAACATGTAGCTGAAGTCATTAATTAATATATATTTTACTTTCCAGTCTCACTCTAATTAATTAACCTGCATGTGCCCTTATAGTTGTTACTCGATAGTGTGCAGTTGCAAATATTAATAATGAGTACAGGTGACACCAATTTTTATTTTTCTTTTTCGTTTGGTGCAATAATTTTCCTTTTTTCTCCAGTGTTGGAAGGATTTCCTATTTTTAGAATTTTCCCCCACTGCATTAATTTACAAGATAAAAGTTGGGGTTCGTCAGATTCCCAGCAGAGTTTCAACTGTAATTATTATACCAGCAAGTAGATGTGAAGTTAATAAGAGGATTGATTAAATAATCTAGCGTTCGATCTCCACTCAAGTTATTAATTTAGATGATTCATGCATTCATCTGTTGTCGACTCCTTTGTCAGCTCCGCGAAGTTCTCAGTCCGGATATCTAAAATTAGAAAGAATCAGATTAAGTAATCAACTTTTTTAAAAAGAGGCCGTAATTTTTTAAGTACGGCACAAAATGGTAACTCTGAAATAACCTATTTGCATAAAATAAAATACTCCCAAAATAAAGCATGCAATTCTTTAGTTTTTATTTTTCTATCGTCAACATGGAAAAAAAAAAGAAAAAAGAAAAGGCTGTCATTGTGAATTGGTTCTTAATTAAACTGTATGTTGATTCTTTTTCTTTCCATGTTTTATGACTTGCACTTTTTTTTTTCTTTTTATGTATCGTATTAGTTTATTGTTTTAGGGGTTGTCCTTTATGAAAAAAGTTAGATTTTTTGAATGGGGCGAAGGCAACGGATAAGCCGCGAGAGGATGAGAATTGATAATTCAGAAACGAGGAAGATGATATAAATGAAGTGGTGGGTAACCTATCGCTTCCACTTGATCAGTCAATCAACGAAAAGCCAAAAAAAAAAGAACCACAGAGCACAAATTGATATAAAAGGCGTGAAGAAACCAACCGGCTGCCCTAGCTAGCCATTAAGCTGGGTACCATCCTTCTACCAACCCAGCATTTAATGATCTTTGGCCATACGAGCCAACCAACCAACCACACAATAATATTAGATTTCGGGGAAATTAGAGAAAGAGAAAGCAAGAGAAAAAATTGAAAAAGCCAGACCCCTAACTAAGTTTCTAAGCGCGTGTGATATGTGCACATCACACACTTCAAATCTTTCTGGTTTCTAAAACGTTTTGGATTGGATTAGGTTTTTTGCTACCAACTTGAGGGGTCGATTCTCATTAATGGCATCAATTTGGTAGCGAAGAAACGGTTGGCATCACCATCCTCCATGTCTTTTTACATGATACAGACTTACAGAGGGATTCTAATTCTCAACTTGCCATTGAGCAATTTCTTTTCTTTTCTTTTCTTTTTTTCTCTCTCTTTTTTTTAAGCATATTACAATTCGGTAACGCACCGTCAGGAGTTTATCTAAAGTCTAAATTTGCCCAGTTATAATATGATTTGAGCGTTTATCGAAAATAACTCGAAAACTTGTCTTTCGTGCAAAATCTAAAAAGAATGACGCTTTACAACCCTTGAGCAAATTAAAAATATATATATACAATGAATACAAATGAGGCCTTCACATTCAAAAGGCGACTTGATAAGCAAATGTAATAATTTATAACATTTCAACTGTTACAAAGTTCACTGAACCCACAGGTAGCCGCAAAATATCGTACCTACATGACATTTACTCTTTTATCGATTGGGTAACAAATTTTTAAAGCCGAATTTGATGCAAAACTAATAAAAAAAAAAATTAGGTAAAAAGTAAGCATTATACCGTATCGGAGAGATCTACGAATTTTACCTAACAATTCAAACAAAATCAACACTTATCAAGTGTACGTAATAAAATGTCAGTACTCACAATTTCTAACACATTCTCCTTGCCAACATAACTTATCCTTTGATACTTGTTCCGAAATTGATCGATGCATTAAGATTTGAGTTCTTACATATTTTTTGCTCTCAATTAAAATAATTTCAGATCGACCAACTATGAGAAGTTGAGAACAGTGAGAATCGATATATTTGTATAGGTATAGGGAAGATCTCTCTCTTAATGAGCGTAGAATATTAAGCTGTAATAAGTCTTGTTAAATTACAATCAATATGACTTACCATCTCTGTAACATGTCGGTGGGTCTCACTGTCACGTCACGAAATTTTACATAAATTGTAAGATACATTGACCGCAACTTAGTAAAATTCAATTGTAATTACTATGTACTTGAGTTATACTATATAATATATTTGTTCAAATTGCGAATAAAATCCTAGAATGTAATCTTTGCAACAATGGTTGAAAATAAAAGCAAAAAATTAAGAAAAAGAAAAAAGGAGGTAGACCCCAATTAAATCCAAATTTTCTAACCACTTAGCATTTACTCAAGGTCTTGTCAATGGGGTCAAGTGTCGCATGGCCTTTCGTTTTGGCTCTCTCCATAAACCACCACACGATCACTATCGTCGTGAAAATATAAAATAAGATTGGATGTCATACCAAACTCCATATTAAAAGAATTTAAGCATATCAATGAACAGTAGAATTGATTAAAAATAATCGAGGAGGGAATAGTTTCTCACAATCATCCAAACAAGAAAGAGATGAACCAAAAAAAAAAAAAAAAAGAGAAACTTTGAAAAGAAATCTCAAAACAAAGGATAACCGAAGGCAAAGGCCCGTGAATAGTAGCTACTTTGGAACAAAGTTCCAAAATGAAATGGCCATTTGCCATACAGAAAAGGTCGTCACTTTTCACCAATTCACCACTTTCTTTTTCTTTTTCAAAGGTGTTAGGTAGAGGCATTAGAAGCTTCCATTGGATTTGGATTTTTTTTTTCCACGCCCCCGCCCCCGCGGCTTACTTTCCAAGAAAATTATGCAACAAGGCAGGTATTTAGTTATATATTAATTGTTGCTTCTATCTTCCACCAATGAGATAAGAATTGTTCTAGCCTTGATTCTGAATCCTCCAACTTCCACAACCAACGTGTAATCACATGCATTATCCTCGACGTGGGCCATCTGGGTTTTCTTCATGTCCCATGAATATGTCCAATTGTTAACTAAATGCATTGACCTGATGAAACATTTTATTCATAATTAAAGAATAAGAATTATTAATTCCGCCACCTTGCTTCACCTGATTTTCATAATATCTCGAGCCATATTTTATACATCCTGAATTATTTTCGTCAACAAATAAGCGATGGATGACGGTATCACACTGCGACGCGTGGATTTTTAACTTTAATTCATTGGATTTACGCTTCAAGAAGAAGACAGTAGGTGAACCTGAACAGCAAACAATAATATATGTTGATCGAATTTTAGTAGTGAGTTCCTTTCCGATATAATATACCAAAGGAACATTGAAACAAGAACTAATCATCGAGTTCAACTCTATTCGTTTCTCGTGTAAACATTTAATTAAATCGTACAATTCTTTGATCATTGTTTGGGAAAAATGATAGCAATAGCCTAAAGTTATGGATAATTAAAAAAAATAAATCACAAATCATTATATGTCGGTTTAGTTACCAAAAAAAGAAAAAAAAAGAGAGAGAGAGAGAGAGAAAACTTCGGCCATAGACACTTCCAAATAATATATTGTATTAGACAGGTGATTGAAAGACAACCCATATGTTACAGATTTATCATACAAGATTTTCTATGCGTCAAATTATACAAACGCATTTATATATGAAATGTCAATTTTTTGTAATACTCAAAGTTTGTGTAATGGTAGGTGAGACGAATCCGCCTATCTTAGGCTATTTACGTAGATTTTTCAAAATACTTGGAAGGATATTTACTTATTCTCGGAAAAAAAAAATTCTTTTTTTTTTTTTTGTCTGGAGAGGAAATAAACATGCACATTATATGAAGTGAGAACGGGATGGCAGGGATGTAATTAGTTTAAAAAATGGGGGCAAACAGTGGGAGACAGTGAAAACGTCTGCATCCCACACGCTACCAACTCCACTCTTTTTGGGTGGTGGTTGGCAGCCGTCCCACGTAGGCCTCATGTGCGTGGTTGCGGCGGTGCGGCCCACGTTCTGTAGCTGTCCGAATAGTTGGGCCCGACTTCCCCCCACCACCTTATTATTATAAACCGAGAGATCCAATCCGAAGCCCTCTCTTTTCTCTTTCTTATCTACAACTGCGAAGAGAATCCCCCCACCACCTTTCTTTCTTTCTTTTTCTTTTGGGTTTTTGTTAGAAAGGGCAAAAAAAAAAAAAAATAAATAAATAAATAAATACATAATTCTTGGGTCAAATTTGATTAGAATAAATTTCATCAGGTTTAGTTGCTCACGCATTTAATTCAATCTATTCAATACTTGATGGCTAGATAAAAATAATAATTTCGAAATTAATTTGTGGAAACATATTTTATGGAGCTCCTCTTTTATTATTTGGCGAAAGCAAAATGGTTATGACTAATGAATTCTCATCAGGATTCCTCTATCAAAAAATTCTTGATGATGATATCATGGACTCACAGTTTTTTTCTTTTTTTTCTTTTAAAAAAGGAAATAGGGATGGAAAGTGGCCAAATTAATTTTTTTCTCCCCCAGAAAAAGCCTCGAACCCGAAGTCACACATGAAGTAAAAAGTTAACAGTTATCTATGCAACCAAAACATTTCTGGGGCATATCATGAACTCACAGTTGATTGGTTGCTTCCTGTCCTTCTAGGAAAAAATTTATTCCAATTGGAAAGTAGTTTGGATTACTAAAATGGAAAAATGAAAATGAGAGGCACACATATAAAATCCCTCTTCTTCTTTCTATCATTATTATTTTTTAATTTTTAAAAATAAAGATTGTTGGAAGTCAAGCACATGGCTAATGATCCATTGTGCGCAGGCAATAATGCGGAAGGAAAGTCAAGCACATGGCTAAAGTAAGTATTAACTCTTTCTTCCAAGCCAAGGCATGAAAATTAAGCTGGAGAAGTCCTCTCTCTCTCTCTCTCTCTCCATGTCCCCACCTCAAAGCTCATGCATTAATTGGAACAATGTTAGTAAGAACACATCAAAATTTGATATACAAATTACAAAAATCATTTCGCATTCGAAGTTTAGCTAGAACTCAACCCTTATGAAATGGATCTACTAAGTAAGATTAACTAGGCTAATTTAAGAATGGCGAGGGGAAACAAAAAGATTACACTAATTGATTACAATTTATCGAAGAGTCTAAAACATATTAGAATGGCTTTCAAATTATTATTATTATTTTAAAATTCTACATACGCACGCGCGCGAGGGGAATAAATGTGCAGTAATTTATCACCCTGCATACGTTTTTCGAAACATAATAAGAAGATGGGTGCACAAATCACACGCCGGTTGAAGTTAGCAAAAGTGTAGCGGGTGGGAGTAAGTTAACAAAGGTTGGTGAGATATGAGCAGGCATTACACTGACATGCATGCAAAAAACATAATGTCGTTCATTCATACATAATGATAAAATTATAAATAAAATAGATACTAAATGAAGTAGGGTAAGCCTCGGAGAGCAGAGATAAGCATCAAGATTCAAGAACAAAGAAGCAGCAGGCGGATAAGGTGACTGAATGATATTGTGTGGCCGAGACACCATGTTGATATAGTTAGGTGGGTGTCGATCGTTTGATTGATGCTGATAGATTCCAGAGTCACCATGTTCACCGTCGCTTTCATTATTTCCACAATTTCTTGTTAAGTTATTGGACCCCCGCACACACCCCCCCCCCCCCCCCCTCTCTCACTCTCACTTCTGTCATTAAGAAATCAATTTATCTCCCCCCACCTGCCCTACATCTTCAACCACATTATATTTTAATTTTATTTTATTTCCTTAGCTACGTGTATGATGTACGCGCGTATAAATATTCTTTTTTTTTTTTGTAGTAAATACTAGCCAGCTATAGAAATTAAAAATTAAAAAAAAATATATCTCAATAATAGAGGTTGAATATGAATTGTGTATCAATTTTAATGACGTTGGGGTTTGATAAAGTTCATGATATTAAAAAAATAAAAATAAATAAAAACTTAATAATAATATAGCTAGGCAATTGGTATCAGCATATACATTAAAGTAAGATTACTAATAAAAAAAAAAAAAGGCGGTATCGGCATATATTGATTTAAAGTAAGATATAATTATTGATTTTTTTCTTATTAATAAAAGAATAAAATGACCGTGTGAACTTTAATAACCTAAGCAGCTTAGGGTATATAGTATTTATATTTATAAAGAAAAAAAAAAGAAATCTCAACAATACAAGTTGAAAATATGGATTGTATATATATTAAATTCAATGACACGTTTGTGTTTGGTTCATAAATGATATTTCAAAGAAAAAAAAATTAAAAATTATATATATGTAGAAATATTTTAGTCCGGAATTTTGAAGTGTGAGAACATTTGGAAAAATGCAAAAATCATGTGATTTAAGCGTTTTAAGTTTTAAATCTTTAAAATTCCATGATTTTAACATTTTATCAGACTTTTTCCGTACTTTAAGATCTCAGACCAGAATACACACATACACATAGATGGATTTTCTTGATCAACATATTAAAATGAGTGTATGCACATTTGTATTTTCATAACCCAAGTAGGTATACCATATTTATATGTATAGAAAAAAAATAGAAATCTCAACAATACACGTTGACTATGTATAAATTGTATTTTTATAGTAATTTCGATGATGTTCGTGTTTGATTATTGCAATCTGCAAAACAGATTTAGACTTAAACAATATAAAGCTTACCGTATATCTTCTATGGTACAAGTCAAAATTATGGGGTTTTTTCTTTTAATTAATAAAGAATGAAAAGAGCGTATGCATACGCATGTAATTAAATTTCATGATCTAAGCATGTTATCAATTCACACCTAAATGTAACAATTGATGTTGAGATTGATAATTAATGGGAAATTGACAAAAATAGCCAAAAAACTTATGTATTTTTCAAAGTTAGCCACTCAAACTTTTTTTTATCATAATTAGCCAAAAATGTAGGTGTTTGACGAAATTACCCTTGTTATTTCATCAAATTTTCAAACCGTGCCATCCGCACAACTCAAAACGGCAAGTTATATTTCAATACAATTAACACCCAAAGAAATCTCAACACTCAATAGATCTCAACACTCCCAACAAAAGAAAAACATAAAATCATTCATTGGAAAGGATATTCAAGGTTAGTTTATGTGCTTACACAAAATAAATTTTTAATGTTTTAAGGCTAGTTTTTAGGTTGCAAATTGATGTAGATTTTGTTGTAAATGTTGTTATTTTTTTGTATAAAGTAATGTAATTTGTTAAAAGTAGAGTTATTTGAGTTGAGAAATCAAAAAAAGTTGAAAACAGTTGAAACTAGATCGAGAATCGAAACCAGATTATGGGCGACAGTGGGCGACAGTGCCTGTCGCACATAAATATAAGCGGTCGAAGTTCTTTGTATTTTTGTGCGACAGCGCGCTGTCGCCACCTGTCGCTTCAAAATTGAGCTGTCGCACAAAAAATACAGCATGTGCGACATGCCGTATTTTTGTGCGACAGTAGCGCTGTCGCCCGCCACTGTCGCCCATAATCTAGCTGTCCGCACAAAAATACAAAGATGTGCGACAGGTTCATATTTTTGGGTGACGGTGCGCTTGTCGCTTCAACCCGTCGCCCATAAATGAGGTGTCGCACAAAAATACGGCGTAATGCGATGGGTACATTTTTTGACATGATAATTTTGGCTACATGTGTTCATTTTTTTGTATAATATACCGTTTTAAAGCTTGTGACGAGACGAATAAAACTCATAACTTATTCGCCGATCTCGTCCATAGTTAAATAGGAAATTTACCTCGATTTAAGTGTGACACACATATGTTATAACTTTTTGTGCGACATCCATATAAAATGCATGGTATATTCACTTTTACATGTTTTGCAATGTGTAACCACATTTGATTTTTTTAAATATTTTTCAGGTTTAATGGATTTAGTTGTGCTTCAATTGTGTTACAACGGTTGGTGGGAAACGTTGGCAGATGGGCATATGGAGTACGTGAATGGCAATAATACAGCTTTTCTAGTTCAGAAAGATTGTTCATTTGATCAATTTTTGGCAAGAGTTCATGATCTTTTGCAAATAGAACGTAAAGAATTGAATATCACGTAGAAGACAACTTTGAGGTCTAAGAATACAATGTATCGTACATGTTCACTACCTATGGAGATATTTAATGACGAAATGATCAAGGTTGTGTTACATATGGCTTCGACGATGTGGTCAATTACGGATGCATCCCTATATTTGTTACCACATCTCCTCGAGTTCGAACGAAGAAGATGGTGAGCCACTTGTACACACTGAAACTTCTTCTAGAGGAAACGTCTCTGGTCCGGATATTGAAGAAGAGGTTTTACCACAGACAGTGTCCATCCAGCAACGTTACTCTCCACTCCACGACTACAATAACACCATTAATGACAATGGCATAACAGAAGGAGATGTTGAAGAGGAGGAGTTACCACTAACAATGCCGTCAGAGCAACGTTACTCTCCATTCTACAACAATGATTTCCGCAACAATGATGATCCTATTAATGACATCGGCAACACAGAAGCAAATAATGATTGTGGGGAACTATATAATAATACCACATATAATCATTTTAATTATTCAGATCATGATGGGGGTGTCGGTCCTTCCAGTATTCCTACTAATGATGAAGATGAGGATCAGAACGATATTCCCACAAATAACAGAGACAGCCCACCCATTCCTTCAATGGCCCGTTCAAGAAGAAGGACAACAGTTGACCACCTCGCAACTCTTGCTCCAGTTATGTCTTCGAACTTGGTTGCTCCAGATATGGTTAGAAATTATAATCATGATGATATTGGTGTGGGAATGTTGTTTGTTGAGAAAAATGAGTTAATCCTAGAACTGCGCAAAGTTGCCTTAAAGGGTAAGTTTGATTTTAGGATCACACGTTCCACAACGAAACGCTTCGAGGCCCAGTGTTCTTCGGAATCATGTAAATGGCGTCTCCGAGCAACAAGAGCTTCGAGTGAGCAAAATGTTCCGTGGTTAGTGAAACGAGTTGACAATGTACACACTTGTTGTAATGAGGTGATGGCGGATGGTGTTCGTCAAGTGAGGAGCCGAGTTATTGGTCATATCATCGCAGATAAGTTTGTCCAGGAAAAACGGATATACACTCCGAATGACATCAGAGCTGATATACAACAGGAATACGGTGCCCAGTTATCATATCAGCAGGCGTATAGGGCAAAAGAAGTTGGTCTTGAAATAGTACGAGGGAATCCTTCAGAGTCATACAATTTACTTCCTAAGTACTCATACGTTTTGACTAAAGCAAATGAAGGTACCATTACTCACCTCGAACGAGATGGAAATGACAATTTTCTATACTACTTTGTTTCTCTTGGATCTTCCATCAAGGGTTTCATGCAGTGCATCAGGCCCGTGATCGCTGTAGATGGCACTCATCTGAAGGGGCAATATCGCGGAAGTATGTTTGTGGCAACATGCCTAGATGGAAACAATCAACTGTATCCGTTGGCCATTGGGATCATGGATGCCGAAAATAATGATGCTTGGGAATGGTTTATGATGAAATTACATGGAGTGATTGGCGATAAACCAAATTTAGTGTTTATATCTGATCGATGCACTGCTATCAAAAGAGTCATTTTTTTGATTTCGCATCCGCTTCTTGGCCATGGAGTTTGCTTTTATCATGTGAAAGGTAATATAAAGGCAAAATTCAAGATGTCCAAAGTTATATGGGATCAATTTGAGCCTCGCTTTCATAAACGCAAAGAAAAACATATGGACATGAAGAATTTAAAACCAACTTGAAGGGTTGTGGGCTCTCACGGCGCGCGACAGACTATTTAGAGAATAATGTCGGCACATGTAATTGGGCAAGGTCTGAGTTTGACGGTCGGAGGTATAGTATTCTTACCACAAACATTGCGGAGAGTGTTAACTCTTTCATGAGGGAGCCGCGGAAATTTCCGATCACTCATCTTATCGATCACTTTCGAAAAACACTGCAGCAATGGTTTTATGATAGAACAAATGTGGCTGAATCGATGAGTACCCGTCTAACAACATGGGCAGACGAAATAGTCTCCGACCGGAGAACTGTGGCCGAAAGACTGACTGTTCGTCCTGTGTCCCAGTTTCGATTTCATGTTCTGGGTGGTGGTATTAAGGAGGGGATTGTTGACATACGTGAGAAGACTTGCTCCTGTAGAGTTTTCCAACTTGATCAGCTTGTTTGTGCACATGCAATTGCTGCTTGCCTAACCGTTCGAGTCGATTACATAAGTCTTTGTTCTGCTTTTTACACCAAGGATTCATTAGTGAAGGCTTACGCACAACCAGTCGAGCCAGTTGGCGACATGGCAGATTGGGAGATTCCGGAGGAAATCGAAGGAATTAGTGTTAACCCGCCAATTGAAGCACTACCATCTGGTCGTTGTCCTGAGCGCAGGATACCCTCCGTTGGTGAGGATGGAAACAGGAGAACTGTACGATGTGGACGGTGCCATGAAACGGGCCATAATCGCAAGAAATGTAAGAATCCCGTTGCGTCGAATCAAAACTAATTGTATCATGATAAATATTGTTTTGTTTTCAGCATTTATTATTTATTTATTGCAACATTATATCTGGCGAGGCATCTAGTGACAATTATATTATATGAATTATCGAATCAGAAGAAAAATCCACGTGCACAAAATTTCTAATTGCCAATGGCCTAAAGTGTAATATCACCATTAAATATGTCAACAGCAATCTTTTTCCTAAAGTATTGTCCATGGCTACTACTAAAATTAAATTTGAGCCCAAACATTAAATACATTGTAAACACCAACAAAAACACTCCGCAATCCCCAGTTCAGGCTCTTGTTGAGGCACATTTTTTACTACTTTTACCTTCCATTGTTTGGCACTTCGTAACTCCTGTCGGATGTCGTAGAATCCAACATCTTCTAACCAGCGAGGAAAAACAACTTCAAATGGCCTGAAGTTGTGCGCATATGTTTTATCATCCCGAGACTCTGCCAACGAATCATAAATCCAGACATTCTTTTTAGGAAGTCCACTCGGGCTACTATCCAGTGGTCGCTAGTCAAATTGACAGGAACAAATACCTGAGGGAACACAGCAACATAAAAAAATTTCTTAGGTAATTACTAACAAAATGAGATAACAAACCAAATTATATACTTATTCTTACCATATCAACGTCGGTGAACCGTTTGGACATGATGTCCGACCGTCCATCAATATAGCTATTGAAGTTGTAGCTATATTGAAATGAATTCAAATCACAATCACCGTCGTTCCATAATTGCTTCAAGAACACCTAATACATATATATTACGTGGAATGAGTGTGAAATTAAAGATTGAAGGTATTAAGAGATATAATATTGTAATCAAATATTGTAAGTTGTTTGTGCTCGTATTACCCAAAAAAAGGAATCTGTGTGCGTGACACGTTGAGGTAAGGCATTTGGGTATTGTCTTTGCTTTGCACTAATTAACCGGAAGTACTCATGGATATGCTGTAGATTAAAAAAAGACAATTGTTAATAATAGCAGATAGTACAAAGAAGTTGAAAAAGTAAACACCAACATCACCTACCTCATCCCCTAGCCATCCAAGTGACGCATTGTGAGAATTTGAAAAAATTCGTGTGGATTTGTTGGATTGTGCGATCGATTGTGATTTCTCCAAGAAAAACGGTGATTGAACTCATGAAAATGTGTTGGATCCTCTAATCCTCTAAGTGGATTTATATCCACACTTGTTTTGTCGTCAATGTCATGCTCACTTATTTCGATTCTGGACTGCGGATTCACGTTCCTTCCTCTTTTGAAAGGAGGAATCATGTATGGACTATTAACTATATATGACGGCCGATAAGGACGCCCGAACTGACTTATGCCCGGTGGTGCCTTCGTAAAAATTTGAATGCTATCACCACTTTGGTCACCGCAAAAGCTGTACAATGTCAAAGGACTGTGAGAATGATGGCTAACTTCGATTATGAACTCCAACGTCATCCGGGGCTGTCAAATGGTCAATATAAACCTAGTCAACTCATGTCGACGTCAAAGATAAATAATCACAAGATAGAAGGCGATTAAGTTGCTCGTGTACGAGCGTCCAATCGGGGAATCGTCGTGCGACCAATGGGATGTACTCTCGCTGTTTGAACCAAAAAGTCCCATGACGAGTTTTTTAAACTGCCTTTGTTCTTTGCGCTCTGCCTCAAATGCGGACTTAAGCTCTAAGAGGTTGCGATCAATACTGTTCATCCGCGTAATGAAATCCTCATCACAGAACTTTGGCCTTGACTGTTATCAACAAACACAAATGCAACGATACTGTGTTTAACGTTATCATCAAAAAGTAGAAAAAAATTAACTTATCGTGCATGAGGATGTTACCTCCGCCGCATGTGGAGGAGTCTTTTCATGTGATCGATCGTCATTTTGAGCGGCAGCTGGCTCTTGTAGTGGGTCTTGCTGCTCATGATCGTCATTTCCGTCAAGGAGTTGGTCTTCTTTGCTCGGGCTGCTTCTTTGTCGCTTGGAATATATTCTCATTGATTGTAGGTTCATACTGCACACAAAAGATATAAAAAAACCACTGCCGATTTCGTATTGAATAAAAATGTTATTTGTAAATTAGTACTGAAGGATACTTACGTTAAGAACCCATCTTGGGATGTAAGGCACACTATCTTCCACAGCTTTCCAATACCCTTTTGCCATCTCCTTTGTACTTGGCTTGATGGTTTGTATAACAGTCCCCTTGCGTACAGTAGACAGAATTTTATGTTCGAATAATGATATAGTCCTTAATCATATTATTGCTTGTTTTATTTATGTAATACTTACAATACGAGTGTTGTCACTGAGATATGCATGGACGAACCCATAACTTATTTTCGACGAAGAAAATGCCTTCCATTTTAATATGCGGGGAATTTTCTTCCTTGTCTGGACGACCCACTCTGATGGCACCCTCTCGATAACTTTATAAAGCCAAGCCTGCAATAAATGAAAAATACTAAGTTAAATAAAATTACTTCGTGAATATATTAGTACACAAACGAACTTAAATTTCTTTTCCTACCCACCTGGACTCCGTGACTGAAGCCGTAGATATTATATTTCTCAATATTATGAGAAGGATCTGCCTCGTGCTCGGCCTGAAATTTCTCAGCCTTTTGGTTCAATGCATTATCGATGCTGTTGTATACCGTTTCCCATGATATTCGACCCCATGGAAGACTTCGAAACTGCTCGACATCATCAACGTAATTCAACAATCGGAAATCAGCCTGACTGTTATCCTTTCTACCATTCAGCACCCTATCGGCAAAGTAATACAACGCGATTTTCAAGGCATCACCGTCGTCTATGACATCAAAGTTCAAATTGACAAAAGCAATATCCAATTCTCTTAGATTCAAGTGTTTAAATCTACCATCAAAATACTGCCGGAGTAACCTATGGGGCACTTCTGGAGCACGTGGGCTGTTGTTTTTAGCACCTGACGATTTCCGTAACTAAACACCACTCCGCAATCGATAAGCGTGTTAGTTGCTCTCCTATTTGAAACCACAATTGATTCTCACGTTTTATTATGTGCCACTTGTCTAAGTAATAAATTGTGGATTATAACACCACCTGAAGGCATAACTCTCTAAATGCAAAATCGCCGAAAACATCATTCTTGAATAATGACAAATGTTTTTTCGTTAACTTACTACGGATCGCTTTGATGACTCTGTTAAATTTTGAGGTCTCCGTAATACGGCCCGGAAAATGATTATCAAATCCTAACTTCATCACGCCTGGATCCTTCCTGCCCCTGGCGGATTACGCTTCGCAAAACTCTTTTTCGCCATGTATCTATAACAAAATGAAATTTTGATCACAAATTAGAATTCATAACAATGGCCTAAAAAAACATAACAAAATTTATTGAAACGACAAATTGCACAGTGGAAACATGATAACACAATAAATGTGTTGGTATGCAGCACAGAGAGCGCCTCTCTCCCAGTTTCCGTTATTGTGTGTGAGGCAAAAAAAAGTAGAAACATAGTTGCTGTAATTTTGTGCGACGGGCTGTCCGTCGCCTCAAAATTTTCAGGCGACGGGTTCCGTCGCACAAAAAAAGCAACCATGTACATTATTTTTTTGGTCGTCGCACAAAATAACGTTAGTTGGAAGTGAGAGGAGTCATCTTTTTTTTTTTTGTGCGCGGCGTCGTCCGTCGCCCAAAATGTTGGGCGACGGGATTCCGTCCCACAAAAAAACAGCAACCATGAACATTATTTTTGTGGCCGTCGCACAAAAAAACCATCGATGGTGGGAGGAGTCCTTCTGTTTTTTTGTGCGACGGGCCGTCCGTCGCCCAAAATTTTGGGCGACGGGTGTCCGTCGCACAAAAAAACAGCAACCATGTACATTATTTTTTTGGCCGTCGCACAAAATAACCTTAGATGGTGGGAGGAGTCCTTTTTTTTTGGGCGACGGTGTCCGTCCGCACAAAAAAAACAAAGCAACCATGTACATTATTTTTTGGCCGTCGCACAAAATAATGTGCGGAGGAGAATTCGCTCTCTACGAAATTTTGTGCGACGAGTTGCACCTCGCCGCACAAAAGTTCGAGAGCGATTTCCTCCGTCGCACATTATTTTGGGCGACAACTGAAAAATTTTACATAGTTCTTTGTTTTTTTGTGCGACGGACGCCCGTCGCCAAAATTTTGGGCGACTGACGCCGTCGCACAAAAAAACAGAGGGACCCCGAAGAGCTAGGGTTGCCCGAGCGCGAGGCTGGGCGATAGATCCGCCGTCGCCCGGTAGCGCGCGAGCCTCAGCAAGCCAGGCAGGAGGTCAATGGCGAAGAAGGAAGGTCCGCCGCCGGTACAAGGCGAAGGCTCGCAAGAAGCCTCGCGACGAGGTCGGGCGACAGAGTCGTCCTCTGTCTCACCTCGCGAGGCGAGGCTTGCGCTGAGCTCGCGCGCTGGCGACAGACTGGTTTGCGTCGCCCACCTGCGCTGGCCTTGCGCGAGGCTCGCACGCGCTGGGCGACAGCTAGATCTGTCGCCCAGCCTCGCGTGCGAGGCTTGCGCGAGGCTAGCGCGCTACCGGGCGACACTGATCCGTCGCCCAACTCAGGGCGGGCCCTAGCCTCCCTCCCTCCCACCAAAATCTCTTCTCCTCCCTCCCACCCAAATTCCTTCTCCTCTCCTTCAACCCTCCACCAAAACAACATCAAACAACAACAACTACCACAACCAAAACAACATCAAACAACATGAAACATCAACAACACACATCCACCAAACAAGGAATCACACAACACAACAACATAAATCATTTATTCCGAATTTCGTACCTAGGGTTTTTGAAGTTCAATATTTGATTTTTTGATTTCATCACTTCTATTGACTTCTTGTTGGCGTGATTTATGTTGTTCGACGTGAGATCTAGTGATTGCCGCTGATGCTTGACGCCGTCGTTCTTCTCCGGTGCCGTCGATTGGTGAGGAAGTTGTTGAGAGATGCTTCCGTTTGCCAAAAATTGGGTGAGAATGAGAGGGCTAGAATGGTCCAAAATTTTGTTGTTTGGCTAATATTGAAAGAAAAAAAGTTGGGTGGTTATTTGTGTATTTTGTAAAAGTTTTTTGGCTAATATTGTAAATTTCCCATAATTAATGTGACAGCAACCCTGCGCGCGATATTGAATCTAAACCGTTTGATGTGGTTGATTAATTATCATTAAAATATACGAGTCAACTAGAGTGAAACATGGTGTCACATTATGTCGATATTTTCATTTCATTGTCAAGAGAAAGTTAGTAAGATTTTTCTTCACCCGTATTAAAAAAAAAAAAAAAAAAAAAAAAAAGATGCATGTGGATTTCACTCAAAAGTTAAAATAAAAGAGGTATAGCATACATCTACTTCTCCATTGATTAGAACCCTAATAAAAAAAACTCCAACGGTGCAGGCAATTAATTAGTGTTTGCATGCATATCAAAAAGCAGGAAAATTTGGCAAGTCAATAAGCTAATCATATCTCCTCTTCGTTTCTAGAATATTTTATAACAAAAGATTACAAGTAATGATGATGTAGAAGAAGACTTCACATCAAGTGATGACAAAATTAAGGTTGCATTTTAGACTTTTAGCTTTAAAGTTTGAACCAATCTTGTAAGATTAATCATGTTTAAAGGATGTTAATTACTGGTTAATTAATTGCTATTAAATATGCAAGGGCATTGCATTTTTGTCGAGCTTTGGCAGCGAAATGTTACAACCCAGGCTTTAGTGGAGTTTATGGGTCAGAAATCGAAATAATTTTATGGCCCATAGTGGAAAAAATTGAGTACATAATATTTTACCTGGCAGCATGCAATTGAGTATGGTAGCAACCAACCGCCGATTTTTCCATTTTAATTATGTCAAACATGCTTAGAAGATTATTTTAGAGAAGGAATTCTGTAATAAAAAATTGACGTTCACCATCAATAATAGTGAATTGGTGCTTGATAATGTAATAAAATAAAATAATTTTGTGATGATTTTTACTTCCGAACCGAAAGGACTACTCAAGTCTGAAGCACGTGGCAGTGAAAGTCTTGCACACTAGTGCTGATACTATTATATATTGCATAATGATGGTGAGCTGCCACCGCCACCACCGCAGCTACCAGAAGGCTGTGAGAACCACCATTTCCGTGATGCACTGGCTGGCTCAGCATCAACCAAACTCCCCTCTACCCAATTTGAGCTATCCAAGTCTATTATCAGGGCCTAAAACTCATTTTTGCATGTACATTTTCTCTTCAGTGCCATTAGGCCTATTATGTTTAAATCCATACAACTATAGCATAGCCAAGGGAGTATTGACTATAGCTCAGATATCTGTGTTTATTCTGTTAAAAGTCTAAATCTATATAATTATAGTATAGTTGGGAGTTTTTACATATTATGTGTCATAGGAGTTATATAAATTTTTTACAAATAAAGGAGCTCTCTGGGTATAGCTCACAAGTCTGAACCCAACTCATATAAGGGTGGATAAGTTCTATACAAGGACTCAAAACTCAGATTTGCAACTTTCTACCCAAATCCTTCAATGAGATATAACATACAAATCCATGCATTTGCACAGTCATTTAATTTCATAATCA
Organism: Luvunga scandens; assembly: GCA_030449905.1. Classification (NCBI taxonomy): domain Eukaryota; kingdom Viridiplantae; phylum Streptophyta; class Magnoliopsida; order Sapindales; family Rutaceae; genus Luvunga; species Luvunga scandens. The sequence goes on from JASUUG010000714.1 coordinate 1,341,510, forward strand.
AGGAATACATATAAGCCTACAAGGGTATGCAATTTCAGGTTCAAAAGCTAAAAGAAAGACTGGTAAAAGTTTTAATAACATAGAAGTACCATTGGCAAAGCAATAGGGTGCCAACTTAAAAGCAGCTTTTTTGTTAGAGAAATTTGAACATGTCCACATACTAAGAAGTCACTATTTTTTGAATCAAAAAGTCTAGGTTTCTTTTGGAGGGGCCTTCTTTGCAGCCTCTGCAGCAGCTTTCTCTGCTTCAATCTCAGAGACAATGGCATCGATTTCTGCTTCTTCAAGCTGCCGGAGACCATGCTCTCTCGTCATCACAGCAACTTCAATGTTCTTGCCTCCACTCTCAACAACCTAATAGTATGAGCAACAAATGTCAAATATTATACAGGCGAAAGAGAGATTATTGCAGATTGCACATGAAAAAAAAACACAAAAATTGTATAGCATTATGACTAATTTTTCACTGTCAACCAAACAACCCAACTGCATGAAACAGCCAAAACCAAATGAACCCACTTCCAGCACCACCAACCAAAATATTATTGGTTCCCGACTCTAGTGGCTTCTTCAACCCATGAATATATTTGACAATCACACTTGCCAATTCACATAAGCTGCAAGCCTGGTTACTGATTCCTGCATATTTCTCAGTCAAGTCTTTTTTTCTTGATCCTTAGGGTCAGAGGTATCTCTAAGATGGAATTTGGCAGGCTTCGCCTCCTTAAGTTTCTTCTTTTTGGTTAGATTTATGAACTGATTTTCATTTTCAATCTTTCTCTTAACAAAGAGTCCTCTTCCACCTATTACTCCAATCATTCAGTTTTCCTAAAATATTTAAATAGAAGCAAAAATATAGAAAGGAGAAAAGATACATGTATGATGTGAATACCGGCCTCTTTACATTTAATCATATTATGTAAAGATAATGTATGTCAAAACAAGAAATGACGACGAAAGAGTTCATCAAACAAAATGCAAACATTCAGTTACTAGTAAAAATGATGATAAGAGACCTCAATAATTCAGTTACCAGTTAAGCTGGTGCATCACAAATATCTTAAAGGTTCTACAAATACTTGGTTTATCAAACATCTAACAAGCTGAAAACTTGCTTAACAATAATATGATATCATATCTTACATCAAAAGCAAATATTTATTTATTACACAATATCAAAATTGAAATCAAACTACAATGAAATATATGGGTCAAGTAAGTTAGGTATTGAAAAACTTACTTATACAGAATCTCATATTTACCAAATGAAAAAAGTGGCAGTAGCTAAGAGTGGTTTCATATTAGGCTTACAAAATCAAGGTTAGACACAAGCACATGTGAAAATTAGCGACTTACTTCAAGCAAAGCACGAATGGCCAACTTCACAGTTTCTTGCCCAGAGGTTTCTTTATAGTTTTTCTCCAAGAACTCCCTCATTGAATTTGAGTTCCTCCCTGTGGCATTGGCTTTCCATGCTGAAAAAGTTCCCGATGGATCGGTCTGATAAAGAGACGGCACACCTGCATAGGGGTCAAAACCAACAATCAAGGTCGAAAGACCAAACGGCCTCACCCCACCACTCTGCGTATATTTCTGCTGAAGCCCAGCAATGTACCGCGTTATATATTCAACTGTCACAGGATCCTCAACAGTAAGCCTATGACTCTGACATTCAATACGAGCTCTGTTAACCAAGACACGTGCATCTGCTTTCAAACCCGCACAGGCAAGCGCAATGTGATTATCCAATGACACAATCTTCCTCACCATTCTGTAAGCAAAAGCAATTATCAAGCAGAAGCTACGGAGGCATGCAAAAATTATAATCCTATATTGACTATTGCCCCAACTATAAGCTAATCAACTATTTTCATCAAAATTAATACTACATCGAATCACTACACATTCAAAGTCCAAAATTTAACCCTAAAGAATTAAGGGGAAAAAAAAATTATGTGAACAATTTTTTTTTTAAAAATCTGATCTTTGACTTAATTCGGGTTCAGATATAACCTAAACATAGTTAATTACGTGAATGTATGTTTTCTACCTGGAGTCTTGGAGCTTGACAGTGGATTTTTTCTCGACGCCGAGGACGACAATGTCGGTGCCGCGGACTCCGACGGCGGCGTTTCCCTTACGGACGGCTTCGAGCGCGTATTCGACTTGGAATAGATGGCCGTCCGGAGAAAAGACCGTGATTGCGCGATCGTATCGAGCCATTTTGTTTCCTTTTTTGGGTCTCGAGTTTGTTTTTGTTTTGAATTTGATTTTTGCCAAAGATTGCGATCTGGGGTTTTGAGAAAGAGAGTCTACAGGTAATTAGTAAAGCTTCTTGGCGGGCAAGCCAACCCGGTGGGCTGATGCAAAAGAAACCCGGTTGGATACGACACAGTTTTCGACACTGCTTCATAACGATGTCGTTTTGTCTGGTATCTCTTTTTTATTCTTAATTTTAACACCCAACGACCCAAGGTCAATTATTATTATTATTTTCTTGCTTAAAAGCAATGATTTACAAGATTGATCACTTAGTTATTACTTCATTATAAAGTAATTTGATATCCAAGATCATGTTATAAATGAGAGATTTTGAAGTCTTACGTTGAATCCTGATATTCATACATTAAAGTGTTTTAAAAATTAATTTGGTAGCTTATGTTGATCTTTTTATTTGTTGAACTGGCAAAGTTAAAATATGTTTCCAGCGTATTTACCGACGTGCATATTGAAATTAATTACTTATACAATTTTATTCAATAATCCGTATTTATATTATTTTTTTTTGTTTTTGTTTATTTTGTTCAACATAAAATTAATCATCAAGTAATTCAAAATTTACCCATATGAATGCCTTGTCAAGTTGACTAACTAGCGCAAGTAAATTTTGTATGATTTTACTTGATTGAGTGTCAATTTTTTAAATTAAAAAATTAAAATTCAGAATGAAAATCATTAATAATATTTATTTTATAAAAGAGAAGCTGTAATAGGAATCACCAGATCCACCCTAATTTAGAAACGAAGAATAAAGGATTGATTCTCAAGGAGTGGGATTCACTCCCGAATTTCTAAGAATTTTGATTTTACCCATATTAATATTTCAATATTACTAAAATGCCCTCTCTTTGAACGAAAAAAAAAAATACACCAGTTATCCCTCGCGATCCAGCCGCAGCCAAATAGTCGCTGGCAAAATGAAGCATTGTAGTTGTCGTTGCAGGTTGTTGGTTGTGGAGCAGCAACTGGTTGCTGATGTCGTCTCCATTTGGGCCGTTTTCGACTCCGCGCGATCCAGCTGCAGTAGTGTCGCCGATGATGGTGTTGGTGATGTCAACAACGACGATAATGTTGTCTCAACGCTATTGATGCCGTTTTCGCCGCTGATTCGCTGCCATTGATGATGATGTCATGGTGATGATGATTTTGATTATTATTAATGTTGTTGTTAATGATAAAAAGTATAACAGTTAATTAATTATTATGTTAATAATTAATAATAATAATAATGATTTTTTAAATAAATAATCATAATAATTAAAATATAAAATAATAATTATGGTAATAGTTAATTAAAATTTTTTAGTAATTTATAATAATGTAATTCATTTTAATTCGGATTTTAAGTAAATATATTAATTTAACTCGTTTTGATTTAAATTCTTACCATTTAAATAAACAACTTATTGTTATTTTCATTCTCTATTTTTATTCTAATTTCTGTTTATTCTGATTCCAATCCATTCTTCCAATAGATTATTGACCCTTTGCTTTGTAGTTGACTTAGAGTCGAGCAAAATGGAGGCTCCATTCGGTGACTGAAAATGATAATGGAATCCCATTACACTTTGCACTCTGCATGTATTTCAACTGAAAATTTGCTCAAGTGTTTCAGTATTGCTCAAGCCTTAAAGGACACGAGAACAAAAAGATTAAAAAAAAAAAAAAACAACAATCATTATCAAGCGCATGGATGATGCATTATGGGTTGGGTTCAATCAGATAATGCCGCATTTTAGGGTTCAGCTGATTGTGGCGATAAGAGTCATCATCAACTATTCCGTGAGGAAGCTAGGCTCCACTTCACATTCGAGGCATGATTTGCATGTAAGTTACTGTTCGAGATGTCCACATGTACACCATCAAATTAATTAATTATTAATTACTAGTGAAAAGGATAAAGAAAAAGAACGATTATAGGACACTTGGTAATCAAACACGGTGTATTGCAGCAAATGAAAACGAACCTTAACCACACTCCACTGGGGGATGGAAAAAAATTAAGCAAATAATATATATCTATTAAAAAAAAGGTAAAGGGTTGCCGGTGCCCAACTTGATTTTAAAGTCCATACATTCAGTAGAAAATTTGGGTAGCCATCAAAATAAATTAACTTTTTGTTGGATTAGATTAGGTTCACTAGCAAGTTCATAGTATACATACTAGCTTGAAACATGCAAATTAGTGCGTTCGTCAGTCGCGGAACAAGAATTTTACATCAAACCCTTTTTTTGTTTTAAAAGAAGGGTTTGAGGCCATAACATAAAATTTATAAATTTGAGGCAGCGAACAAGTAAAATTTATATAGAAATTGATTAAATTTTAATTGAATCCCTAAATGTTTTAAAGAAAATTTAACGGGAAACACCTAACTATATTATCTATTGTCATATAAAATATGAAGACATTTATATTTTAAAATCATGCAGACATCCGCACCAAAATTTAATTAATTAAATAAGTAACCCATAAAATGTAAAATCTAATACTCAAATTACAGCGCTTTCATTTTGGAACTCAAGCTTACCAGGATCTTGCAATCAGCTACATTTGTATTATGGAATCGCTCCATTAATTGCTGGCATTAGTGCCATTGATCCAAATATCTAATCATCTCCTTCGAATGGTCGACAATAAGGTCCTCAGAAACAGAACCATCACATTTCTTGCTTGAGTGTAAATTTGTGTTGTTGCTGCCACTTCGATACATAAGATTTTTTTGGGCATGGTCACAAAGAGGAACGTGATACATGCCCTCATCACTAGCACAGTTCACTTGAAGCAAATTATCTTCTTCTATAAATTCTGATCTACTTAATTTCCATGAAGTGCCCACATCCATCCCCTTATTCATTGCTTCTGATTACTAGCTCCATCTAATCCCCTCTCGTAACATTTTTCAAAATTATTTCAGAGCCATGTTGCCAAGAAGCCGAACTATGCCAAGCAGAATCCATCATGGGGCTGTAATTGCAACAACTTATTTAATTTCTTACTCAATATATATGCTTGAAATGCTTTCTTTCATTTTCTGCTGCTGCTTGTATATTATCTACTTAATTAATGTTTGTTTATAGGTTGAAGAAAGACATGACATAAGGCACTACTTGCAAGTTGAAGTTCAGCCTAAAGCTCATATTGAGCCTGAAGCCATTAATCCTCAAGCCAACTATTCTAACTGCTTTGATGATGATGGCCGCTTGCAGAGAACTGGTAAGCTTAATAACATGCTTATTTTTCAAATCAAAGAGAAGCACTGTTTTTGGCTTCTAGGATAGTTACTTTCTCATCAAGAAGTACTTTATTCAACAGAAGAAAAAGCAAACCTAAGAATCTTTAATTATACAGTACAAAAAGTGAAAAATATTTCTCAAGGAATCCCTTTTGCAGTTTTCTAATGTTTTCATTTTGTACTACTACCTCCCTTGTCACTTAGAAAATAGTAACACGCTCATCATTCGCTTGGTGAAAGAGATTAAGCTTTTACTTGTGAAGTAATCTTCATGTAAATATCTAATGATCAGAAGCTCTCTTTTGTTTGTTGTTGAAAAAAATAATTTGTGCTAACTGAAGTTATTGCAGGAAATTTCTGGACTACATCATCGCATATTATTACTGCAGTTATAGGATCAGGAGTATTGTCACTGGCATGGGCAATAGCGCAGCTTGGTTGGGTTGCAGGACCAACTGTAATGATCCTCTTTGCCTTAGTCAATCTTTACACTGCCAATCTCCTTTCTCAGTGCTACCGGTCCGGCGATCCTGTTACCGGACAGAGAAATTACACCTACATGGATGCTGTCAAGGCTAACTTAGGTAACAAGAATGTTGTCATCATTTTCATGTACAAGACTCTTTTTTAACTTTGATGTGATGATGCTGACATTGACTTCGATTTCAGGTGGAAAGAAGGTCATATTCTGTGGATTGATCCAGTACTTGAATTTGTTTGGTGTTGCTATTGGTTACACAATTGCTGCATCAGTTAGCATGATGTGAGTTTTCTCGACGAATTTTAGCTCATGTTTTTAAATTATAACAGGCATATGTGTCGTTGATTATGTTTTTTTAGGGCAATAAAGAGATCAAACTGCTTCCAGAAAAGCGGCGGGAAGGATCCGTGCCACATGTCGAGTAATGGGTATATGATAACATTCGGAATCATAGAGGTGTTATTTTCTCAGATCCCAGACTTTGATCAAGTGTGGTGGCTCTCCATAGTTGCAGCTATTATGTCATTCACGTACTCTACTGCTGGTCTTGGACTTGGAATTGGAAAAGTTGCAGGTACAAATATGCTTAAAAAGCCATCCTCTCCTTCAATTATGAGACGACGAAGGATGACGGCAATGATGTAAAGAGCTTTCATTTTTGCAGGAAACGGGAGCTTCAAAGGAAGCCTCACGGGTATCAGCATAGGAACAATGACAAGTGCTGGAACAGTTACTGGAACACAGAAGCTGTGGAGAAGTCTTCAAGCTCTTGGAGCAATTGCCTTTGCATACTCTTACTCCATCATCCTTCTCGAAATCCAGGTACAAGCTTTGACAGCATATTTAGCATATTTATTGGCTAAATACATGATGACACGTGTTTAATTCGTACATAAAAAACACTCTTATCTATTCTACAGGATACGATAAAATCCCCTCCTGCTGAGTATAAGACCATGAAGAAAGCAACTCTGTTCAGTATCATAGTAACGACTATATTCTACTTGCTCTGCGCATGCATGGGTTATGCAGCCTTCGGAGATCTTGCTCCTAGCAATCTTTTGACCGGCTTCGGTTTCTACAATCCCTATTGGCTTATAGACATTGCAAATGCTGCAATTGTTGTTCATCTTGTTGGCGCTTATCAGGTCTTTTGCCAGCCATTGTTCGCTTTTGTGGAGAAATGGAGTGCAAAGAAATGGCCTAAGAGTGGCCTTGTGGCCGCAGAATATGAGATAACAATCCCTTTCTGGGGTGTGTACCACCTGAACTTGTTCCGGCTGGTATGGAGGACTATCTTTGTTATGCTGACGACATTGATATCCATGCTCCTACCATTTTTCAACGATGTTGTGGGGATCCTCGGGGCCATGGGATTCTGGCCATTAACAGTCTATTTCCCGATTGAGATGTACAAAGCACAGAAGAAGATTGGAAGGGGAACCACTAGGTGGCTTGGGCTTCAGATTCTAAATGTCAGTTGTTTCTTCATCACTCTGGTTGCTGCAATTGGTTCTGTGGCCGGAGTTGTTCTTGATCTCAAGACTTACAAGCCATTCAAAACTAGCTACTGAGGCATGAACTTACGCTAGGAATTTGGCAGAAGAATATATTTAGCAACTGCTGAGTGAGTATGAACCATCGACAGTGAAGAATTTAACGATTCATATAAGGAATAAAATGTACCATTTGCAATCAAAAGTATCTTCAGCTTGGTGTCCAAATTTAGATTCATTTCAGCAATGCAAAATTGACACAGTAGTTTCATTTCACCATCCATTTGGATTTAAATATATATATATCAGCCTGTTTTCATCTAACAACCAACAAATCTCAACCTTCAAGAAAACGAAAAAAGAAAAAAGCCATTCCTGCTATTACATAGGGGTGAACAATGCGGGACAAAAATATGTTTGCTAAGATTTCTGGCTCTGTTTAGCCCTGAGCTCCGCAGCGTTAGCTTTTACAGCAGCTTTAGCTAGAGACGTGGGCTTGAATGCACTCTTTGGATTGAATGCCTGCCTTATCTTGAAAACAGCCCAAGCAGTCCCAAAGGCATGTCCGGCGGCATCTAGCCCTTCATTTGTCGCCTTTGCCGCTTGCTCCCCGTACCTGCAATGTCAAAAATATGATTGTCACTCTAATATATCCAATAGTATCATGAAAGCTTTGATGAAAACGGGTGTAGAGAATGTAATTGTCAAAACTTTGAAGTCCAACCTAGTGTTTAGTTATTTAAGTGAGAGTGTAGAGTCCTTTCACTCCCATGTTTACTTGCTCATTTAAAAAAGAAAGAGAGAGTTCCCCACTTCCATTATGTGAAGTTTACTCTCGTTTAGAGTGTAGAGTGTGTGAATTAGAGATGGGAATGAAAATCTACTATCGTCTCTCCCTTTTTTATCCCCTTTTTTTTATTAATATAAGATAATTTATATTTATTGAAATAAAATAGTATTAACATGTACTTAAAAATAATAATATCATATTTATTTAAATAATATTATTATATTTTTTAATAATATTAAACTTATTAAATAAAATATTATTATATTTAATAAAAAATAATAATTTATGTAATCTAAGTTAAAATTATTTTTAAAAAATACTATTATATTCATAGAGAATTAATAATATTATTATATACTATATTTATTTGAAAATATAATATTATTATATTTATTTACAATTAATAATGAATAATAATAAACAACTTATTCTATGAAAAATATTAATTTTGTACCATATCATTAATAATACTGTTACATTTGTGTTGCTCTTATCAATAATTTTTAATTTACATAATTAAAATTAAAATTAATAAAACATTATGATTTACACAATTAAGAATATTAATAATTATTATTAATTCACAAGTATAATAAAATAAATATTTTATTTTTTAAATATATTTTTATATTAATTTTATAATAAAAAAATATAATTCTTTAAATAAGAGTAAAATTATAATTTAAAACTATTTACTCACAATCTAAAAAAAAGTAAACACATAATTAAATTCTAACTCCGATTTTATATTCTCATTTCAATGTAAGTAAACAATCTACTACCACCCTACACTCTCAATCTCAAAATTTCTACTCCTCAAAATTCTCATTCTAATTCAAAATATAAACACTACATAAAATGAACCGCTCTGATTTAATTGCAATGATTTTGCCATTTAACCAGATCGTATGAACAAAGTTCTGATTTTATTCCATAAAGATAAAAATATCAAGTTTCAGTATGGCCCACAGCCAGACAAATCCCCTTAGTGGAACAACACCTGTCTTAAGAGAAAGCATCCCAAATTAAAGAAATATGAATTGACACCACGGATGATTCCAACTTATCCAATATAACGATGATCATAAGAACATGCTGATAGTAATATTTGCAATTATTGTGACGCTGCTGATGCAATGGAGCATTAAATGCATATTTAAGTTGAGATAAATACCTATCCGAAACAAGTCCAGTTGTCACAACAGATGTGGTTGACATGACATTCCTGCCAGCAACTTCAACAGCGTCGCAGACCTTGTCTGCAAATGCACACAGAAAGAACACACAGGCAATCAATGTTGTAATCAGAAGGCATAAAGCATGATACACATTTTTAGCATTTCATAGTTACAGTACTAAATCATCCACAGGTTATTTTTATGCGGACAAATATCGCAAGGCCGTAACAACATCTTGCAACAAGGCGTAAAGTACTTATAAAAGGAGATCAGATTAATTTGTAGAAGTAACATCTCCTTCAGAACTTAGGATTTGCATGTAATTCATATAGGGGAGAATAAACAAATTGAAAAGAACTACTTACTGAACCCATCCAAGGTAGCAAGGACAATTTCCCCAGGCAGAAGGCTAAAAAATTTCTTCCCAACTTTAGAATTCACGATCGGGCCTGTGAAGAATCCAGACACTTTAACGACCCCAGAAAGGATTCCAGTAGCCACTTTCTCAGACATCTTAGTCAACTTCTTAACCCTGAGTATAACAGACCATTAGATGTGTCAGCTTGATATAGAAAATACTGAAAAGCCGAAAGCAAAGAGTTGCAAACAATCCATTTCAAAATTTTGGTAGTTTCATTTATTCAAGTTTGTGCCTGGTGTGAAATAAAAGCAGAAATGGAGAATTTGAAAGAAGAAAAATTTTGCAATTGAAAATTTTTCCCAAGTATCCGGCCAAGGGGGTCTGAATTTTAAGTATGAATCATAGTTCGAATACTCCATGATCGATTTCATATATTCCGTGCTCAAGATACTAGAATGAATAAGGCATACAAATTAGATTCGAAATATTAGCTGCCAAAAGTCTAATGCATATCTACTCCAAAAATTATACAGCCGACACAAAATTTAGGGCAAATAAATTGGTAAGTCTTCTATCCAGGAGACTAAATCTTAACTAGCGATTCACCTATGCATAAAAACAGCGCTAAACAACATAGAGCCAACAAGAAATAATCAAAGCAAAGCAACTATTTGATCTAACATATATATATATATATATAAAATCTAACCTTTTGATCCGCTTGATTGTATCAGGACTAATCTCCGATTGCGAACCGGGTCCCATCCTCTTCCTCAGAAATCCATTCCCCCACTTCAAGCCATCCACAGTCACATCACCACACCACAAAATCCCCTTAATCAACTGCCCTGATCCCGCGGCAATCATCCTCGCCACAGAGCCGCTATAGTCCTCCACATTGGGCGCCAACGCAGTCCAATAAGCCCCCGAACTCTTCCCCATTAACTCCCTATTCTCCGCCGACCTCAACTCATCCGGCGACATCTCCTTGGCCACCGTCTCCCAATTCCCCATATCCTTCACCTTTTGCACCGAAAAACAACTGTAAGTCTCCAATACTTTATCCAATTCCTTCAACAAATGCTTCTGCCCCTTTGTAGCAATCGTCAGCCCGTAATTCAACACCTCATAATGAACTTGATCAGTCTCGAGCGACCCATTTTCGGGAACCCTTAGAGTGAAGAAATAATGGGAGTCGTCAAGCTTCACAGCTGGCTCATCTTTGGCCAAAGGCCATTGAATTTCATCACCAACACGTGCAAACACGGCAACAACATTGTCGCCTTGGGAGAGAGACACTATGTAAAGCTCACCGGAAGCGAGTTCAACGCTGTGTTCTCTTTCGATTAAGTGGACAATAGCGCCTGGGATTTTGACAAGAACATGCTCGGAGGGTGGGGCGTTGGCCGTGATGTGCGAAACGGCGTCGTCTTCGGGGAAGAGATTTTCCGCCATGTCTTTCATGTCAACCGAAGGGTATAAAGAGGACGGTGATGAAGAAGCGGCAGTCGAAGCAGAAGCGGCTTCCGGGTTTGATAAATCGACTTCTGGGTAAAGTGCTTTTGAGGGTTTTGAAGAAGCCATGATTGAAAATTGATGGTGGTGATGATGATCCGTTACTTCACCTGAGACTCTCGGGCTTACAAAGGTTTTCGTAAAGCTTAGGATTGAAGGAAAGTGAACGCGGAACGAAATGGGTACCGTGTCGGTTGGGATAATGACGTGGCGGAAGGAGAAGTAGCCGCGTAATAGACGTGGGCAGTTGGTTGCCCTGCTAAAGTAACTGTTTTGCTTTCAAGAACATGAAGAAATATCTACCTCCCGCGCTTTATTTATATTTATTTCGTAAAATCCTTCATTTAAGTTTTTTAGTAATTTCCTTTATTTAAAATCTTGCATTAATGCATTAACATAGCTATTCGTTTACAAGGAACTGAAAAAGGCTTAATTGAACAGAAACACGTGTCCTTATTCGTAATTAATCAGATTGAAATGCAATGTTATATCGGATCACTAATTGTGACAGGGGTAGCCCTTCTCCTTTATATCTTTCTTATAAAGGTAAGTAGATGAGGAGGCATATGCTTACAATCATAAAGATAGGATTCTATAAATTTAGACAGGTTTGAAAGAAATTGAATTTTTAAATTATTACACCACAATTCTTCTTCTAAGATTATGTTTAGAGTTTTCTCAGAATCATACCCCAAAAACTTTGAAAAAAATTGAAATATATCTATTCTAATAAATAATGGACAAAATGTTTTTGTCTCTAATAAGTATTAAGATGTCATTTTAAAAAAATGTAAAAATCATCCGATTAAATTAATGTCTTAAGAATTATATTAAAAAAAAACTATTTTACAACAGTTGTACATTATAATCATTTTCATTTTCATAAGATCTTTATTACGGCCATTATTATTATTATTATTATTATTATTATTATTATTATTTTGGATAAATTACTAACTGATACCTTAACTCCGAGTAACATAAAATTTGAATAGTGTCAAGAAAAAATGTGACAATTGAAAACTAGTTTGTCCAAATTTCAAAATCAAGACCCAAAGTGATTTGTGTAGGCCCAACTTGAGGCCAGGACCCAATCCTTCAGTAAATGGGCTGTTCTAGCCCATTATTTAGAATGTTAATAACCGAAAACAACCGTCTGACCCGCAATCGAAACACTTGCAAAAGTCTCCAACTTCTCATCAACACTCAAGGATTTATATGCTTCTAAACAAGATCAAGAGAACTCCTTTTATGTACTTCCAATTCAATAAGTGCTTTATTTCATACAAACCTCAATCTCTTTGCATTGATCCGTGCAATTCCAGCAAACTCTTGAGTAACTATTTCAAATCAGGAAAACTTAAAGAAGCAGAGAACTTGTTCGATGAAATTCCTGAGAAGAATGTGGTGTCGTGGTCGATTGTGATTCATGGATATTCTATACAGGGGTTTCACGAGAAATCCCTGAAAGCTTTCTCCCGTATGATGCTTTCGGGTTTGTTGCCCAATTCTTTCACTATGGTTGGTGTTCTTGTTGCGGCAGTAGGCTTGCAAAACTTGGAACTTGCAAGATCTATTCATGGGCTAATGGTGAAATTTGGGTTGGAATCTGATGTAATAGTTGGTACTGCGATGCTTGATGCATATGCAAAATGTGGAAATATATTTGATTCTTATAAGTTATTTGACGGACTAAAGAACCCATGTTTGGTTTCTTGCAATGCAATTGTTGCTGGGTTTATAAATAATAAACTTTTTGAACAGGCTGTTCTCTTATTTAATTTCTTTCGGGAGTCTAGTTTGGTGCCTAACGCTGTGACAATGTTGACGGTTATTAGGGGTTGTGTTGCATTAGGGTCAAGGGCACTTTGTGAACTAATCCATGGTTTGACAATTAAGTTGGGTCTGATTTTGGATATATCTGTTAATAACTCTGTACTTGACATGTATTCATGTTTGATGGATTTAGATGCTGCTATCCAAATATTTAGAGAGATGGAATGCAAAGATGTTATCAGTTGGACGAGGATGATGGGCTTGTTTGTCGGCTTTGAATATGCCAGTGATGCTCTAAAGATTTTCAGCGAAATGAGAAAGAGTAGGATCATTTGTGATACGGTTGTTCTATTGAATTTAATTTCAGCTAATGCAATTTTGGGAGATTTGAAGAGAGGAAAACAACTCCATGCGCAAGTTGTTTTGGGAGGCCTTCAATCAGAGCTGCGCCTTTCAAACTCTATCATTGCAATGTATTCCAAGTGTGGTGATTTAGATTCTTCCAGATCAGTATTTAATCAAATAACTGAGAAGAGTTTGGTTTCCTGGACAGCAATCATTTCAGGATATGTGCAGAATGGGTGTGCAAGAGAGGCTTTGAACCTATTCAGTAAGATGAGACAAGAAAAAACCGATTCCATTGATTCAATAATGTTAGTCAGTATTCTCACTGCTTCTGGTGAGCTAGCTGCTTTAGAGATCTGCCTGCAGCTCCATTGTCTTGCTTTTGAAGCTGGTTTCCCATGGTATAGATCAGTTCAAAACAGTCTCATATCATCATATTCAAAGTGTGGGAATGTTGACCTTGCCTACATTGTTTTCGAGGGGATGGGTTTTCTTCGAGATGTTGTATCATGGAATACTATTATATATGGTTATGGGGTTAATGGCCATGGGGAAACGGCTCTTGCTCTGTACCATAAAATGATGGAGACTGGGGAAGTCCCTGATAGTTCAACCTACCTGAGCATTTTGAATGCTTGTAGTCATGCAGGGTTAACAAATGATGGACTAGTTATTTTCAATCAAATGATAGAAGAAAACAAAGTGAAGCCAAGCCAAGAGCATTGTGGGTGTGTGGTTGATTTGCTTGCTCGACTTGGCTGCTTATTAGATGCAAGTGGGCTTGCTGTTAAACTTTTAGAAGGGAAGGGCCCAAATATTTGGAGGGCTTTGCTGAGTGGATGTGCGCTCCATGGTAACGTGGAGCTAGCAGAACTAGCAGCGAAAAAGGTATTTGAGCTTGACCCTGGAGAATCTGGTCAAGATGTGCTTCTTTCAAATGTTTATGCATCAGTTGGGAGATTTCAGGATGCTGAAGCATTGAGATCAGGCTCAAACAAGAAAGGGATAATTAAGATCCCAGGGATTAGCTTTCTCAATAGCACATCACACGACTTCAGTTGATTATTCTATCCTTTTAGATTAGAAGAGAATTTCTTTCTTCTTATGGACATTCACTGTGTCTCAAGACTTGATGAAGTTTCTGTTGATATGAGCGCCACCAGAACATCGCCATATTACTGGCAACTTGATTAACGAGATGATGGCTGAATTTGGATTTACTATTCATTATAGTTAAAATGTGTCGGGGAAGAAGCTTTGTATAGAATTCCAGAATTACGAATTTGTAGAAGATTCCATTTGTTCTTCTTTAATGAATCTGATATGGCTGTAATTAATTATCAGCATTTGTAATCATAGCGATGCTAACTTTAACGTACCCTGCTTCATCATGAATGTATTCTAAAATCGTTAAAAGCAATAATTTCGTTTCCTTTCCTTTTGCTTCTTTTTGGATTTTTTCAGAAGAATCTTGTTGACTTACATTCAACCGGTTTGGTATGACAAGATGCTAGCATAATTAGCTGATTTGACAATTCATTATTAACTAAAGACTCTGTTTCAATCACCCATCCGATATTTACTACAGATGACAGATGCTCATGAAAGTTCCTGTGATTACACACCCCGGTTTGGTTGATTGAATTACAGAGAATCTGAGGATCATAAAATTACTTCTGTGCTATTACATTTAATTTCTATGCTAGGAAAACTGTATAGCTGTATCTGTTGAGTGCTGCTGAGGACTACTAGATCATGCCTAAATGATTTATGGGCAAGGTCAGGGACATGATGCCCATTCTTTCACAAGATGTGGATCGATATAACTCAGAAGTAATATCTGGGATCCTGAAACACTAATTAGTTTCTGTTGCTGAGTATACCAAAAATGGCATGGACATGCTGGATAATGTGCATCTCATCACACGAAAACTATGAAACACAATAATCCTGAGTTAACCCCAGCACAGCTTATCTTTAAACAGATTCACCAGCTGCTTAATTTGGTGTTCTCACAGTTTTCCGATGAATTATGAAATTGGTCTTATCCATGAGATGCGAGGCACCGCACCAACAGGCGGCAGCCCAAGTATTAGGACTAAGTTTGGCCGGAAATGGCTAATGGATAGCAAGTGGGGCGCAGGAACACAATAGAGATCCACAAAGATAAAATGCAAGGACTATAGCCCAAGGAGGAAAGCAAATACATGACAGAAATCTTTTGCTTTCTTAGTTCACGCATCAGGGTAACTCTTAGCTGTAAAGATGCGGTCGCCCATTCATTTTGGCATACTTTGGTTCAATGTGCCCGAATCACATTTTGGAATAAAAAATGTCCACATCTCATTAAATTCTAGCCATCCAAGCATGTCTCATTCAGCCCATTTGCATCAAGCATCATTTACTCACGCCACATAACCTGGACTTTTCCATGACTTTCTAGCATTGTACATGGCCTAACTATATATATATATATATATATATACACACACATACATACTCTTTCAGTCCTTTTTATTTCTAGCAAGTATGCATATATTTTTGTCAGATAAGGCTCTAAACGATGAGGGTATCATACACTCTAGCATCAAATTGGAATACTAGATATGACCTTATCGTATCTGTTGCTCTTCTCGTCGACACAGTTGTCGTACTTTTCTGCAACTCGGGTTCAGTATCCCTGAAGACATGTAAAGCAGGCATATGCTGGCACAGTCTTGTAGATTCTTGTATTGTTTCTGGTGAGAATATGATGTGGTCACCACCTCCATTATCTGTAGTAAACTGAATGAATTTCATTGTCTTACAAAAATTGATGCCCCTCATCAGCTCAATCCCACCGCAGATGAGCACTTATTTGTAGTGACTTATCTTCTAACATAAAAATCCAAACCAAAAACTGTTTATGAAACCGCTCGTTGTCTCCACTAAAAGCCAAAAATTTGATTCGCATTTAGTTAGGTTAGATCATGCCCAGAGCAAGACTCCACTTCAATTATGCGGTTTCGATCAAGTTCATTAGTCAACTAAGTTGAAAAAATTAGTGTATGATTGTACATTATTTATTGGCACTACGAAGCTTTAGGTTGCATATAATAAATGGAATAATAATATTCATTAAGCATGATGAATTGCTGCTCAAGTTTTTGTTTAAAAAGGGGGTGATCCATTTTTTGGTAAAGTTTTACAAGATTCAATAAGATTAATTTAATTTCAAACAAATATTTAAACCGACTCAAAGCTTCAAGTAACTTGGAAGCAAATGGTCCTCAATAAAGTGCTTTGTTTACTTCTTATTTATTTATTTATTTTTTCAGAGCACATGGCTGTCCCGCCTAAGAAATATTGAATGGCGGGTGCAAATTAACGCGGGAATGACCCACCAAATTTGTATCTGATATAATTTTGACGGAAGCTGCAGCAATATAAAGTCATTTTATGATAGAAGTAAACAAATTAATTAAACTGGGGGTCTCCATGTGATCTTGTCTCTCTCTTTATTTTATTTGATATGGTACGGGAAGCCGGTTAAAGCATGGATTATTTTGTTCGATGGAGGGGCCTAAATATCAATCATTCAAGATCTCTTGTGGCCTCGAAACCCTCTGAACAAACAAAAGAAAAAGGGAAAAGAGGAAATTGAATTACATGATGAAATTCTTCAGTTTGAAAAGAGAAAAAGGATTATCTGTTTTCTTTTTTTTTTTTTCCCCTTTTTCCCTTTTTTTTTTGGTTGAACACAGAATTTTTTTTTATCCCTTGATATTAATAATAATAAGTAATTATAATTTGAAATGACAATTCATTGCTGATGGATACCATCAACAATTATACGTAATTATAATATGAATTTTTCTTTTTTTCTTTTTTTCCTTTTTTTAATACAAAACTTCCCACATAAAACAATCAAGGGATATTCTACGAGAGAATGGATAGAATTCAGTAACAAAATAATCAATCTGAAAAATGTGTGTGCACTTTGAACAAGACTAAACTAATAGCAAACACCTAGTGAATCTTCTATATTTTATGAACAAACTAAGAGGCTTCGCCGTCATAAAACACAAAGGGCCCCGTGCGCGCGCGCGCGCGCGTTTGTTTAGTAACTTGCATCGCATTAAAACATTGTTTTTTATTTCCACCAGTTGCACCCCGCCCAGTCTCTAAATTTGTGGTCAGTGACCATAATGGAGGAATAAAACCATTGGAGATTAAAGCACAAGAACCGTTTCAAAGTACTTTCGGTACTTCTACAACATTTCGAAATAACCAAGAACATACTTGTAGCAAAGGCCACGGGACACCACTAGCTAAAAACCCCAACAGAAGATCAATAAAAGAAGACTTGCTAAAAATTCGACACCTAATTAATGTTACAGTACTTGCAAGGGAGAACCTGCTATGGCCATCAGCAGGGGCTGCTAGTACAAAAAGCATGTAAATATGTAATTATACGAACTGAAACACCAATCATTTCTAATAATTGAGTTTTGAAAAGGCTATTATACTTTATGTAAAGTTGAGTATATAAACTTAGTTCAGTTTATACATACAACATACAACCACTTAACTTGAAAGAGACAAGTACTCCCAGCCTCTCTACTCCTATCTCGCCGAAAGTGAACAAAACCACACTGCGCACACATTACAAAAGCCATAAAAGCAAGTAGCTTCTCCTACAAGTTACCTAATCGGCGTTACAGAGGATCCAGTTGGGTAACCACGAGTGGGCTTCGAACCTCGTGCTCCGCGTCAGACCACGAAATGGACCCGAACACGGCACCCGAGTCATTCAACACCAAGTTCTTGCTATCAGCAGTTACTGTCACCACAAAGCTTCTCTTCTTCACACCCTCTGTGAAGACCATTCTCGATGGTTTCACAGTCACTGTCACTCCTTTCTCCGGAGACACAACTTTCACTGTATACACAGCATTTGGCTGACCGACATTGGTCACCGTTCTGATAAAACTGTTGCTCGAAACTCCCCTGGACTGTGTCGAGAACAATGCAGCAATCGAAGGGTAGTTCAAATTCTCAGGCCTAGGCTTTTTAGCCGGACATCTCACCGGTGTTCGTGTGATCACCTGAATTAACTTTGGTCCATAACCATTAGCACATAAAAAGTTAACATAATCATCATTGGTAATATCATAAACCAACCCCGGATCCATTGCTCTATCAAGATTTACATGGCCGGCACCAAAATCGTACGGGGTTGATGCATTTCCAGTAGCCTCATCAGTCATGGGCTGGTTTCTATTATCAACTATACTTGCAGTAGTCATCATAGCAGACCTTATAGCAGCCGGACTCCAATCCGGGTGAGCTGACTTAAGCAAAGCCGCCGCACCACTCACATGTGGGCAAGCCATTGACGTACCAGACAAGATATTAAACTCAGTTTTCCTCAAATCTGAATCCAACCCCGTCGGCCCAACAGCCTCAGTCCAAGCAGCAAGAATGTTAACACCGGGAGCAATCAAATCCGGTTTAAGAATCTCCGGATTCAACCCATTTGGTCCCCTGGCTGAAAACGAAGCCACGACAGGTGCCGGCTTGATTCCAAGAATAGTCCCCTTGAAATCAATCGTGGCCGTCGGATTAGCTGTTGATGAAATGTAAGCTTTAACTGCATCACCTTCATCAGAACCAACAGCACAAGCTGGTAAAAGATGAGCATCACCAACTAAGCCTTCGCCGTTGGATATTCCATTGGCTAAAATCATGCCCACGCCTCCAGCTTTCTTTACAACCAACCCTTTAGCCACTCTCGGGCTACTTCCTCTATCACAAATTACAATTTTACCCCTCACCAGATTAGGATCCAATGAATTTTCCATACATAAGGAAGCTGATAAAACCCCTGATTTTCCCGGGTAAATTAAAGGATACATTTTTTCACTCAACGGCGCACCGGCATATAGAGACACGCCGGAGAGTCTCCTTCCGTCACCGAGTCTCACCTCCGCGGGGAAGTTTCTGTCTATGGTTCCGGCACCAACGGTGACAATCCAGGGAGCGAGATTAGTCACTGACATCCCATTCGGACCGTCGTTTCCAGCCGATGATGAGACAAACACACCCCTCGAAACAGCGCCATATGATCCGATTGCGATCGGGTCCAGATAATACGGCGGCGAAATTCCGTCACCGCCGCCAATTGAGATGGAAATGACGTCGACTCCGTCGGTAACGGCGGAGTCGAAGGCGGCGAGAATGTCAGAGTCGAAGCAGCCGGCGTTCTTCCAGCACACCTTGTAAACCGCAAGCCTCGCCTTCGGCGCTACTCCCTTAGCGACCCCGGCGGCGTAACCTTCCATGCTCGCGCGGAACGCGTGGCGTCCTGCGGCGGTCGATGCCGTGTGGGTCCCATGACCATCAGCATCCCGCGGCGACATGAACTCCACAGTCTCATTAATTCCACCGCCAATCGGACCAGCCGACCTCGCCGCCGCCTCGTGGCCTTTCGAAAAGAACCTTGCTCCAACAATTTTCTTATTACAATTCTTAGCAGTGAATTTGACTCCAACTTGGCATACCCCTTTCCATTTCGAAGGAATTGACCCGATATTCAAGTCGGAAAAGCTTCGTCGTTCTGGCCAGATACCGGTGTCAAACACGCCAATGATGACGTCGGATCCGTAGTCGGATTCCGACCAGAGGCCTTGCTGGTTACGGAGGCCAAGGAACTGAGGGGAGCGGGTGGTGTGGAGTTGACGGCGTTGGTCCTCGATGACGGCGAGTACGGAGGGGTGACGGCTAAGGGAGGCGGCTTGGTCAGGGGATAGAGTAGCGGAGAAGCCGTGGAAAACGGTGTCGTATGTATGGAGGATTTGGACTGGAGTAACGAACTCGGAACTATACCAGTGATAGTGCGTTGGGAAAATGGACGGCTTGGATTGAGAGTCGATGCGGAAGATGAAAGTTTTGACGGTTTGATCGGTTGAGAGAGTTTGAGTTTGAAGGAACGAAGCGGAGAGGAGTAAGAGAAAGAGGAACTGTAGGGGGAACGAACTGGATAGAATCGCAGCCATGGGAGAGTGAATGATGGTGAGAGTGAAGTGGGGGAGTGTGGGTTGGTTACCCACAGAGATGGAGAGATATAATAATTCATTAATCCTGTTTAATTAATTCACTAATCAATAAATTCTCTAATTTATCATATGGGGTAATATAACCTCGCATCCTTTATTTTTATTGCTTTTCGAAATAAGGTCATAGTTTTTTTTCATTTGAACTAATTAGGATGTTGACTCCTACAAAAATAATAAAGTATTCTTATTCAATGCTTGGTTAGAAAAAATAATAAAAGAGGAGAGTAATAAGAAGGAAAAAGGAGATAAAAAATAAATATAAAAAGAAACGTCAATTTTATTTTTATTATTTAATTAAATATAATTTTATTTTATTTTTTACCCTTTTTCTTTCTTCTCCTCTTCTTTTTTAATAATTCCTTAAAGTTTAAAACCAAATATGCCATCTGGACATATTTGGTTGTGTGATTAATATGGAATTGGATTTTTATCTAATTCGTTTTGCTTTTCATAGTTTTTTTTTTCTTTTGTAATGTCCTTTCATATCAAATAACTGTAAAAGTTAATTTGTAATAGTAACATTTTTCTGCTACTTTTATTTATTTGTACGTATTTAAAGTTAACAAATAATTTTTCTTCTTTTAAAAGTGCAATTTGATATTCAGTAGCAGACATGATTTATTAGAGCTTTTAGATATAGCATTTCAAAAATTTTTATTTATAGTATTAAATTTTGACAAATGGTACATCACATCTGGGTATTTAAGTCACTTGAAATCTGTTGGGAATCCATTTGGTACAAGTTGATATCAACTTCCAGCACGAGAAATCGTAAGAGTCAAGGGAGTTCGATGTTATTATCACCCGATCACAATAATTTATTCGCGAAGCGTCAAAGTGTGTGGTCCGTGTGGATATGATTTTGTCTGTGAGGACGAACTGCTGGTGCTGAGTCAGCCCTTAATTAGCGGGCCCTTGAGGCAGCGAAAACGACTTCGTATTGATTGGGACAAAATCAAATGAAGATGAAAAGTTAAAGTGTTGCTTATATATATATATATGTATTGTTGGACTGGTAAGTGGTGTCGCTCCCATTGCTTTCTAGGAATGAATTGTGGGCGGGATCACCGTTCAATCCAATGGGAGCTAATCATCACCGTCGATGCAGATCCTACGACATGTATCATAGAACGATTGTACCCTTGATCATCAGAAGGGAATCTGAACAATTGCGATTGCCTATGAAGTGATTGAACATGCTTTATATTCTTTAGCCATCTTAAAGTGACCATCAGCGATGGCAATGGGTGGAGGGGAGAGATCCACATATATTCTGTTTATTCGAATAATAAAAAGAGATTTTTGATAGTACTTACGTTATCAACACAAAAATATTAACATAAACTACGTTAATTAAAAACATTTCCATCAAACTTAAGTTAATGTCATCAACGTGAGAAGATAATCTATGAAATTATCTGAGTCTTTATGTTATCTCTTATTTTCTATTATTTTTATAAATATTATGATATTTATTATTACAACTTAACTTTTATATGCATTCACCACAAATTTTAGAAAATATGAATTTAAAAATTAAGAATAGAAAAAAAGAAATAGAAAGGGAATGGAGATTTTACGTAATTCTCGTCCATTCTCTGAATAAAATATTAAGCATTAAATTATCAGCGTCTTTCTCTCAAAGAAAAAATTAAATACAAAATTATTTTCATATTCTTTCTAAGTGAGAAAATTTTCTCAAATCCCTATCTCCTTAAAACTTTCAACCATTTCTAGTGACCATCAAATATCACTAAAAAAGAAAGTAACCTGCAGATAGAAGAGAGCCTGAGACGCAATTAAATGAATTTTTTTTTTCTAAATTCTAATTTTACTTGTTTAACTAAATCAATGAAAATTGTTTTCAACGCAATTAATGATTTAATTCACGTTCTCTCAAAATTGCATTTTTTGAATTTTGATTGCTTGGCACATTGTTGGTGTTTGTTTCTCATTGTACACCATACACGTGTCAAATTATCAGCGCTACTGGACTCAAGCACCTAATTGGTTTCTGACTCGTGCTGATCGTCATGCAAAGTTCAACTTTCAACAACCATTATTTGAAAACTCGGATATTGGTAGCAGTACTTCAATTTTTCATGAATTTTTCTGGTGATTTATAATCATGAAATATGAAATATCCATTATGGGTGAAATAAAATTTACCATGCTTCCCTTCAAATGGCAATAAGTGCTCATTTTTAGCATGAAGCGGTCACGAGCAGTAAACACTTCATTTACACAGGCGTCATTTATGGTTTGGTATGAATACTTCATTCACATATGCTTAATTAATAGCGTGGTAATACTTATTCCAATGTGCAATAAATGTTCTGTGTTGCATTCTTAATTACAGGTTGGTGAAATCAGGTTTGGAATCAGAATTGAATTGTAAGTTTATAACAGTATATCAATCGCTTTGGTTCTTTGTATATTATTATTATTATTATTATTATTATTTTCTTTTGGTTTTCTTTACCATTTCAAAATTGAACTGGAATTGGATCAATCCGATTGGTTGAAAAATTCTTAAAAAACTTTCAGAGTCGTTCAACTCGATTATGATTATATTAATTTGTTTCCTGACGATGAATTTAAATACTTAAAATAAATAAATAAGTATCTCGCGGTTAAATTTAAAGCCAATTGATTGATTTTAACATGTGAGATAATCAAATGTGATGACTTGGTCGCGTTATATACATACCTATATATAATCTCGTGATTTTAGGAAGTTAGATTGATAAAACAAAAAAAGATGATTCAAATCCCGAATCCCGGCAATCAAGGATTGGTTCAACACGCGCTCTGCAGGCGAGTGAACAATCGTCTCCCGTGTCTGCAAAATTTTACCGACAGTAAGTTGACCAAACAGAGCGGTCAGAAGAGAGTTAAAGTCAGGGGTTCTGCCGAGTCCAGGTAGATATTGGCAGCATTTCACACTGATCTGACGGCGGAGATCATCCTTGAACGTGCCGTTATCATTAACCGGCCCACAGTTCAGTTGGATTGAACGGCGAAGATGATTTTCCCGGTGCGTTCAGATCGTCCGCGTGGTGAACACGTGATCATTCTATGCTGGGTCCCAGTTTTCAGATGCTGACATCATCTGGCTTTTCTGAGATGGAACAAGTGTCTGCTGTTGGAGAGTGTCCCTGACAATTTGTGCATCTCTTTCGGAGATTGCGGTGAGGAAACTTTAAAAAGGGGTAAAAAGGGAATGTACTGAAAAGAAAAAGAAGTTACAAGCTGCTCTCGTTGAGAGTCGAACTCAAGACCTCCCGCTTACTAAACGGGTGCTCTAACCATCTGAGCTACGAGAGCTTGTTGTTCATGGTTGACGTACATATTATCATAGTGATCACACTTCCCTGCAGCATAGTTTGATCTCCTTTGTGTTGACATTTTGGGCCAATTAAACTGGCAGGGCCAGCCCAAATTCAGGCCTTTCGGTCACTCACAAAAATAGGAATTCATTAGCAGCACCACCTCGTGTGTTAGCTGCATTTCGTATTTAGCTCTAGCTCATCTTGAATCGGCGCAAAATATTTTCGCATGAATTCTGATTCTGCCATCTATGTATTCTTATCAAGAAAACCAATTTGAGACCTAACCAATAGAAAATACAATGATGAATGCCTCATGTGGGTTATGTGATGCCTGTCATTCACGACCGTGGTGGTTAAAAACAGCCCAAAGTTGCTGCGAGGAACATGAACTAGTAATTGCACCTGCGTGCTTTGTTTTTCCCACTTGGTGAATAGAAGAAACTGATTTGGGGTGATCCAAGTGAAATTGATGAAAAAAAGGTAAAAAAAGAAAACAATCATTAGAATCATTACTAGAAAAGATATCAACAAACTGCGGTACCGAAATTCTTGAAAAGATTACATAAATACCCGGAAGAATTTTAGGCACTTTTGATGTGAATTATGTTCTCTCATAGGTTAGGTGCCAAACTGCACTCATTGACTTCAATCCCTTATTTCACTTCTATCGATTCGATACAATATTTTTTTTTTTTTAACTTTTTACTCGACAATTAAATTGTTCTTAATAATTATGTTAATTATTGGGATTTACCAATCATGCTTTTCTTATTGGCTCTAGGCTGTACCCATGTTTGTAGTATTTTGGCCATATTGATAAATTCTTAATTTGCATCTAGAATAGCTAGAGAAGTGAATCCTTATCCACTATAAATTACAGTTCATATAAGGACAAGTACATCACCAAGCTTAACCTATTATGTTTATCCCAAAAAAAAAAAAACAACTATTATGGTGAGAAGTCGTCTATGGTCATTAGGTATCCCATATATGTCTAAAATCACGTCTTTTTCAATATCTTGATTATATACTTTGAGAAAGTAAGATTATATCTTAATGATGTGTCAATTTTTAATTTCATAATGCCATTTTATTTCATGTGTCGTATTCATGATATAATTTGACACAATTGAGCGATCGAATGTATAATAATATCAAGTGTTTAGATTTATATATATATAGTTTGAGATTGATTTTCTTATTTTTTTTTATTCACAGTTCAATTTGATTATGTATATTTTTGTACAGCTCCTATTCTGTCTTGACAAATTCATATTAACCTCCAATCGAAAGGAAAAAAAAAATCATATTAAGGTAATGCAAAGGATGGAACTAAAGGCTTATCCGTGTAGATTCATTAATATTTTAAATGAATTCACATCTAAATACATGTGATTTAACCTTGCTTTAGACATGTTACTTAGACAAATCATTATATTTATTATAGTGCTGTAACAGGATTTCGAGGCATGTAAATACGTAGAAAAGTCACGATGATTCATCTTCTTTAGAAGATGCTTTGTCCTTAAATTAGCAAACAAGCGGCATAATTATTATTTTTATTACTATCACAAATTAGAAGATTAACTTAACTTACATTAGTGCCCTAGAAAAATGCGAAAGAAGGTAACAAGGAGGGGAAAAAACACTTTTGATTGGAGTTATTTAACCACAAAATGGGAACAAAAAAGGCACTTCCAACAGCTGCTTCTGGTTAATTAAATAATTACTTGGCCCTGTCCATAATCACATCAAATCCCATCTCAGCTGGGTCAGTTGCTTGGACTTCATAGTGGATGCCATCAAGCACTCTCCTAAGCCCATCTTTTGAAGTTGCATAAAGCATTTTTGCTCTGATTCTCGACGCTGTCGGGGCCCTGTTCGTTATAAAATAAAATAGAGTCAAATAAAATAAAACAAAACAAGCTGACATGATTTCTTAGCTAACTGATCTGATGCGGAAACTAATTAATGGCTGCGATTTACTTTTTATCATGATTAAAAATTTGGTGGGCTCGATTGATGATTCTTTACCATGCTTCTGATTCTGATATTTTACCTATGCCTGGAATTGACAACTGAGGATGCCTCAGTAGTTCTGTAATCTCATCATTTACGACCAGTTTACCATTGTAGCATATGTGAAAGTATTTTCAGAAAAAAACAATAAAATGTATTTATATTTATTTTGTAAAATTTCTCTATAAAGATAAAAACTATTTCAAAGAGTAATTTCCTTTTTTTTTTAAAAAAAAAAAGGAATTATTTTACTCAAGAGACAGGAGAAGGAAAAAAAAAAAAAAGACTATACTAAATATTTAGTAAAAACAGTAATACAAAATTCTTTTACTTGAAATTGATTTATACAAAATCATTCTTTAAAAAAAAAGCGGATGTAAAAAAGCGCTTTTCAGCCAAAGCAATCCTGCAAAAGGGGCGGCAATAAATCCTAGAAAAGCATTTAATCTTAAAGCAAGAAAGAAAGAAAAAAAAGCATTGTCACCGCTTCTCTATGCTTTAAGAAACATTTTTGACTTATCTGAAATTGTTTTTGACATCGGCGAAAGCACTTAAAAATTAAAATGGCATCCTTTATGACAAGGTCAAAAAAGTCAATAAACAGAAATGTACATAAATAACAACTATACTGGGATCAAAAAGCATATAACATGACATGCGGTACCAAGAAAACAAAAATTGCAAACGGACCATGCAATGAAGAAGATCTTGCTCTTCCGGCAATTATCAACGGTGACAAAGTCGAAATCAAACACGGCGTATCGGCAATCATCGTCCGGCAAGGACGCCGCAAGGTCATCGTATCCTTCGCCGGCGCCGCCGACCTTGTCGACGGTGACCAATTTGGATTTCTCATCAATCTTGAACACTATGTACCTATGCACTTTCTTCCATTTCATCTCCATGAATGAGTTCTTGCACTCATCAGCCACCCACATTCCTGTTGTTGCCTGAAACAAAAATAACCCGAAAACAGAATCATGAATTCGATCCTAAACTCGAATGAAAAGATTAGAAAAATTAAAAGGAAAGTTAAATTACAAAAGTACCATCTTGAAAGCCATAGCCATTGTTGCTGAAATCTTTTTGTTTCTCAGTTGTTATACTTGGAAGTTTGATCTGCAAATGATAGTGTGGTATGGTCTCATATAAAGATGTGTGGTGTTTAAAGGCCACTAAAGTTTATTAATATTACAAGTTTGGCCCTACTGGATCTATGTTGTGCATTATTATTATATTATTATGAGGAAAATTAACTTTTTTTTTTTTTTGGGGAAATGCAAAAATTATAGTACTCTTGTTTATGTGAGTCAAATCCATAATTAAGATAATTACAAAGGGGAAAGAAAAGAGTTGGCATTATAAATGTGCATGAAAATCTTGAATACTCGATTGTTTCACTGTACTGCATTGAATTTATTGCTGTAATAGGTAATCTTCGTTATAGTATTTTATGCTTTATTTGTCTCTATCCAACAACATTCCAACTTTGTAATTGCAGCAGCACGTCCATTACATAAACTTTTATCGGTTATGTTGACTGTACACACATTCAATACTCAAATACTCACATGCTATTCAAGTAATTGAGCAGGACTTGTTAACTTTCTTTAGTTACACTCTTGCTAGTGTTAATTACTCTATCTACCCAACTACCAATCTTATCCCAGTTACCCATCCTTTTCCAAAATCATTTCCTCATCGTTTTTACAATTTTGTGTAATGATATATGTATTTATTCTACTCTTTACAGAATCTATAATATTAACTCATATATTTTAAGGGTCAGTCGACTGACTTTGTTGTAGCGAAGAAATAATTAACTATAAAAAAAAAGTACTGAGTGTCAGTGATTAAAGAGTTACTAAGAACTTATTTAGACCAATTTTATTATGCACAAACTCAAAACCCATTGAATCTATTTATAAATATTTAGAGGAAAATGAGTAAACCCCAATCCATTCGTACACATAAGCCCATTTGATTTGTCCTTTCTCTTGCATCCTAGTTCTGGAATTGGTGACTAGTTCAATTTACCCAATCTCCTGTTCATCTTCATCTCCTTTGCAAGTAAGCAATCTATATGTATATTTACGTATGCTCGGTCACATGGCAGACACAAGTTCGTGCCGACCAACATAAAAAATGCTCGGCCAGTGTACTCGTAACTTATGACAAAAATACTGTTACGAGTACTATATGAACTCATTAGACTATAATATATCCCTGATCACTTAATACACAGCCAATAATTGAAGCTTTACTCAACCAATATAACTAAACAAAACCAAGTTATGTGTACGCAATATAGGTGCATAAGCTCAAAGTAATGAAAGAAAAGCATGGGACAAATGTAATTGCTATGTATGCTGTATTTACTGATGTTTACAATAAAAAAATACTGTCAAAATAATGTTATTATACCGCAACTTGAATATTTCAATCCAAAATTGCTTAGATATATAAAGATATTTGCTGAAACCATGTCTGGTAGAGTAAAGTTTAGATGTCTGAGTTCATAATTATTTATAAATAATAGAAAAAAAAAAATCTTCTCCCACATTACATGCGAAAATTTTGAACTCTTATTCACATATAAATATAAAGTGATTTACCATCTGACGTCAAATTACCTACGAATTCACTGTTAATAAACCTATTTTAACACAAAGTTAAAACTTAGAAACATTCCCTATGCAGAAAATGTGATGGTCCCATCTCGGATGACACCCCCACATCCCCATCTCTCTATTTTTCTGTTCCTTGAAAAGAGTCTTTGCTTGAAAGCAAAGTAAAAGAAAGAAGAAGATAAGCACTTGTATGCAACATCAAAACAGAAGTGGGTTAAAGGCCAAAGAATAATATACATAAAATGTATACAGTTAAAGCTTTTCTTGGTAAAGATGAGTCGATGCATCTACACCAATCACATTTACTCGTTCAGGTTCTGTGGCCGACTTGGTTAATATCAATTCTTTGTACATAATTTTGAAGACTCCATATCCCCATGCTTTAGTTTTCCAACAAGTTTGTCTAAGCATATCTGCTAACAATCCCATAAAATATAATTCCTCGTGGATTAGCCGATGTTGGAGATAAGCGTGTGTGAGAAAGTACAAGCACTAAAATCTAGCCAAATTTGGAAGCAAGAGAAGAAATAGACATGTAAAGTGAGACATGTCACTCATGTGGGTGGGTCTCCTTGCTGAAAACACGACCCATCTCTTTGAGGCCCACGCCCAGTCCTTAGAATTTAAGCCTCTAATTCTCACTAGGTGTTTGTAGTTAAGTCAATGTGAATAGAATAGATTTGTTTCGGTGGGTTTTGCCAGTTAGTTCTCAACTTCTTGTTAATGGAAGTTATGTATTCGGTGGTGCAGCTTAATCAGCTTAAAGCAAAATGCGAAAATCGTATCTGGGGTTGTTTGATTTGTAGCCTATCTTGAGAAACATGCTGGTCCAACATTAGTAGCCTATCGTCTTCTTGGGATTTGTTCACGTTGGTACCGGATTTATGGAAAATGCAGAGGTGAAATTTAGCCTAGCCTATCGCCTATTACTTAGTAGGGGGCAGACATACAATACAACACATGAGAACGAAAACTTAGGGGTCGAGGAAGAATGGGGGAACATTTTGAGAATTAAAATGGAAAAGGTATTGCCATCCAATTGGGTATTGCACTCTCTCCTTGACAAGACCGCAGAACTGGCTTGTGACTTGCACATTTCGCCATACAAAACTCTTTATTATTACAAATAATTGACCTCGTTGATCTATTACCGCATTAGCCCTTTTTTGTTTTGTTTGCTTCACTCGTCTCTCATGAGTCAGCCCTGAATTCTTCAGCTTCAGCTTCAGCCAGAAACTGTCAGCCCTGAATTCTTCAGCTTCAGCTCCAACCAGAAACTAACTTATAACGGAGAGAGAGAGCAATGAAAATATGAAATTACGGGCTACAACTTCTGTTGATTTCGAGGTAAAAAATTTTGGATTAATTTCAGCTTACCATCTTCATAAATTAACGATATTTAAGTTACTCTCTTACTTTTAAAAAACCTTAAATTATCCTTATAACCAATAAAAAAAAAAAAAGTGAATTGGTAAACTTTTTTAGCCTTCTTAAAAAAATAAGAATAAATTGAGATTTTTTTTATGAAAATAATCATAATAATAATTTAAAAATAATTAATTCACAAAATAAATAATTTAAGATTACCAAAATTTTTGTAGCCACTGGCATTCAGCCAACCGAGTGCTAGTGAAATCAAATAATCACTCAGAAACGTAAAGCAAGTCAGGAAGTTTAGGTCATTAAACCCATTTGTTACTATTTTCTTTAAAAGCGCTAAGGCTTAACGACGATATAGTCGTACAATTCAAACCTACGAGACTCAGGAATGCACTTTAGTACAGAAAGCAACAATATTTTTCATCAAGGTTCAATTGAAATCTCCCGAGGCTCCTTTTACATCTGTTCTTGTTTTGACCTCTCAAGAGAAACATAAGAGATTCCTGGATACAAAGCAATTAAGTAGCAGGAAGAGCTGGATTCTGAAGCTAAAGCCTTAGCTTGAAGATTCAGCAGTATCATTAATGCCAACTTCACTTGTCATCCTTTGGGGGTTCATCTTCTTTCTTCTTCTCTTCAGATGACTAAAATTTAAATATGAAAGCAAGGAGTAAGTACCCAGACACAACATGCATTAGGGATAATTGGTAATTTGGTAACAAGCACTAAAACAGCAAATACACACATGTATACACTAAATTAACTCGTCCATCCAAGTTTCAGTAGAGAGGTTTCAAGGACACACCTCAGGTTGACCTTGAAGAGATGCAATCAGATCTTTCACTGATGGATCATTTGGGTCAACTCCTGGAAGCTGCAAGACCAATACCACGTCAAGACATATTCATATGCTGCAGTTTGCTGCATGAAGTTCATCAACACAGATCAAAGTACACTTACTGATGTAAGGATGGATGACACGAATGACTGATCCCCTAGCACCTTGCTCATATCGGATTGGTTAGATGGATCTTTTGTACCATCCTGCATGGACATTTGGAGAGCTGCAAGCAATAAAACAAGGGGATGGAACAATACACATAATTAATATAAATCTAGAATTTTGGAAGCTTTTGAGAAATCAGACGTCATGTACAAGTTTGACAATAATCTCAAGCATGACATGCCAGTTAGCAAGGTCTGCAGAATGCTTTGAAGTCAATTTCATGATGACTAGGGTGATACATATAATGAGAGTTCCAACAGAAAGACAAGAAAGCCTCTACCAAAGCCGTGAAATTACAAAATAAAGGTTGTATGTGTATGCGTAAGCTTTTGTTCAAGGAACATGATTCATCCAATCCCATTATTTGCTGATTTAAGAGTTCCGCATATTAGTTAAGACTTCAGAAATCCAAAGCAAACCAAGCACAAAACATTACCATACAGACATACAAGCTGCCCCACACTAACTGCTTGTAAACTAAAATTATCCAGAACCTTGAATTCCTCATCTTAAAATTTCCAAGACAGACAGGAGTGCAAACAAAACCAAATACCAGCAAAGATTGAAAGAACCTAATTTCGGGATGGTTTTTAGATCCACAAGGGTTGGACTTCAAAATAGGTGATTGAAGTTTGAACCCACGTACAAGTGTCAAGTTGAATGCATAGGCAATGACAACAACAAAGCAACACAAATAGTTACGCAGCCACAAGTAAATCAAAAAGCCCTAATAGAAATAGACATACCCAAGGCCAACTCCTTATCCTCATCAGTCGCTTTTGACGTATCAGCATCAGCCATGGAAGTATCAGATACTTCCATGGACATTGCAAAAGCCCTCTCCAGCAAAGATTTCTCTCCATCCTGTCACAACAGTGTTCAGAACAGATTTCAAATGAAAGGGTTGTTCATGCTATATAATACATATATTTTTTTTAAAACGTTAATGCCTAGAATTAAGAATAAATAACACACAAAATACGAGTACAATAGTGACACTAACCATTGGATCAGCAGCTTTCTCAGTTGTTTCTGCTGCTGCATTGTTAGTATTGTCAGTCATGGTTGCATCCTGTGAGTTGGATGATGGCTCCTCCCCTTTCCCTTGTCTGGAAGCTTCATCAGCAGCCCTTTTGGCAGCAGCTTCCTGCCTTGCTCTCTCCTCTTCCATGGAAACCCTAAGGGCAAGAGCCAGCTCAGGGTCTATGTTGGGATCCACACCAAATTCAAAGTCAGAAACTCCACCAGCAGCAGCTGCCGCTGCTGCTGCGGCAAAGCCACTTCCTCCTTCACCATCAGTAGTGAATATAGGTGAGCTGCCAGAGGAATGGAAAATCATGTAAGTTGATATAACACTAATAAAGTAGAGGAGTTTGATAGGATCTACCTTACTTTTCAAACGACGGTATGTTGTATCACTTTTATCATTGCTCAATATGGTAATAATCCATCTTTTGAGCTTTCTATTATTAAAAGTAAAATTTTCAAGACCAATGATTTTATAAATATTGTTGTTTCCACACGTAAATTTTATACTAGCTTATTTGTTATTTAGTAATTAATTCAAACTTTAACTTTCTGGTTATTTGAAATAATAATAGTCAATTTCTAGAGTTTGCCGCCATAAATGGAACTGAGGCCATAAGGAAAATGGGAAAATGTCACACCTTATAAGTACATCAGAAAGAGCATTTGGACCAGCAGGAACATGAACTAGATGACTACTATCATTGTTATTAACTGCAGCAAGAAGGGCATCCAATTTCTCTGGCTTCCCATCATCATCTTCACCAAAATTAACAATATCAATAGCCACACTGTTTTTTTTCAATTTCTTCCCAATCATCTCCATTACCTTCCTATCGTACTTAACAGGACTGCAAACACATGGCAAAAAAGTCAAACGTCAATAAACATGAACAAGGAAGTAAAAGAGCCAGCAAAACATACCTTCCAGCAAAAACTATAATCCTTTGACGCTGGTTTTTGTTCTGGCGATGCTTAAGAGCCAACTGAGCAACCTGGATTCCAGCCGCTATGTTCATCTCACCCCCAATTTCAAGTTCTACACCATAAAGAAGAAATCAGGAGAAAAGTTTTAATATCAGACAACTAAGAAAAGATGAGAGAATGGTCATTATACTCAATCCATTAAAAGGACAGTGCATGCAAATTGAAGTTGCTTATATCTACTAATGGCACCAATGTTACAGAAAAAAGTGAAAAACTGCTAGACCTAGAATTAAATTTCACATTCCTTCTTTGATAAGCATAGAAGAAAACATCAAGTACTTGCCTTAAAAGCTAAAACCCCAGTTCATATAGGTTATAGTTTATACCCATAAATTGTTTTTAAGACAGAATGCATATAACTCTAAATTTTCAATCAACAAACCCACAAAATTGTGATGAAAATCCTAACCACGTAGTTCAAGGTCAAAGATTTGTTTGTCACTTTGTTTAGCATTCAATACCCTTGTAGACGTTAGACTCAAAGACAAACTCCTGCTAAACCCTAAATTTTTCTGATTTTTAGTTTCTACCATTAACAAACATACATAAACAGCACAGCACAACCTAGTTGTAAGAACCTAACTATGAGCTCACATAAAATAAACTCATCAAAATGAAAAAATAAACAAATAAAAAAAATACCATGCATGCAAGCTAAAATTTTCCCAAGATCAGTTGTGGGAGTAGTCAAAACACGAACCCCTTTGCCACCCATCGTCAATATCCCCACGGTATTCTCCGGGTTCGACTATTAAAAATCAAACCACAAAAAATAATACTAATATTAATAATAAATAAATATCCGATCGGCAAAATTCCCAATTTTTCTTAGCATAACGAAAAATCCACAAGAGATAGTAACAAAATAATGAATTTTACTTGTGTTTTGGCTCCACAAATAAGACTAACGGCGTCGGCTTGAGCTCGTAATCGTGACGGAGAGTAATCGCCGTTTCGCATCCATTCCGAATTGTCAATGCATATCATAGTCGCCTGATTTTATTTCAAATTTGAAAACAATTAGATCAAATTTTAGAAAAATTAATTGAATAAAAAGTTATTTAAAGACGAAACCCACCTCGAGAACCATGGCTTGGATTGAATCTTTGAGTGCGAGAAGACGAGAGTTCGCGGAAAAGCTTTGAATCGATTTTTGATGTTTAGTTTGGGTTTTGTGAACTGCTTCAGTGCTTTGCTTGCAGCAGGGGCTTTGCTGAGTTTGGGGATTTAAATAGAGGTCGTTTATTTTTAGTTTATTTATATTTTCCACCCAATAAGCCTAAAAACATTTTTATTATTTTTTTCAATTAGCCGAAAGAAGAGATAAATGAAAACACACATCCTAAGTCTTAACAGAGAAATTGATGATAAATAGTGAATATAAAAAAGTTATAAAGTTAAATATTTTAAATTTTATGCCCAAATGATATGATAAAGGATACTCAAAATTAACATATTTCTGTAAAGAAATTATTTAGATAGCAATCATTCATATGAATTTAGCCTAATAATTTTCGACCAACTTGATTTAATTAGTCATTATAGTTCAGATTTTGAAAAAGAGAATTATAATTATTATCTTTGTTTAAATTTGTTTTATTATTATACATGTTTTCTTCACATATATTTTTTTTACTTTTCAATTGATATTATTTGCATTTGGTTTCAAAATCACACACTTGAACGTTTTATCCAATAAAATTATAAATCATTTGCAACTTAAACGAATTCAATAATCAATATACACTTCAATCACAAGTGTAAGTTGGGTAAGCATGCAAACATCACCCTATTTGAAGCAAACAACACGTGTAAATATGCACAGCATAAACCTGCTTCAAAAACTCTGCATTCCCCTGACACTAGAAGTAGCCTGACAATTTTAGCTCTTTATTGAAAAAAGCCTGGAAAAAGAGTTTACATTCCAACAACAGAAGGTATGCACAATTTGCCAACTGCCCCGCGGTTCTAACTTATTGTACACAGAACAACAGATTAATAACAACAAATGGTTTTGAGGTCAAGGAAATTCAAGAAGGCTATTTATACACCGAGAGCTGCTCGTGCATATGTGGGTCTGTGGTTCCTACTGATAGGTAAGTGAACGTAAACCTCGTGCACCTCTGGTTTGTAGACCTCCCCCTTGTCTCTGTCAATGGCATAACAGACATAAACAATTTCGATTACATTGTCCAACACATGGACAAAGTAACCCAGCACAAAGATCAGTAGCACAAATGCTAGTGCAGCCACCAAGTATGAGTAGACCCCGAGATCTCTCACTCCATTTAAGATAGCACAGACCTGGTCATGCACATTCAAAGTCAGGATAAAATGGGATCAAACAGCAAGAAATAGCTTATGGCATTATGGTCAGATGCTTCAGCGCAAGAGGTACCTAATCTGAAGAGGCTGATATCAAAGCATGCATAATTCCAATATAACATGCTTGACAGAGTTAGCTAGCCTGACAACATTCTCACAAGCTAGACTAAAATCATCAGCAGAGCATATGGAGTATACTGACTAAAAACCACCAGCACAATGAAATTTTGTAAACCATTGAACCTATACGGATATCTCGTGAAATTATGGCCTAACAATTGTCTTAGCCATCCTAAATTGAGATGTGTATTATCATACAATTGGAAAACAAGAGCCACATATGTCAGCCCTCCTGCAAGGATTCCTCTCACCTAGGCATGAAAATTTATTTTTGACAACTGATTTTGTAAGAATTGAAATAACAGAGATATGAATAATCTGCTCACCACAATTGTATATACAGCTGAAATGACGAAGATTATTCCAGCTAACAATCTAGTAGAGACAGTCTCCACAAAAACAGCAGAGAGAAGATTACGCTTTAGAAGCTCATATGTCATCCTTGCAGACGAGCAGTACGCTTCACCAGTTATTGCCGCAAAGTTGATAGTGAACTTGTTAAGAAAATCTATAGCTGACAGTAATGCATTAACACAACACCGCAGGATAAGGTTCACAAATCCTGGAACATCTTCTTGTCTTGCACTATCAACAGTAGCACGAACAATACGCACTATACATATAAGTAGTCCAGAAAGGCAAATAGTGCCAGAGGAGGGACCAAAGGCGTTCCTGCAAGTTTTCACAACAATAAGATGAGAGGGATTCAAAATGTATACATGATAACCATCAAAGTTGCTGCAATTAAGATGCTTTTAAACAAAATGATGGCATGGAACAACTGATGGGAATGGAAAAATCCATTAAAGACAACAAGCAAATAATAAAGAATTAGCAAGTAAATATGAGTAATATTTAGCATGACCAATATAGGAAACCCTTAAATTTACTATATAGCCAAAAAGCTAGCAGGATGTAACTAAGTTAAAAAATGTGTAAAAAGTAAAAGAGAGAGGTAATAGCAAGTCATACTTTAAACTGCCACCACATTCAAATGTACAACAGCTGAAAATTGAACTCTAAGTTCATTCTTCCACTGCAAATCCTGTGCTTTAGAACCGTCTAGATGTTCTGGCACAGAATAAGCATAAAGATGACTCACGTTCATCCCTCTATACCTAATTTCTCTGATTTAGTTTAGGGTTAGACTATTTTAGCTTCAATTCTTTACTTAAAATTTTGACACAAATTTTGTGCCATTGATTTCAAGCAATTCAATGGTACATATTAAAACTCAAATTAGAATTTAAAGATTGTTATTCACCCACCATCGGATTGGTTGAACCCAATGGTTCAAAATTTGTGCCAAAACATTTAAATTAAAATCTCGACTGTTCAGTTTCTTGTTATGTAGTATTTAAACTTCATTATCTTCACACATGCATTTAATTTCTTTATTGTCAAATGTCATAGAACATATAAAATGATACAGGAAATGATTCAAATGTATTTATTATTGCATCCAGAATGCATGTGAAACAAAATAACAAAATTTGAATCTGATTCCAGCAACCAAAAAATGAATTATTATAACATCAATCCAAACATTAAATCTGCATGCCATAGAGTTAATTGCCCACATATATTTATTTGACCATTAACTTTAAGAGCTGTTGCTACAAATTTAAGAGAATGACAATAAGCTAGTACATTGAATCAGAAAATGATTCAAATCTATTCATTATTGGATCCAGACTGCATGTGAAAAACAATTTGAATCTGATTCATGCAATCTAAAAATATATGATAACATATATCCAAACATTAAATCTGCAACAGCATGCTGTAGAGTTAATTGCCCACATCTATTTGTTTGACTGTTAACTTGAAGAGCAGCTGCAACATATTTAAGAGAATGACAATAAGATATGCTAAAACCAGATAAAGTAAACTAAGTTGAATAGTGATAAAAATATCAGGAATTACCTCAAAGAACTTCTTATACTCCGCCTAGGTTTTGTATCCTCCTTCGAGAAATACCACTGTGCAACAGTCCCACTAATAACATAAGCCTTTGCTTCCACCATTGATGTCAAAGACCACAACATGGTTAGAATTGCCAATGCAAAGTATGCAGGCACCCAGCTATCTTGTTTCCAAACACATTTATACTCTCCATTCGATTCTTTTGGCACAATCTTCCCATTCAATCTTGCAAACACCAAGAACACAACAATCGGCGCATAATAAACCACTAATCCTAGCGTCAACATCGGAAGTGCAACAAACAAGCCCAAATTCTTTGACAAAGCATCAGAAGCAATCCCAATTATTTGAACAGTCAACTCGATTCGATGCCAATTAGCAACAAATATCCACACAATAACTCCAATTATCAGGAACACAAACACCAGCACCAAAATTCGATACACTAAAGGAAGTGAATCACTACAGGAAGAACTAACAGTACATGCAACAAACCAATAAACATTAATAAAAATTGGCACAATAACAAAGAGCGGAAGTGCCACATATACAAGTTGCTTAGTGTAATGTTTGAGCAACAAAAGGAGTAAAAAACAAATGGGCAAGCTTAAAATCAAAGTTATTACAAGAACCCATATCAAATCCTTTAAAAAACTAGATTTCGACGAAGAAAAACTAAAACCCACAAACACCCAATTGTCAAAGTTGTCAAAAAGTGAGTCTTTAACACAGGAACCTGAAGAGGGATTGTAAATAAAAGAAGAGGCGTTGTTAAAGTTCTGATTTTTATTACATATTGAGAATATACCAAGCCCAAAAGTTGAGATAACGAAGAGAATAAAGAGGATGATAAAGGGTATGTCTTTGAAGGGTCTGGGGCCGTAATTGTAGGCGATCTGAAAGAATTGGGTCGGGTCGGGTTCCGGCGGACCGGCGGCGGAGGGGGTGGTCGGTTCGGGGATTGGTGAAGTGGGTTTGGTGAGGAGAGGTTGTGATGGAGAAGATGATGACTCGTAGAAACATACGAGCTTGTTGGGGTCTTCTTTGCTGCTGCCCATTTGAGGGAGAAGCTAATAAGCTAGAAGCTGGAAGCAGAAGAGCTAGAAAGTGGAAGTGATTTTCTCTTCGTGGATTTTGATGAGGAGAAGATATGTCTGTGTTCTTTGGCTTGAGTTTGGAACGAGGAAGTGATGAGTGGCAGGTGTCTGTCTAATTTTCGTCCATTTTATTTTGGACAAACATTCTTTCGTCAAATTTCACATATGCTACGGTGCAACAGGTGCACCGTACCCCTGTTTTGTCTTTTTTGACTGTACTCTTTACTCTCTTCTATATTTACAGTTTATTAAAGTAATTTTTTTTCTCTTTCTTCCACCCCTTGCCTTTACAATCTTTCCAGATTTTTTTCATTTTCCGTTAAGCCTATAGTCAACCAGTTGCAATCAGTAAGAAAGAAGCTGACATTCTCGTTAACGCTACTTTTTTTGTTGCCTTAAGATTCATTTACTCTAATATCACATAAGCAATAGTGAATTGAACTTGTCATATAAAAAAAAAACATAAATATATATATTTTTTACCTACACTCTATTTATAATCTATAATGAAATTAAGATGTAAGTAAATTAAATTTTTTATCTTTTATTACGTGTTCGTAAATTTTTTATCTTTTATTACGTGTTCGTGTGTCTCTTTATTTTCTCTTTAAACAATCTAACTCTAAGGTTTTCTAATAATTAGTTTATTGTTATTATTTTTATAAGTAAAACTTTTTTTTATTATGTCAATAAGTATATTTTTTTAAGAAAAAACTATTTTTACAAATGATCAAAAGTGAGAGCATTAACAAAAAAAAAAAACGCATCTTAATTTTTGTTGCCTTTGTTGTTGCATCTGACATATTTGGTCTATTAATTATAACTTATGAGTGTATGTACTATAGCACAATGATGAAGTGATGATTAGTGATTATTATTAAGAATATTTGGAAAGAAAGAAGTTGATGCAGAATTTTATAAATTTTAACTTTTTTAAATTTTCAGCAAACGATGAGGACTGCATTATTAATAATCAATTAAACACCTACCTTCCCTTGAAATTACTTTTGTGTTAAATCTGGTGGTAGAATAAAAAGACAATACGAGGGGTATCGTGCATCTGTTGCACTGCAGCTGGATCCATTTCTATATTTGGGGTAATTATTTATTAAATTTCAAATATTTGTAACCATTCACCTTTTGAAATTAAACAAAATTATTATTTTTTTATTTTTTTTTTAAATGAAAGGGAGGTGGGTAAGTCCAAATCAATTTTTATCCCCCTCCCCACCTCCAAGGCTCGAACCCGAGTCCACACAAATAAGGGGTGATAAATTACACTGTCAACCAACTTGGGTACGTCCTTGGGGATTTATTTTCTCTTTTCACTTATATTTGTAATTAGAAATTTATAGCAGCTTTAGATTTCCTTCTAAATAGCTAGACGAGAATCAACTTCTACTAAATAATTGGTGTAATTGAGGAGATTAATATTAAAAAACCATAAAGTGAAAAGCATTCGTAAGATCCGAGTTAAAGTTGTTAAATGCTTTTGCTTCGGAATGTTTAGAGATATGTGATCACAACTAGCCAGGGCAAACCTCAGCGTAAAACAAAAATTAGGATATGATAATGTTAAAAATCCTAGCTCACCTTATCAAATGCCTCACAGGGTAAGTGTTATTTAAAAGTGAGAGTAGATGAAGTCAACAAGAGGCTAATGGACAAAGAATAGATGGTTAATTATTCAGATCAATCACATCATCAATTAGCCATAATAAAGAATAAAATTAAAAGCACGAACTATCTTGGAAGTGGGAAGCGGGAAGCATGGACAATTGCAGAAGCTAATGCATAAATAAGTGAGATGCATGTGGTACATCTTTTTGTCCATAAAGAATTCCTATGGCCATGTTCACTTGCATAATAAAATGAACAAGTACAACTTTTAGCATTCAATCAATTTACAAATGGGTAAAGGTTAGACGGAAAATATATGGGGAAAAATGGTAGAAAATTAAATGCAATATCACTGATACAGATGTGTATGAGCCTACTGTCCAAATTAATTTTGAAAAGAATCCATATAAGGAGAGGCCTTCTGCATTCAGAAAAACTGAAAGCACATAAAAATGATGTCTTGTAGGAATGTTTTTGCATTAACAAAGCTCAGGAAGAACAGTTTTGTTCCCATTAGAACAATCATAGATGTCACGAAGAGGTGAGATTTTGTTGTGCTTTTGTTGTATGACTCAATACACCAGCAGCTTTCGGCATTTGAATTTTAATTCATTTTTCGTGTTTTTAGGCCTGAAGGAGATGTTGCTGGTGTTGATGTACATACTGCAAAATATCTCCCCTCAGCTCCGGTCACCGCTTTTTAGATGTGAGGTTGGATCCTAGAAGCCAATTTCATCAGCCTTCTATCGTTTTACAGTCTTGTACTTCATGATTGAAGCCTTGATTTTGTTTGCAGAGCCATGTTCACGGTGCCTTGAATGTTCCATACTTATTCATCATACAAGAAGGTAATTTGGAATTCATAATCTTGCCGAAATTTCAAAATCCCGAGGCTACAAATACTGTGCTAAATGCTAGCTACGTTGTTTTTCCAGGAAAAAATTTGTGTCATCTGATTTTCTGGCAATATTTCCAGGAAGAGTGAAAAATCCTGAGTTTCTCACCCAGGTGGCATCAGTTTGCAATAAGGAGGATCATATAGTTGTGGTAGGATTGCACTTTTGTGTATTGATAAAATAAATCTAGACTCTGTGTCTAATCTTCAAATGCTTATATTTGCTTTTAATGCTGTAAAGGGTTCCAAAAGCGGAGTCAGATTCGCTTTGTGCTTGTGTTGATCTTCTAAATGCAGTAAGATTATTCTCAATATTTGTTGATGCAAAGTTCTATTCAATTCTTTGCCATTCTGTGGATGACAAAAACTGAAATGGAAAGATTTCAGGTCATGGAAGCAGGGCTATGAGCATGTGACTAACATGGAAGGCGGCTACTCTGCATGGAGATAAGTAAACCAGCTGAAGAGTCGAAAACTTGTTGAAAATTCTGTCCTTGAGATGATCGTTTGTATTATTGTATACGTTAAGCCAAGGTTGTAATAAAGTGAGCTTGTCACCTCTTCTGATGCAATACTAGTTACCTGGCTTATCATCAATTTTTTCTTTTGGTGGTTTTTTTTTTTTTTTTTTTTTTGGGGGGGGGGGAATATCCTATGAGGAAGATAAATCATTTGATTATTCACAAGTCAGAGCAGTTAAAGTCAACTTATGGCTTAGATACAGAGAATTCATGGCCAATTATACGGATAAATCACAATTTGTTGGCCACGAACAATCCTCAATGGCCATGTTCATTTG
Organism: Luvunga scandens; assembly: GCA_030449905.1. NCBI lineage: Eukaryota > Viridiplantae > Streptophyta > Magnoliopsida > Sapindales > Rutaceae > Luvunga > Luvunga scandens. The sequence goes on from JASUUG010000714.1 coordinate 1,383,224, forward strand.
TGTAAAATAATAATTTTGAGTTTTACACGCATTTCCAAGTAAGGAGATTTCTCTGGGTAGGTTAAACTTTGAAATTACCCTTGCATGGAATATGACCACGAGCTAACCCAATAAGGATCCTCTACCGATTTAAACTTCTAGCGAAGTAAAATTCAAGATAATTTCTAAAAATAATTGGTACCAAAAGGTTACACTCAAAAGTTTACAGTTTGAGAGTTGACTAAGGTTTTGACATCGAGAGTTACTGTCAAAATATTTTAAAAGAGTGAAAAACCACCAGTTTCTAACGCAGGTGGCCTCACTTTGCAAGGAGGAGGATCCCTTAATTGTGGTAAAATCTATTCTTCTTTTTCTGTATTAAGATAAAATCTATTTCAAAATATGAAATCTAGTCTATCTCAAAATATTTATGCCTGTTTTCAATGTTGTAAAGGTTGCAACAGCGGAGGCAGAGCGCTCCGTGCTTGTGTTGATCTTCTAAATGCCATAAGATTACTCTCAATCTTGTTTAAGTTCAATTCAGTTCCTTGCAGTTGCAATCTTGTGAACGACAAAAACTGAATTAAAACGATTTCATGGTAACAGGGCTATGAGCATGTGACTAAATAGGAAGGAGGCTATTCTGCCTGGGTTGACAAAGGACTTGCTGGAGATAAACCGGCAGAAGAGCTCCAAACTTCCAGCAAATTCCGTTGAATATTTGTTTTCTTTTTCTATATGCAAATGCCGCTGAAGTGGTTATGTTCGTTCTCTGGGTTTCTATAAAGCTTTATTATGCTTCTGCCATGTTTACTTCTTTTGGGTTGTTTTGCTGAACTTTCATGGATTCAAACCAAGTTGTAAGATGAACAAAGTGAGTTTGTGAAAGAAAAAATCTCAAATTCTTTCTTTTCCGCCGTCAACTCACACCGAAAGTATAAATACGAGCATAACAAAACTTTGGATAATTGAACGTAAAACCATCATCCCTTTGATGCAACGGAAGAAGAGTACTAAAACAAAGATATCCAATAAAAACAAGATAATTTCCTTTTCATTACTTAATAATGAACATGTTTGTATTTATGTCAGTTGTCAAATTCAAAAGGCAAAATACAATATTTCCCTGGAAAAGCCTACAACTGTTGGATCTATATCAAGACTAATGGAATTTCATGAACATGATACAAAGGGGACCAAAAGTGAATCTATTATCTCAAAACAATTAGCAAACTCAAAACAAAAAAACTTCTTGTAAACATCTCAAGGACCCTCACCTTTCCTCATCCCACTTGCTCTTGGGTATCTCTCCAGAGTCAGCAATAGTAACTTTCTTTCTTGGTTTTCCACTGTACGTTCCAGCTCCACCTTCAATTGCATACACTGTGTCCATGCCTTGAATAACCTTTCCGAAGACAACATGCTCCCCATCCAACCTGGAAAGCAATTCAATGAAAACAGACATCAATTCCAACACTCATTAAAAGGAAAATCTGCCCAGCACTCCAATTAAAGTAAGGCAAACTAATCCAACATATGCCGTTACAAAATAACTTACCAACTGGCCTTGATAGTGGTGATGAAGAATTGAGAGCCATTGGAATCAGGCCCTGAATTCACCATGGAAACAACACCTAGAAAGGAGAATTGGGATTTATTCCAGATAAGCAAGCTTGAAGCAGAAAGTATAATATCTAAAACTAAAATGATTCCAGAGCTTTGAGCAAGAAAAAGTGCCCATGGTTCACAAATAATGGAAATCACACAATTAGTACACAGTAGATCACCTGCATGTGAGTGTTTAATCTTAAAGTTCTCATCAGGAAAAGTGCCACCATATATAGACTCACTTCCCTTGCCATCACCATGAACTACATCTCCACCTTGAATCACAAACCCAGATACAATACGATGGAGTGGTGTTCCCTTATAGTGCAGAGGTTTCCCACTCACTGCAGTGCCTTTTTCTCCTGCAATCAAAGAGTAACAAATATATTAAACGCATTGACCGTGAGAGTAGCCGATATTTGAATTATCTGTACCTTAAATGTTCAAAACATGAAATTTAAGAACGCAAAGTACCTGTGCATAAAGCCCTGAAATTTTCTGCAAAAAATTGAAAGGTCAATCCTTAGGAATTGAAGGAGCATGCACATAAGCAAAAAGACTTTATACCCTTGTCAGTAAATAAACATCAAATATATATGCAACTTAAATATTCAATTTTTGCATATTCATGATTCCAACATGAATCATACACAGAGCGATCATATAGAGCACCGCAATAATGGGATACAATGATTTTGCATGGTAGTACATATCTATTTGGTAAAAGGCCAAATAGCCAACACATATACTGACAACATGAATCATTCACAGTAGCAGGGATTTCTAAATAAGGCCTCAGCCTTCAGCAGTTTTGAATGAACAGGCTTTCTCAAGACTCACACACACACACTGCACTTCACAATTAAAAAATTTTACTGCCACGACAAGCTGTGGGCCCTAGACCAAGGACACTAAGCTAAATCAGAAAACATTTTAAAAAGCAAGTACATCATGTCAGTTTGCAAGCCTATAAATTCAAAAGCTTCAATTTCTTCAAAATGAGGGCTAAAATATTAAGATAATCAACTTTGTAAGTCTGAAAAACCACCAAACTCTTTGAATTTCAAATAGAGAGTGGCTTTTTCTTAACCAAGAGCAAATTGCAGACAAGGCAATTGATTTAGTAAATTTAACCTTCCAACACCATGATGTCTAAGTACTCAAACAGAAGATTGACAACATACCAACAGTTTTTGGTACAACTTGGCCATACAATCCAATAACAATTCTACCTGCATAAAATACAGACATAAAACTGGAAGTTAGTAATGAAAGAGGAAAACAGGGACACATTTGAATAATACAAAACAGTCATATAACAGAATCTATGTAAAACCTGAACTAACATCAGAAGTGACAAAAAATCATCATGCCATACTTTGCAAATTGCTGTTTCTTTTAAGGAGAAGATAAAATAACTTGGCAATCTGACCACAGTCATTCAAAAGTGAAGATGTGAAACTGTACCTAGTCGTTGCTCTTCTATATCGACATCCAGGTACACTCTATGTGTAATTTCAAACACCTCTTCCTCCTCCTCTTCCTCCTAAAGCATCAATGCAGAGCAACAGATCAGTGCTTGGTAGATATAAGAGAAAGAATAAATAGTTGAGAAGGACAATATTGATACCAAAAAAATCAACAAAAACTCAACCAACACGCAGTATATTAAACAATCATCCATCTTCTAGAAAGATTATGATTGTACGCCAGATCAACCTCATTCTCTGAAGCATCACCACCAGTCAAAGTACTTTGCAAGCGAAAAAGAACACAGAACTTAAAAGCTCCTTCCAACCGAAACAAGCAAACAATGTGAGAAAACCACTGATCTCACATGTAGCTAATCCAATTTTAACCCCGAATAACTAGCAAACGGATAGGCAATGCAGAGTTGTTTGCCAGTAAGCAATTATAATTAGAAGATCAAGCAATAGGCTTAATTGCCAAAAAGCAAAGGAAAAAGTACACTTTCTAACATGATCCCTAAGCTTTGCGATGAAACGACAAACATTAATTTGACTCAAAAGAAACCCTACATTGACATTTCCAATACAAGAACCAAACTTTACTAGAAACCCAGCAACCCCATTTCCTAAATTCAAAACCCCATATCAAATTTCACATCAAAAATACAAAACTTAGATCCGCACACAAACTCATTCACGCATTTCATCAAATGGGTCAAAGAGAAATCAAACCTTTCTGCGACTGGTGAAAGCGGCAACGAATAAGACAAAGATGAGAACAAAAAGTAGAAGATATCGCGTTCGAACGAAGCCCGAGATCGTTCTACGCATCGTTTCGAGGCGTCTCTTTTGCTCTCTCTCTCTCTATAAAATCAGCAAAAACCTAGGTTCTCTTGATCCTCCATAGTAATGATTTGCACACAAAACACACACAGCACAGAGAGTGTCAGTGGGGTTCTTTAATGGTTGTTGCAGAGTATTATTGTGCCTCCTGCAGGGATGTGAACAGTGGAGAGTTTGTGCGGTGAATTATGAAATAAAAATTATTGATTAATCAAAACACTTTTTAATAGGCTTAAAATGCCATGATTTTGCCTGAAATGATAGATTATGCCATCACAGATGGATTTAAGGGAAATTATCATATCTATCCATATTGTTTGCAAAAATAACAAACAGTTTTGCAGCTTTACAACTGTCTCAAATTCATCCCTACACGGCGGCGCGGCATGTCATGCCATTCATGTTTATAACTACAACAATGTGAGGGTAATATTGCTATTAAGACATGATGTTGGACATCTCCGTTTTGCGAGCAATTTTAGAATCTGTAAGAATTAAAGACAATTCCTTTAATACATGCAAATTTTACATCGTTTGTACTTCTTCTTTTATGCACTGGTATAAGCCACCAGCTTCTATTCGTAAGAGTTTGCTAGAAGATCGTGGAGTCTCTCTAAATACTAATTCTCATGACTCCATATTGCTTTTATGTAACTTTTCCTTTTTCCCTTAGATAAAATTCGCATATTGATATGAAAAAAAGCTTTAGGAATGATTTGATGATAATTATATGTATTGCTTTTTCTTAAACATTATACCATAATCTTCTAATGCTGTAATTAAAAATCTATTTAGGACTTGCGCCTTATAACTTTATTTATGGTGGGCATTCATATTGGTTTGACTTGAATCGAATATAACTCGAAATTAGTTTTAGGTTCGGTTCATTTTGCGTTGAAGCTTTGAACTAGTTTGGGTTCAAAACTCAAACCCAATTGAGTTAACTAAAAGATTAAAGAAAAAAAAATTTGAAACAGATATCCACCTCATCTAATACATAGAGTCCCCACTCTCAGACACACATTTCTTAGCCGCCTGCTCTCCACTTTTCCTCCTCCTCCTTTTCTTCCGCCACTGCAAAATATCTTCTAGTTCTTTTTTTCTACCACAACCAAATATTTCTTCTTCTTCTTTTTCTGATCTCCCATTAATTAATTGTTAGTAATTTACTTTTTTAAAATTGTTATTTAATTGTTTAATTTTTTTTTTGTTAATTGTTGGTTAATTTTTTTTGTTAGTTGTTGTACATAAAATCCTTTATGTTCGTTATTTAATTTTTGAATGAGATTATGAAAATTGAAAGGAAGTAAATTGTGTCCGAATTTATAACCCAAACCAAAGTAAGTTTGATTCGGTTGAAGTTGATAATTCAAATCCAATTTGATTGAATTCTCTAAACTGAAACTTGAACAACTTGAACCTGAACCCAATTTGTTCACCTCTAACTCTATTAAGATACGACTCAAAGTAGTTTGAAAAAAATCAAGGGTCTTGCTAAGCTACATTATAAATAACTTACATTAATCTAAAATATATTTTTTAATATAATTGAGTTGTTGTTTTGTCAAAAAACTAACGATCACAGGAAACTACTTTTGGGTCAACCAGGAGTTATAGTAAGTGCCAAATATCAGCATAAATTGTATTCACTGAGGCTAAATCACCAACTCAAGAAAAGTTCGCATTGTTGGTTAACTAGAAAAAGTATCCTAAATTTAAATTTCTACAAGAATATTGCTTTTTTGCAACAAAAAAAATTTGTCGCAAAAATGGCTTTTTAGTGAGAAAAAAAATGTTTCATCGCTAGATTGTTTGTTGGGGACAAAAAAAGATAATTATAACTTTTTGCAACAAAACATTTCGTCGCTAAAGACTGAATATGGTGACTAAAATAATATTTCATCGCCAAAAAGTTTGGCGCGAAAAAAAAGAGTTGGCATTCAGATTTTTAGCAACCAACATTATACTTTTTGTGACTAACAAATTCATTGCTAAAAGTGATATTCAGCGACCACTATTTGCAATTTAGCGACCGTATATTTTGTCGCTAAAAGATATTTTAGCGATGAAAATTGTTTTGGTTGCCAAGAGCTATTTTCAGTGACGGCATATATTCTGTCGCAAAAAAACTATGTTTTAGAGATGAAAAAGTGTTGTCGCAAAAGGAATGTTGTAGTGATGAAAACTCATTTTGTTGCCAAAAAATAGTTTTGGCGACAGAATATTCTATGTTTTAGTGATGAACAAGTTTTGTCCCGAGAAAGCTTTCTCGCAATGATTCAAGTTTCTCGTTGCTACAAAGTTTTTTAGCCACGAAGTCTTTTTGTCGCTAAATATGTTTAGGTGCTTGTTATCAGTTACAACAGGAAAAATTCATCGCAAAAAATAAATTTTCGCAACAAGAATAATCTTCATTGCCAAAGGTCATTTTTAGTAATAAAATAATTTTCATCGCTGAAAGTTCATTTTAGTGACAAATTATTTTCATCGCTAAAAGGGTTTTTAGTGACACCTTTTTTGTGTTGCCAAAGGTTTCTTCAGCGACGCATATTTTTTATTGCTAAATATATTTTACTGCTTATTTTCAATCATAATGGACATAAATTCATTGCAAAAAATAAGTTTTACCGACAAACTTAATTATCGTCACAAAATACCTCTTTTAGCAACAAATTGTTTATTCGTCGCGAAAAATTGTTTTAGTAACAAAAAAATGTTTCAACACTCATTATCAATGGCGACAAATTAATTTTCGTCGCTAATTTCCTTTGCAGGAATAAATATAATGGCTCCTTATTTTAAAATATTAAGAAAAATATTTAGTGCCAAAACTTTGTCACTAATGCTCTTTTTTAGTGACAAAAGTATTGTTTGTTGCTAATGAACTAATAAATTAATACAATTTTTATAAATTTATAGTGCATTTCAATTATTTTAATTAATTCCATGATTAATCTTTTTATTAATTAACAAGTAATATACTTTTCATTTTAAAAAAAATATTAATATTCTGAAAAATTAAGAAAAATAAAATGTGTTAGTTGTTAATTCTTTGTGGGAAACGGGGAATAATGATAAGTTCATATTCAGTAGCAAAAAGTGATAAATTTTAAAAAAATAAGTAAATTGACTTATTATTACTATTATTTTTATTTTTGTTAAAACTAACAAATATAATTTGATGAGAGGCTTATGACTACTCTTGTTAGGAAACTTTTAACTACAAGTAACAAATAGCTCATTCAATCACATGCTTCTTAATTTTAATATAATGATGGAATGATAGGCCGTTCAATTTACCTCAAAATTGGAATACTTGCGTATGTTATGATTAAAATTATGAGGCAGTATATAATATTATATATCTTTTAAAGTTAAAATTAAAATTAACCCGTAAAGTCAATACAATATATAGTTAAAATTATGAGCAAGTATAATATAGTTAATTTTATTTTTAAAATAATTTATCGTTAAAACTTGAAATAAAAATATATTTTCACATAATATCCATATAAAATATAAATTATTATATGAAATAATGTAATTATAAATTATCTATTCAATTTAATTAGATTAATAAAAAAATGTAACTTAATTTTAAGAACTGGTAAGAACTAAATAAGGGAATTGGGTTTTTGGATTAGGTTAAACCAAATCACACATAATCCAAAATATTAATTTGGGTTCAATTCAATTCCTTTTGAGCTTTTTTTTATTTGGTTTAAATCTAAAAATCCAATTAAATTCAAACTTAAGAACTGAGCGGTTTTTATTTCATTTTGGGTTTAACTTGAACAAAATTAAAAAACTGATCGGGTTAGCCTTTGTCCTATATATATTAATGTGTGCATGTGTGTAATAATAATAATAATAATAATTTATTCAAAATAATTTATTTATTTATTTATACATAAAAATAGATAAATAAATAAATGTATTTTTATATGTATAATATATGTATGTGTATTTATCTGTGTGTGTGTGTGTGTGTAAGACAAAAACCTTATGCATTACATAATTCCTTAATTCCCCTTTTGCTTGCTTCAGTTCTTTTCTATCGTGAAAGAGATAGAGAGAGAGGACGGCAGTCACTTACATGCCCACGCTGCAGCTGTTGTTGTCGCTAACAATCGCCCACGTCCACGTCCTCTGCTGCCGCTGTGACTTCAATTCTTCTCGATTTGGTTCCTCGTTCCAACCGCTTTCTACTACCTCCGAATTTGTTCGCCATTGTCATCTGTCAAAACCACATTTCCTGTATGAGCACAAATCTTTCACGTTACATTCTTTTCTTATATGATTTTTGTTATAATCTTTTGGATTTAAATGTCCATGGAGATGGTTTGCACACTTTTGCCTGACTATCTAATTTTTATATAACTCTGTAACAATATTGGATTTTACTTTTCTACTTTGGTATAATTATGCTTGGTTAACGCTGTCATAGTTCGATAAGTCTACTTTTTCTCATCTTTTGTGCGCTCTTACGATTTCGAGGTCTGGAAGCATCTATAATTTTTTCTTTTTCCTGTTATGATGATGTGTCAATTTATTCTTGTGTGCTTGGCTGTCTGTTGACAAAGGCATGTGGTCTCTGTTATGTGTGAATGTGTGACAAATTTAAGGGTCTAGGGATCATGAACTCATGTTAGAACTCTCTCCACCCCCCAAACTTTTTGGTTGTTATGCCTTCTTTTGTTCTTGCATTTGACAAGTAAAATATTCAATCAAATACTATTTGGCTGTTCAAAGTTAATGGGTCATTCTGCTCAACTCATGCTCACCGACTATTGAAGGCTGAGTGATTTGTGTATGGAGTACTTTTACTAGAGATTTTCATGCAGCAAGATATATTCTCTTTTGAGTTATAAGTAGATCATTAATCTGCTTGCATTTATTTGTGATGTAAACATTTATGGACATGAAAACAAACACCAAGTGTGGGATCGCTGTATCTTGTAAAGTAATTTGTGTAACTTTTTATTTTTTCTACTGTTATCTGTACTGATATAGCATTGTTTCTGTTGTTAATTACTACTATTTTGCTGCTTTTACTGTTATTTGCTGTTGTTTATGCTTTTTTTAATCTATTTTTATTGTTGTTTGATAAAATTTTTCCTATTTTTATGTAACCTTTTCTTTTTCTAGCTATTATCTGTGTTGATTCTAGTACCGTTTCTGCTGTTAATTACTTCTGTGTTTGTTGTTTTTGCTATTATTTGCTATTGTTTATATTTTTTAATCTATTTATACTATTATTTGATAAAATTTTTCCTGTTTTTGTGTAACTTTTTTATTATTCTGTTGTTATTTATGCCGATCTAGTATTCTTTCTACTGTTAATTACTATTGTGTTTGCTATTTTTGTTCTTATTTGTTGCTGTTTATGCTTTTTTTAATCTATTTCTACTGTTGTTTGATAAAAATTTTCCTATTTTTTTGGAACTTTTTATTTTTTTACTGTTATTTGTGTTGACTATAATACTGTTTGTGCTATTAATTACTGTTGTGTTGGCTATTTATGTTGTTATTTGCTTTTGTTTATGCTTTTTTTAAATCTATTTCTATTGTTACAATTGTCCATTTTTACATATGTCATTTTAGTATTCAATTATATCTAACTAATATGAATTTAATTATTAAAAGAGCTTTGGGTAAATATAAGAAATATGTTAAGAATAAAGCTCGTTTGGAGGGGTCAATTGCAGAAGCTTACATTGTTGATGAGGCAGTGACATTTTGTCCAATGTATCTCAATGAAATTGAAAAAAAAATTATTCAACCTAAGCGAAACCTTGATGGTGAGGATTGAGGTAATGGATTTTCAGTTTTCTCATAAAATTCTCGACCATTTGAACTAGTTGGATATAAAGAATTATCACAAGATGATATTGATAGAGCTCATTGGTTTGTACTAAACAATTGTGATGAAGTACAACCATACTTAAAGTGAGTTACTCTTTGTAGCTTTTGTGCTTACTAATAGAAATCTCATTAAGTATATTAACAATTATTAGTTATTATAGTGAATATTTAAGAATGATGGAAATAGAGGGGAAAACAAATTTGCTTGAAAGTCAACAAAAACTATTTCAAAATTGCTTTGCGTCTCATGTAAGTATTTTCCCCATTAAAAAAATGTTAGTTCTTTACTATAAAAAACTAATTAATATTTACGTGATTAAGCTTTGATGCATGTGTGTTTGTTACTTAGGTGAGAGAAATGCATCATCAAGGATCCTTGGATGATGAACACCCATTGTGTTCATTGGCATTTGCACCAGATGTCAGAGTATATAATTATTCGGGTTGTAATGTCAATGGTATACGTTTTCTTATAAACGAAAGGGATGACTGTCGTATAACCTTAAATAATAGAGTACTTGTATCTGGTTCGCAAAATGATGAAACCATTAATTTTTTTGGAGTTTTAATTGATGTCATTGAGTTAGTATATTTGTTGCGGCGTCGAGTTGTTTTATTTAAGTGTAAATGGTTCGACGTTGATCTGAAGAAGAAAAGAGTACGCAAAGATTATCATCTTACATCGCTCAATGTTACTTGAACCTGGTATGATGAAGATGCCTTTGTATTAGCAACGCAAGCATGACTGGTAATGTATATTGATGATCCTGCACTTGGTAAAGGGTGAAAAGTAGTGGAAAAAATATATCAAAGAGGAGTGTGGGATATCCAAGAGAAAAATGAAGGGGGATGATGACAATATTGATCATGATGCGTATGAAAATGAGGAAGACTAGTGCACTGACTCATATGCTTATGTTGTCTTGATGTCACAACAAGATAGTTTTGGTGAACAGTCATTCAATAGGGATAATGTTGCTCCAGATCTAATTGATGCCCACATTGTGCAAAAGTCTCTAGGTGATGATGAATTTGTTGACGTCATTTCGAATGATGATGATAAAATTGTTGCGAATTGTGAACCTGTACAAGATTTAAATGACTCTGATTTGGACTAAAACAAACCTAAAGTATATAGGATATATAATTTCATACTTATTTTATTGTTAAATTGATCTAATGTGGTGAAATAATAATTTTCTTATAACATTTTTTATTTTACCCTTCTCTTCTAATTTATTACAATCTAATTTATTTTTTAATTGGCATATTCTATATTTCAGATGGCTCCGGGTTTATATAAACGGCCTGCCGCATCTACTTTTGCATAGAGTACTCCAAGTTTGCATGATGACACAATTCTTCACTATACGAAGGATCCGAAAGATGTTCGAAGTAGTATAGGTAACAAATTATAAACTTTAGTTGTAGGATATTTAACTTATTCTACTATTAATATTTACTTAAGTAATATATTTATGTGATTATAGGTGTTTTTTTATGTTATTTTTTCTTTTATATAGGTTTACCTCTAGAGGTGCAAAGTTAATATACGTGTTTTTTATGTCATGGTCAAAGATTCCTTAGGACGAGAAGGTGGATTTATTCATATGTTTACTGCACTGATATGCAAACTTTCTTAACAACAATATTACAGTTGACATATTTGTTACAATCACAAATTACTAATTGTTGGCTTGTTTTTTTTTTATTAATGCAGGAGTGGTTTGATTTAGACCTAGATGAACCGCATGTTTTGCGCTATTTGAACAGAATAATAGGCAAGCAATATGCTGATTATCAATGCAAGACATTGGGGAAGACCTATAAAAATTATCCGCCAAGTGAGGCATGCAGACATCCACCAAAAGATGTCAAACAAGAAGATTGGGACAAATTATGTGATCTTTGGGAGAACGAGACACATGAGGTTTGTCATTCAATACCAAATTAAGCAACTGAGCACATATAATTTTTGTGACATTACTCATTATTTTGGAATATCTTATGGAAATAGGGGGAAAAAAGAAACTTAAAATTTTTAGGCTACTGATCGTGAGAAGCCCTAGCAATAGCATTGTAGATACACAACATAAGGCAAACCAAATTTAGCCATGAAAATTTAGCATTGTATATGAAAATTTAGCCATGAAACTTAAAATTATATGGCCATGAAAAAGAAAGCTATGCTATTATTTTGGAAATTTTTGGTATGATTTTGAAAATTGAGGTGAAGCAGTTGATTTGAAAATTTTTTATTCTGAAGTGAAGGAAGCGTATGCTGTTAGTTTGTTATGTTTTAATAAATTGGAGCTTTTCATATTTTGGGGGAAGTCATGCGAAAATGTTTTCAAGAATTCAGGACATGTTGCATATTAGTCTTATTAACTCGTTTACTTGTGAATTTTGATCTAACATATTTTTTGTGGTTCTTTGAGATGGTATAATACTTTTTAATTAATGTTACTACGTAATTGTAAAGTGTTAACATACTACATAATTTGAAAGTGATAACATGCTACAAACTATTTTTGTTCACAATCTTCTGACTCAGATGAAGTGCATAGTTTTCCATTCTTTCTTCATTCTACTAATTACAATGAAAAAAATGGGTGGATCAGTTCTGAGGCACAATCTGCACATGTAAGATTTTTATTTTTATTGAATTGAAGATTAAACACATAATTTTAATTTATTTCAAAGTGATTATTTCTCTTTATAGGAAAAAATAGTTGAGTTATATCAGTGGTCTCAAACTGAAAGATCTCAACCAATCAGTGATGAAAAGATGTCTTAGAAAGTATTTGGAGACAAGTCAAACTATTATAAAGGACTTGAGAAACAAAGGCAGGCTTATTATAATTCTGAAGGTCCATCATCCAATGTGAAGGCATTGTGCAATGAGTTAGAAACCACTTGATTTAAGTTACAGACAACTCGAGCTGAGCTGCAGAATACAAAAGATCAGTTACAATCACAGCAATTCAAGATCGATGACTTGACTTAGGAGCTAAAAAATATTACATCATTTTTAAAAACTCTCACGCCAAGCCAATTTGGCTCCTCATCATAGTTTGTTGTGAGGTACCTTTATGACTTCAACTTATAATTTGTACTTGGATTTATGAAGGTTAATAACATTAACATTGTTCTTTTTAAATCTTGTATTTATTTGATTAATAGTAAAATATAAAAATATTTAAAAATAATTGGGGTAATAATATATATAAAAATCATCGCCAAGCACATTTGGCAACCAATCGAAATTATATTACAAAACAAAAAAAAGGCTTTTAGCAACCAATCAATTTGGTCACCAAAATCATGTTTTTGCAACGAAAACCAATTGGTAGTTGAAAACATTTTTGGCAACGAAAAAAATCGTTGAAGAAAATGAATATTGCGACAAAAATCATTAGTCACCAAAACTATATCTCGCGACCAAAAATTATTTCGTCACCAAAACTATAGTTTGCAACAAAAATAATATCGTTGCCAAAACTATATTTTGCAATGAAATCCAAAAATAAATTTGACGAAAAACCTGGCTTAGTCGCCAAAATCATATTTAGCAACGAAATTGGTTTGGTCGCCAAAATCATTTTTTGAGACGAATATAAATATGTTGCAAAATGTAACCTTTCGTTGCAAAAAGCATGTCTGCCAACCAACATCTTTCGTCGCAAAAGATATGCTTTAGCAACGAAATATTTTGGTCGTAAATAGCTAATTGCAAAAAAGATTTAGCAATGAAATTTTTTATCGTCAAAGACTTACTTTTAGCAATGAATTTTCCTTTTTGTGATGAACAGAGTGACAAAATTCATCATCGCATTTGACAATTTTGGTGACGAACTTATCTCCATCGCTATAATTTTCAGTGACGAACTTGTTTTTTTGTCCAGATTACCTAATGTGATGATGCTATTGCGACAATGTTGCAACAAATTTTTTTCATCGCTATAACTTTTAGCAACGAAATTTTATAGTTTTAGCAACGATTTGAGTCATTGCTAAAACCCTTTTTTCTTGTAGTTAGTAGTAGATCTTACATATTCATAGGTATTGCATATTCATGTTAAAAAGCAATGATACAGTGATGTAACAGCAAAAGAGATGGTAAAAATCCAATCCAATCTCAAGTCTGGCAATGGTGGGATCCGACTCTTCCATGTATTTTGAACACCCAAGCCGGACTTTTTTATCTGGGCTTAGAAAATATAGATTTTATGTTTTATAAATTTATATATGTATATTTTTAATTTATTTTACAATTTTATAATTTTTGAATTAATGAAATTGGGCTTCAAAATATGAACTTTAAATGTTTATAATTTCAAATATATAATAGGTGGACCAAAAAAGTATAATTATTTAATATTTTTCATAAAGTTCGAATTCCTAGCCGAACCCCAGTCTTACCAAGTGAAATTCAAAATTGTTCTGGTCTTATTCCTGGGCATCACCCAGGTCCAAGCCGATGGATATTTTTAACATCTTTATATCACATGAATTTTTTTTAATTCTACCAAGCATATTATATGACATCACTTTGTACAAAAATTCGTAAGTGTTATATTACTCTAATGCTAAATAGAATATGGTATTCTATGATAGAAATAGCATAAAGTCATTGTTGACTGGAAAATACTTTAATAGAAAAGAATATTCATCTTAATATTTACTTATAAATAAAGGTGACTTAAATTCTTTGCATTCATTGACTTCGGGGTATAATAATACAACTGCGGAAACATGCTAATTTTAATTAGGGCGGTCCTTTTGTTTTTGGCCATTTTTTCAACATAAGTTTTGTTGTGTGTTTGTGTTTGCTACTGCTATCTCTAGAGCAATTCTTGCCAAAGTTTTCAGGTCTGACATTAATGCAATTCGGGAATTGCGATGCAGAGCTGAAACACAGTCTACATAATTTTGGATTTGTCGGCGAACACGATCAACTAATTTTGACGCTGATGATTTCAGAATTGTGGCATTTGTCGAGGAAAGATAATGAAGAATTAAGAAGAAAGAAATGGCTGCTGCTACTTTGCTTCATGCCAATATTACTGAAGGAATCCATTGCTAGAAATTAAAGCTTAGGGTTTTCTTTTTGTGAAGTTTATAGGATCGGATGATCATTTATGAGGATGATTTATAGCTAATATTTTGCTATTTTTTGCTGTCTTGAAAAATGAAAAGGAAATCCAATATCATCCAATATCATGACTCCATAATATTTCCAACTAGGTCATTAAAACTTCGTAAACATATTATTGAAATTAAACTTAAATTTATAGGTTCTTAAAAAAAAAACTCCACTAAAAGACTCTTATAATGAGATTTTATTTCTTCTCTGAAAGACTACAACAGCATTCAAGGTTTCAAAGACAAAATTCAAACAAAATAGCACTTCTCTCCTCCTCAATATTAAAGAGTGACTACTTTCTTTTCATTTGTTGTTATATTATTTTTTATATCATTGTTATTGAAAAGATAGAAGTGCTATAATTGTTTTTTTTAAAAAAAAAAGATTTGATTAAAATAATATAAGTTTGTTTCTATAAGAAGAGAGCTTATTTTTTCATACTTCTATTTGTTATATAGGTAAGCAAATAAGTATTTGAACAATAAAATTAAAAGAGTCTTTTAATAATGTTCTAGTTTCTTTTCAACACCCACTTTGTAGTTAAAGTAACTTTAAGGGTGAGGCTATTTAAATCTGTCAAATTATTTTATGTACTCACTTTTGCATTAATTTTTATATTACTAAATTATCCCTAAGGTAATTACAATTAAGGGCAAACTAATATTTACAAATAAAGAACATTTACTCTTTAAACCCATTTAATCTATATTCATTACATGTAAAATCTCTTTTTTTCTCCATTAACATCAAACATAACTTTTACACTAAGTCGCTATTGTAAAATTATCAATCAAATGTCATGTTGCACAATTTTTGTTTTAGAAAATTCAAAAAATGAACACTTGTTCTTATGTTTTTTCGTAAGCAATTATGGAGTCAAAGAATAGATTTGGATTTAAAGAATCGAACAGTCACAACAATCACATATGAACATAAATTCATAATCTTTCAATAAAAAGGTAATTATTGATATCAAGAAAAGTGAAATGTGCAAATCCATGCACAAGAATGAAGTATGTGAAACCATGCACAAAAGTGGAGCGTGGAGCATGGAGCATGAAGCATGGAATGAGAAACATAGAAAGTAAATGTGGGCCACACAAAGTAAGAACAAAAAATTGAACATGTAGCATGAAGAGTAAACTAATTAACTAAAGTGAAATAGAGCATGGAACAAAAAGTATGAAAAGTGAAGGTGGGTCATGCAAAGTAAGAATAAAATATGGAGCATATAGCATAGATCATAGAGCATAGAGCATGAAAAGCAAAATAATTAATTAAAGTGAGATATGGCATGGAGCATGGAGTATGAAAAGTCAAATGATTAATTAAAATAGAGTATGCACAGCAAGATAAAGTGATGGTAAACAAAAAGAAAAAAAATCTAGAGGCTTTAGAAACCAATTTTGAAAAAGAGGCAAATATATACTCCAAATCAAACTCTAATTAAGTGGTAGAAGCAGATCAAAATAAAAAGATATCAATAACTTAGAATATCAAAAATTTATATTATAAATAGAAAGTCCTTAATGCATAATGGGTAAAAAGAAGTTAGAGGCAAATAGCTAAAAGAAAATTTCATTGTAATTATTATTGAACAATGAAGTTTGCTCTCTTGACTCTCATAGATGTAGGCTCAGTGTTGAACCACGTAAATTCTTTAAGTTTTGCTCTTTATATCCTCCCATTTATTTAATTTTCTAATTGACAAAAAACAAGTGTCAACAATTATAATGATTTTGATTTAATTCGACTCTTTTTTGTGAACCAAAATACCCAAGCAATGAAGCACTTTGAAGTTTGTAATGAGAAATATAAATGGTATTTTTTTTTTCATGTTACTATAGAAATAATTTTATATCGGTCTTAAACCATCCAATTATATCATAATTAAGTCTTTTTCACTTAACATGGAACTATGAGAGTAAGATGAAAACAGTTGATGGGTGCAGATAATAATTTAACCAAAAAAAGGTGATAAATAACATGAGAGGATATGTAACTATTGGACATTAGAGGTTATTTTTGGAGTTATGGAGGGTTTAGAGAGTAAGATTCAGTATTTTTAATTTCGCTAATGGGTAAATTGAGTAAATGTATCTAAAGAGAAAAAATGCCGGTTCAAATAATATCACCCTTATTTTAATTTCCTAATTCCAAAAATCACAAAATTATCTTTGATTTAATTACTTTATCTCTCTATCGTAACAATGGTCAAAACCTAAACTAGTTTATTTCTATTTCAGTTTTTTTTGGGCCTTTCTTACTAAATCAACTCTACCTTTTTCTTAGTCTTAATTATAACATTTATCAATTTTTACTTATTATTACCATTTAGGAGATAGAGGGAGGCAGATAACGTCAAATAAGTAATTAATTAAATTATATTTTCACAAAAAAAAATTTAATTCAAAAAAATGTGCAGTGAAGAATTCAATAGATTCAAGTAGCACCACCATTTTAATTAAATAAGTTGAGAGTAGTCGATTACCCCATAAGCGTAACTTTGAATAATAATATAGTGAAAAGTAATTTTGAATGAGTGAGATTTCTTGCCCCATCCAAACCTTTGATTAGAACGAAAAAAAAATTAAAATTGTAATAGTCCGTACTCGGTAAAGATGAATTTGAGACAAGCAATTAAGTTTGTGGTTTTTAAAATTATTTTTACGGAATGGAAAGGCTAATTGATATTTTCCCAATGATTATTGTTATTAACCCGCAGAATATCAGAGCACGATCGGGTTTACGAAGAATTATGACTTTTCCGATCGTCGAACTGTACAAGTAGCGACTTGAGTACGCCTGTTATCGGAATAAGGTACAACTCTCCCATTGCTTCTATATTTGGTGTCTTAAACAAGAACTTGCGGTGCCTTTGGCTTCTCTCCAGTGAACAAGGCAATGTCAAAATTGGCCCTTAATTGTGTGTTGGCCTACTAAATTGTACAGTCTCGACTCTTGAATGTGGATTCATTGGGACTTGACAGAAGGACGACATGTCACTCACAATAGAAATAAAATTGGCAGTATGCAATGTCGCTGGGGTGAGTACTATTCTTTTCTTTCTTTTTAATTTTTTAAACATCACATTACAAATCTATTAGCTTTCTTTTTAATACGAAATATCTACTAATACCCCTCTTAGATCAACTATATTACCAAAATCTTCGAAATTAATTCCACTATAGTTAATTCAAGACTTTAGAAAGAATCAAATCTACCTTTAAATATTTAAAAATTATGTATATGAAAATCGAATTGAAGACTAGAAAAATCTTTATTTAGATTTAGTAAAAAATGATAAGGCCTAAAAATCACATTCGGTTAGGGCCTGAAATTTCATTAGAACAGCTCAAAAATGAAGTCTTCTCATCATTTTTGGCGTTGAAAGTTGAATTACAAAATAAAAAATAGTGAAAAGTAACCCCTTTCAATATCTCAATTCAGTCAAAATTCGGTAGCTACCTCAAGAGTGAAGTTGAATTGATCAAAATGTTGGATCTTAATGGGTTTCTCTTGCTTTTTGACTACTTTTTGAGGTCTGTGTTTCTGAATTTTTTTTAGGTGAATTGGTAAGTAAGAATCCAATTTTACTATCTTTTAGAAATGGATTTGAATCTGATATGGTGCACAACACTATGATAAACATTAGTTATAGAAGCGAAAGTATTTCAGGCTACTTTGAAGAGGTCAAGTGCTCGACGCATATCCAAAAGTGTTTGATGAAACACTTGTGAGACAAAACTTAAGCAAAAGCAGAGCCACTCAGCATTGTATGTAGATCACGCAAGAATATGCTGACACATCGCTGATGATGGAAGGAATGTGAGATGGATTGAAGGACTTTAGGAGATAAGAACAAATGCGTCACCAGGTGATATGACTAACAAGAAATGTCCTTGCAAGAACCGGTGGTCCTAAGATGAATTTTATATTTTTTGAATTCGTTATCATCCGCAAATATATTGCGATCCGGGTTTGGCCGAGAATCATCTCAATACATATATTTATAGCACAGTTCAATGGTATGTTGAATATAGCTGGAAAATATATACCTATTAAAAAAGATATATTTACTCACTAAAAACTATTCAATTAAGGATCTTACACTTTGTTAATGTTCGAAAGAACTATTACACTCTGAATTTTAATAAATCTCAGAATCTTGGATCATATCAATACTGATCTATTCATGTTAATATTTATGAAGATATATCCACCTAACCACCTTATCCATAACTATATAAATGGACCTGAAAATGAGCCCATGAGGGTCAAACAGCTACCCTCATATGGACTCACGGTGATGAAGCAACTATTCACCACTCGGCTTGAATTTTTGATTGAATCGTAGATTTTATTTTATTTTATTTTATTTTGAGAAAGGGATATATAGCCATCATAATTGGAAAACTCACACATATGCTGTTGACCGTATGGTCCAAGCTAGATGTAAGTTTGTGTATCCATTCTGGACACATTGGAGATCTACTTATGTATTTAGATTCAACAATTTGGAAGTCCATTTTCCTTACCATAAAAAAGATTTAGTAAGCTGATATGGAACTATTCTAACTTAATTAAGATTCTCAATTTAATACTTGAAAATGCAACTGCATTAAATATTTGTTGGGAGAGTTTTGCCGTCCTAATTATTCTACTCCACTCGAATCTATATTAGTTGGGATCCAATGTAATCTTTAGATACTAGATGATTTAAGATACAAAAAAAAAAAAAAAGATCTAGTAAGCAAGTCCTAAGATTTGACCGAGAAATTTTTGAGCATATTTTTTTTTGTCACTCAAGTTTGAGTTATAAGAAGGTAGGGAATTAAAAAATCAATTAGGAATTACCCATCTATATCCTTTTTTAGGAAAATAACAATAATAATATCTACTAATTAAGGAGGCCAAAAAACAAAAAGACCGATTCAGAACAAGAAAAAGTGTCTTAAGTTATTTTCAAAATGTCATTTTATGCCAACTAATTTGCAGAACTTTGGGTGTGTATTTTTCTCCTTTGGGTGTTGACCGCTTCTCGAACGTCAAATTCTCCCACAAATTGCCATGCAACTGCCTTCTATTCAGAAAGAATAATATTAATTAGGCTTGTAAAGACGCTTTAATTAATCCGCTTGCCACACACACACTTCTTTACAACTTGACAAATTTTGCATCTCAAAATTAATCATGCAACAGGCCCCAAGGATTAGATTTTTTTAAAAAAAAAGTCAAGCATTTTGGCCATAGAATAAATTTCCAGCCAACCGCGTCAATATCTAAAAAATCCCAACTTGATAAAAACTAATAATAATGATAATTTTATCGGTTAAATCATGAAACATGTTGCCACAGGTGACTTTTTTGTTGTTTTTGTTTTAGGGGGGTGGGGAATTTATTTAACAATATCACCCGAAATGAACATCCTACAGCTTGCAACACATTCTTTACAACTTGACAAATTTTCCATCTTAAAATCATGCAACAAGCCGCAACAAGCCGCAAAGATTAGATTTAAAAAAAAAACGGTCAAGCCTTTTGGCCACAGAGTACATTTCCAGCCAACCGCGTCAATATCTAAAATTTCCAACTTGGTAAAAACTAATAATAATGATAATTTTATTGGTTAGACATTGCCACAACGTGGGGTGGTGAATTATTTAACAATATATTATGCTTCAGTCCTTTTCCCGTCGAATCAACTTGCACGGCACTGGAGATGTACATTGCGAAAGTTAAGATGACCAAAATCACCTGAAATGAATATCCTACAACTTGCAACAGTTTGTATGTTCATGGGTTAATTGGTGAATCTTTTAAATTTTAGATGTATGCAATTTGCAGCATATTCTTAGAAATAATTGTTGAGACTCCTTTTTTTTTGTTTTTCTGGGAATGCACGATTCATGCATGCAGAGAACGACATTATTCACTCGGTCTAGGGTCCCTCTGGTCACTTTCCCTCATAAGTTACAAAGTCTTTGCTATATACATCTCAAGTATTTTGTTATAAATCTTGAATTTACTAACCACAATAATTTAGATAGCAATTGAACCACGCACATAATGACGTAAATTGATTGACAAAACCGGCGGGCTTTTCATCCGTCGAGGTATGTATATGGCTTGAAATTAATTGCAGGGATTTTCATGTCGGGAAATTGTAGAACAATTTGATAAATGGAGAAGATATTATGGACAACTTTTTTATTCAATTACAAAACGTGGAAGCTTACTGTTGTTAACAACACATCTCCTTATACGCACCACATATTTTCTTTCATACATTAGATAATTTCACGTATGGGGGACCCAGTGACGTATATCTGCAGCCTAAAGATGATTTTTTTTTTTAATGAAATTCCGAGGGTGAAATTTAATCTGTGAATATTCAGTAAATTGAAGTTTCCTTTTTGAGTGGTGCTATCGGCACCCTCTGTTATCCTTTTCAAATCCTTTTTTTATTTATTTCCTCCTTAATTTTTAAAATAATCTTTATTTATCATTTTTTTTTCAAATAATTTCAACCCTCTTTCCCACTTCAAGTTTTTTCTTTTTATAACAAAGGCTAGGGATAAAAGCCCAATATTTTGTATCCCATGCACTTAATTTATTATTAAGTTTTTATTTATTTTAATTTTATACTTTTTCAGTTTATGACAGTTCATTTCAAAATAAATATGTATAAAGTATACCCAAGGTTTGGTTATTTCCTATCATTCTAATAAAGGTAGTAATTTATGAAAATTTTATAAAATTATCTTTCCTACAAAAATAAATTGTTAAATGAAAAAAATATTTTATATTAAAATCTTACTCTTTTACAATTGACCTTTTTTTAAAAAAAAAAATTTAAGTTTAAGAGCTTTAGTGCAGAAAGAGTTGGTGAGAAAAATCATATATGGATTTAATTAGGTAAGATTTTATATTTAATACAATTCAAAATATAAGAGATAAAATCGTAAATATATATGAAGAGGGGTTTTAAAAGAAAAATAGAGGGGTGCCAACAGTGTCACTCTTTCTTTTCACATCAAAATTTTCACTTATGTTGCCAAATTCCATTTACACAAGAACGATTTATGGAGTATCTTTATCAGCCGCCAGCAAGTTGATATCAGCTGATTTAATATACCAATTAAAAAAAATCTAGTAAGCAAGTTCTAAGGTTTGATGGATAAATTTTCAAGCATATTTTTTCGGGTCACTCAAGTTTGAGTTATGAGAAGGTAGGTAATTGAAAAATCAATTAGGAATTGCCCATTTGTATTCTTTTTTAGGAAAACAACAATAATAATATCTACTAATGAAGTTAACCAAAAAATAAAAAAGACGGATTCAGAACAAGAAAAAGTGTCTTAAGTTATTTTCAAAATGTCATTTTATGCCAAATAATTTGCAGAACTTTGGGTGTGTATTTTTCTCCTTTGGGTGTTGGCCGCTTCTCCAACGTCAAATTCTCCCACAAATTGCCATGCAACTGCCTTCTATTCAGAAAGAACAATATTAATTAGGCTTGTAAAGTCGCTTTAATTAATCCGCTTGCCGATAATGGTTTACGCGTGCGCGCACACACACACACACTTCTTTACAACTTGACAAATTTTGCATCTCAAAATTAATCATGCAACAGGCCGCAAGGATTAGATTTTTTTAAAAAAAAGTCAAGCATTTTGGCCATAGAATAAATTTCCAGCCAACCGCGTCAATATCTAAAACATCCCAACTTGATAAAAACTAATAATAATGATAATTTTATCGGTTAAATCATGAAACATGTTGCCACAGGTGACTTTTTTGTTGTTTTTGTTTTAGGGGGGGTGGGGAATTTATTTAACAATATCACCCGAAATGAACATCCTACAGCTTGCAACAGTTTCTATGTTTCGGGGTTGATTGGCGAATCTTTTAATTTTAGATGTATGCAATTTGCAGCATATTCTTAGGAGAAATTGTTAAGACGCCTCTTTTTGTTTTCTGGGCATGCATGATTCATGGATACAGAGACCGACATTATTCACTCGGTCTAGGGTCCCCTTGATCACTTCCCCTCATAAGTTATAACGTTTTTGTTATATAAGTCTCAAGTTTTTTGCTATAAATCTCGAATTTACTAACCGCAATAATGTAGGTAGCAATTGAACCATGCACATACTGACATAAATTGATTGACATAACCGGCGGGTTTTTTATCCTTCGCCGTATGTTTGTGGCTTGAAACTAATTGCACAGATTTTCGTGTCCGAAAATTGTAGAACAAAGCGATAAATGGAGAAGATATTATGGACGGCTCTTTTATTCAATTACAAAACGCGGAAACTTACTGTTAACAACACATCTGCTTATAAGCACCACATATTTTCTTCCAGACATTAGATATTTTCACGTAAAGGGGACCCAGTGATGTTTATGTAAAGTTTAAAGATTATATATATATATATATATTTTACTGAAATTCTAAGGGTGGAGTTTAATCTGTGGATATTCAGTAAATTGACGTTCTCTTTTTGATACCCCCCTCTGTCATCCCTTTCAAACCCTCTTTTCTGTTTACTTTTTCTTTAATTTCTAAAATATCTTTTATTTATCATTTTTCCTCAAACAATTTCAAGTTCTTATCGGTTATCTCTCTTCAACCACCCCTACTTCAAGTTTCTTCTCTTCATAGCGAAGGCTGTAGATAACAACTCAATATTTTATATCTCATGTACTTAATTTATTAGTACATTTTTATTTACTTTAATTTTATACTTTTCAATTTATGATATTCCATTTTCAAATAAATTTGTATAAAATACACACAACATTTAGTTATCTCCTAACGTTTTAATAAAGTTAGTAATTTATGAAAATTTTTTAAAATTATCTTTCCAACAAAAATAAATTGTTTAGTGAAAAAAATACTCATATTAAATTCTTTCTCTTTTACAATTGACCTTTTTTTTCCAAAAAAAAAATTGTAAGTTTTAAGAGCTTTAGGACAAAAAGAGTTTGTGAGAAAAATCATGTATAGATTTAATTAGATAAGATTTTATATCTAATACAATTCAAAATATAAGGGATAAAATCATAAATGTATAAGAATCGTGTTTTATAAGAAAAATAGAGGGGTGCTCGTTTCACATCAAAATTTTCACTTATGTTGCCAAATTCCATTAACATAAGAACGATTTATGGAGTATCTTTATCAGCCGCCAACAAGCTGAGGTGTCTTAATCCAAGTGGACTGATTGATTTGATTAATCATAATATTTGAGAAAATTAAACTTCAAAGATAAATAACAGAAGATAATTTTCAGACATTTGGTTTGCAAATAATCTAATAATAAGCTTTAGAAGTTGGATATAATTTTCACACTTCATAATATGCGGATGAAATTAATAAATTAATTATTATTTTATACTATTGTATTACTCTAATTTCTATTATGTGAAATACAGTCAATTCTAATTTCCCGACTCTATCTAAGTAGTTTTATATAATTAGACCTTGCAAGAAAACTCTAGTGCACAATGTGCGAAGGACTTGAACCCTTAGTCACCGCTGTTAACAAATTATTCACCTCCTAATTAATGAGTAGTTTCCAAACCATAATAGAGGGTTAAAGAAAAAGAAACTCAAGGATCAAATTGTGTAAAATTTGATAACAAATGACAAATCTAAAGTAGAAAGGCATCTGTCACTCAATCTTTTGGTGAGTGATGAATTTATGTTCTTAGTTGAGTCCTCATCAACTCAAGCTTTCTTATTAAACATAATTATGTATAATTAACTTATAAAAGATATTTTTTTTTTTATAAATTAGGAATAGAGTAAAGATATTTTTTATTTATAAAGATTTTTTATTTAAATAAACACTTTATGTAAAATTTCATATAATCAGTATTAAAAAAAAAAGTAGGAAAGCATCTTTATTAGATCATTATGTTTCAAAACCATTTAATCTACCAATAAAAGTTTATTTATGGCTGTCAATTAAAACAATTCAACAGCTCCGTCTTAGATGTTTCAAACAAAATTTTACTAACTGACAAAAAATGGTACAGCTTTTGATAGGTACCTTAATTTTTATTTTTTTAAGAGAACACCTTTATGTCTGATTTTTACTTTTTGAAGCTGGCCCCTTGGGTGCAACTTGCAAGCTGAGCCAAGATAAAATTAAATTCAAATGAACCACAGAATTTTAAATTATTCACCATAAAATAAAAAGTGACTACAGAAAATAAAAATCACGGCCCCACGTGTTGCGATAAGCTACTGACGAAATAGCTTAAAATTAGTTTCAATTTATAAACCAACCCACTTATCTTTTTCTATTATTATTTTGGTAACAAAAAAGGCATTTCATCGTAAACGCCTTTAAGTTATTTATTGCATTTGAAATAACGAAATACGATTTAATGGAGATCTTGTTCATAGAAATTGAATGATAGTCGAAATATTAAGCACACCGTCTATTTAACAGGGCAAAAGTATATAAAGAAGCCCGTCTTAGTTATTGTGAAAAAAAATAAATAAGCAACTATCATTTTTGAATTAATCCTAATCTTGAGTCATTGCCATAATTTTTCTTAATTCATCGTGTCATATTAATAATTATAATTTAAAATTTCAAGGAGTCAGCCACTTTTCTCTATAAGGTTTGAAAGTTTTACTGATTACATTTTATAGATTTTATAATATTATATGTTGATATAAAAATTAATCACTTGCATCACCTTGAGGGGGTCACGATCTTAAAGGAAAAAAATTATATCCTTCAAAGACTAGACAAAGATTATTAAGTAGAGATTAAAAATCCCTCAATGTGGGAAATAAAAAACTCTAAGTCGAGACCGTAACTTAGTTAAAAACACTGAGTTAATAGGTCAAGAATTCTAGGATAATGCTTGTCAATACAAGAAAAAATGAATAAACAAGTTGACTACCAAACCACCAAGTGCACGAAAGTAGGGGCGCAACCATCACTCTTGAAAACATGCTCCACTCTCTTCCCTTATCACCTCAGGGTTAGATTAAGCCAGCTGCTCCACCATCCTACAGTCTCTTAAAAAAAAGAAGATAAAACCATAACTGCCATGCAGCACTTTATTCCTACCATGAATGAAGTCAACAACTCTTCACATTCACCAAAATAAGCGTATCCACCCACTTAAAAATATGGCATACTATAAATATTTTATTATTCTCTCAAAGAGAGGTAAGCTTACTAAAACTCTAACTTTATAAATCAATTCAAATTCCTCACTATTGACTTAAACATTAGAGTGAGATCATTAGAAACCTCCTTTTTCAGCCATATTTCACCGCATTTTATTTATTACTATGTGTGCAAGTATGCCTATATCTGTTGCACTTGGTTCAACCCCAAGCCGAAAAAAAATCAGGTATCAACACTATATTATCTCCTTAACATCATCCAAATTTTGTCAAATGTTAAGGAGTGAAGATGAAATACTATGAAAGCTGATGGGAAATACGTGCAATAACTGAAAATTCTAGGAAAGAAGTGTAAGTGTACCAAATCATAATAAAAAAAATTAAAAATTATAAAAAAAGCAAATTCTCATATTGAAGTACGGGTTTTAAATCCGACTGGAGATTGGGGACCAGCTTTTCTTGTTGTGCCGTCTATGTCAAGAGTTAAGACAGCCTGTACAAGGACCGTACCGACCCCATACTCCGAATCTTATCAAATAAGGTAGTGATTTCCTTTGATAAGCCATGTGGATTATATTAGCGTCAAGAATCAAAGACACGATCTCTGAACTTTTCGTTGGTGACTGGTGAGCGGTTCCTCATCACAATTCTCAAGCACATACAGGAATGATTCACAAATTCTCTTTCTATTCAAGCCCGCAATTTTTTTTTTCTTCTTCATTTTCTTTCAATTAGAAAATAGAAAGACAAAAATTAGTGAAATTTACGGTGTTTTTAATTAGTTTATTTTGATTAAGTTAAACCGTCTTTTAAATTTAACGCTAAAACGTACAGATTTTCTACAACGACTCGTAGTAATATGATTTGGTGCGAGACACGTAATAGAATTAAATATTCATGTTCACAAATTCTGTATGTTTTTTTAGGAAAACAAAAATAATAATGTCTAGTAATTAAAGCAGGCCAAAAAAGAGAAAGACCCATTGAGAGAAAGAAAAAGTGTCCGAGTTATTTTCAACATGTCATTTTATGCGAGCGAACTCGCAGAACTCTGGCGTCTATTTTTCTTCTTCGGTTGGTTCTTGGTTGTTGGCCGCCTCCGCAACAACAAATTCTCCCACAAATTGCCATGCAACGGCTCTGTGCTTTCTACTCAGAAAGAGCAATATTAGTTGGGCATGTAAATAGCTTTAATAAATCTGAGCTGACAATCATCTTTTCCAACTTAAAATCATTCCACAAGCCACAAAAATAAGATAAAAGAAAGGTCAAGCTTTTTGGCCGCAGAAGAATTTTCCAGCCACCAGCGTCAATAATTAAAAAAAAATCCCACTTGATCAAACCCAATAATAATGACAATATTACTGGGTGTCTTTGATGATTACGACCTTGTTAAAGCATGAAACAAGTAGGTAGTAGCCACTAGTGACTTTTTTAATTTTTGAATTAATTTAACAATATGATCTACTTCGGTCCAACTCGGGATGGGTATAAAACTATAAACCTTCAATTTTCGTTTTGGCGTCTTAGACTCTTAGCTATGTAAATGCTAATTTGATTGTGGGCGAACTCAATCGTACAGCTGTTCGTGTCGGCAAAATTGTAGAACAAGTTAAAATAAATGAAAAAGATGTTGCGGACGACATTTTTTTTTTCAATTGGAAAAAAAGGCGCAAACGTATTCGTTAGCAACTCATCTCCTTATGCGCACCACATATTTTCTTTCACAAATTGGATGATCTCAGTATTTCACGTACAGGTCTAATGATGAAATTTAATTTGTGGAAATTATGTAAATTGAGGGCGTCTTTTTAAACTGAAATTTTAACTTGATGTTGCCAATTCAATGAACCAAACTCAGTGGCGGTGTAAGAAATTATATTTAGTAGGGCTAAGTTTAAAGAGTAATTTAATTTAAGAAAATAGGTATTAAATAACATATATTCAAATAAAAATTTATTAGACGAGATTTTATATGTTGAAAACGTTGAAGAATAATCTCGTTATCAAGATTACAAAATATATATTTTTCTATGTATACAACAAGACTATCATTTAACCACTGATCTTCCGTCCGATTTCGTAGATGATTTTTCACAAAATTCATAATTAAAAATATCCTTTCTACTACAGTTACTGTAGTTGTGGCAACAGGTAAAATCAATACTAATGTCACCAATAAATAAACTAATAAATATAATTGATCATTCTTAGTCTCAACCAATTTTCTTTTAATTATTTTAAAAATTTATCTGAGACTTTATTGTAAATCCGTTGAAAAATAAAATAAGTTTAATTTTTTTCAAAAAATCAAGTGGGGACTGATTTTGGTGATTTAATTTCGCTAGCTCTCTACCAAAGAAAGTTTTATCGAGAGTATCTTTATCAGCCACCAAACAGGTTGGGTCGTCTTAAACCAAGTGGGACTGATTGATTAATCATAATGATAGGGAAAACTAAACCTCTAAGATAAATTAACAGGAGGCAATTTTATGACAATTGGTCTGTAATTAATCCGTAGGATATAATTCACGGCGCAAGAATTACCGTTCACACTTCACAACATACGTAGAATTAATAAACCGTTGTTTTCTCTAATTTATTGTAAAATAAATTTGTATAATAGCTCCGTCACTATTGTATTGCCTAAATTTGTAGTATATTAAATACGGTTTACTCTTATTTACCGTAGAATCTATCAAAATAGTTTTTTTTATTAGATAATTCAAATATCTAGATCCAAACAAACGGGATATATCCCTAAATTAATTAGAAGAAAAGCCTCGCAATTCCACAATATGTATCGAGGACTTGAATCCCTGTCCATCATTGTTATAAAACGTTCGCCTCCTAACTAAATGAGTGTTTTTGAAACTATAATCTAATGTTAAACAAAAATGAAATCAAGAACCAAAGTGTAAAAAATCGATAACAACGATAAGTCTAATTAAGTAAGAAGTCGACATCTTTGTTACATCATTCTGTTTCAAAACCATTGATAAGAATTTGTTTATACTTTATAGTTGTCAAAGTCAAGAAGAGTAACGCTATTTTCACGCAAATTTACATGTCAAAATATACAAAATCAGTAAAAGCCAAGATATATTTCACTAAAAGAGAATTTTATTTAATTCATCAATTTTATTCTTTTACTAAAAATCCTCATTATTTTTATTTTATATAATTTTATATGCAAGTAGCATTTTCCATTCAAAAAATTTAATAGCTCAATATTTGATGCTTCACAA
Organism: Luvunga scandens; assembly: GCA_030449905.1. Lineage (NCBI taxonomy): Eukaryota > Viridiplantae > Streptophyta > Magnoliopsida > Sapindales > Rutaceae > Luvunga > Luvunga scandens. Next base: position 1,412,546 of record JASUUG010000714.1, read on the forward strand.
AAATTTTACCTAATGGACAAAAGAAAAAGAGTACAGCTCACAAAAATTCTGCCTCTATGGGACCTTGCTAATTTCAGTTTTTGAAGCCGGCCCTTTGGCTGCAAGTTGAGCCAAGATAAAACTAAATTCAAACGACCCGCAAGATAATTCCAAAAAATAAGCTACACAAAAGAAAATCAAGGTGCCCCATATGTGCAATAAAGCAACAGACTAAGGGCCAATTTAGTAATTTCATAATTTTTAAAATAATTATTATTAACTGTATTGTAAACATAATCAGTCGTAAAGAAAATTAAATAAATGTTTGATCAAATTTATTTTTAAAAGTACTGTAAGTTTTAAAAACAATCATATTTGTTTAGTAAATCTTATTATTAAATTGTTACAAGAATATAAATGACTGAATTGAACATAATAAACACAACTCAAAAGTATTATTACTCATAAGTATAAGAGTGTTTAGTTATAATATAACCTAGTTAATCCGAAGTCAAATCATAGAGAATTTAAAATCTAATAGTCAATTTGTTAAATAAAGAAAATTAATTGCGGAAAAGAAATTACTGGAAATCAATCTAAAAATATGCTAAGGTTACGGGATCCACTCTCAAATTTTAAATTATGATTATAATAACTCTCTCATATTTATATTTTGCATTTATCTTACCAGTTAATTATTATATCATTTAATTCTTGACTAATCATTAGTATGATAAATATGAGACTAAGTACCTAATGTACCATAACTATATTGAAGTGTTGACATTATATCAAAATATTATATAAATCAGAAAAAAATTTAAATTTATGAATTAACATGACATAAAAGAAACTGGTAAGAAAGAAAAAATACAACAAATAAAAATAAACTTTAAGACTCACTTGAGAGAGTAATTTAATCAATAATTTGAATCATTAAACTTCACATTTTACCTCAGCTCAAAAAATTAGCCGCTCATATTAGAAAATAAAATACTCATTTTATTTAACAAACTTCTGAAATATATTATAAGGGAATTGATTATACAAGAAAACAAGACAAGTAAAGAAAGAAAGAAAATAATTCCTTAGTTTCTCTCATTCTCAACTCTCTCACTCTCTCCTCCCCTTTCGCCTGCATCTCCTCACCTTTTAGAGGCAAGAGATGCATCCTCATTTTTTATTTTATTATTATATATTTTATTTTATTATAATATATATACATAAAGAAATATGATGGTCAGGTGGAAAAATGGCCACCACCATCACCAACTAACATTGCTTCTTCTTCTTTTTTTAAATATTTATTTTTATTAATTACATCTCCTCAATAATGCATTCTAATAGCTCCGGCAATTCTTCTTTGTTCTCGTTTTCTGTTCCAATTCCTTCTTTATTTCTGAAATATCTACAATATAAAAAATTAATATACTACAAATTAATTTTAACATAAATATTTATTAGGGGAGCATTAAGATAATTTAGAAATAATGAACACATTTATCAGCACTGTAAGTGAAAAACTGATAATTATAGACTTATTAAATGTACATTTTTTAGTGTTAATTAATAATATTGAATAAAATATATTTAAACATTTATAAACAAGTATATAAAATATTTCTTGTTATGTACATATAATAATTGATAATTAAAATAAATATTTTATATCATTAATTTTATTTTTATTTTTTTATCTCAATATAATTAGTAATAATAATAATCTCTTTAAAGTTAATTATTTTATTTTCTAATAAATAAGGATAATTTTGAATTTTTATAATATGTTCTAGGATATATATAGAATTGTATTAAATTTAAAAGTAATTCTCAAAATTAGATTTTGAAAAGTTACTCATTTCCTCCTTTTTAAAGATAAGGTGATTTTGTCAAAAGTGATTTCTAAAAAACTTTTACCAAATACCAAAATTAACTTTTACATTTTGAAAATCACTTTTAAGTCTTTTAAAAGCAATCCCAAATAAGCCTTAAGAAAAAACTAGACAGATTATCAAATGGACACGATTTTATATATATATATATATATATATATATATATATATATATATATATATATGCCTAGATTCTAAAAAAATTTTAAAATTGCCTAAAAGTAGTTCCAATTTGTACGCTTATCTTGTGTATTATTATTAGAGTTAAAAAAAAAATCATTTCAAATGTAAATACCTTTTAAGTAATTTATTGCATTAGATGTATGATTAACCAGTGATAGAAAGATCATTGAATATTGAGCACTTAACTCGTAAACGATTAAAAGATAATCGACTTGTCGGTTACACCATTTCTCTAACACGACAAATCATATTTGTGTATTTATGTTTGCAATGCCCTTTTTAACTATTTTGTAAGAAATAAATATGTGGCTACTTTTTTAAATTACCCGTAACTTTGTGCCATTATCATGAATTTCTCAATTGATTCTGACAAAAGCGATTATTACTTCAAAGTGACAAAGGAGATAGTCACTTTTCTCTATATGATTTTTAAAATTTCACTAATTACTATTTTTTCAAAGATTTTATAAAACTATGCTATATCTTTGGCATCATCCAAATTTTTACATTAATAAGAGTGAACATGGAATATTATGAAAGTGGATGGGACATTAGTGGTAATAACTGAAAATTCTAGGAAAGAAGTGTAAGTCTCCCAAATTGCGATTAAAAAAGTTAAAATTATAAAAAAAATCTTCAATTGAAGCACGTGTCTTAAGTTCGAATAGAGATTTGGGACCAGGTTTTCTTGTTGTCCATGCCCAAAAACAGCCTGGACGAAACCGTACCGACCACATTGTCCGAATCTTATCAAATAAAATAGTTATTTTTCTGATAAGCCCTGTGGATTATATCAAAGTCGATATCAAGTACCAACTTTTAACTTTTTGTTAGTGAGCGAGACATCACAATTCTCAAGTCCATAGCATGGACAATAACATTAATGAATGATTCCACAGTTTAATTACTTTGATCGATTCACAAATGAAATTACTTTGATTGACTCCTAAACTCCCATAAAGGCACCAAATTTTTCCATCCTTGATTCACAAATTGTCTTTCTATTCAAGTGGCAAATTCCTTTCTTTATTCTTCGTTTTCTTGCAATTCCAAAATACAAAGACAAAATTAATGAAATTTAAGGCCTTTTTATTTAGCTTATTTTGATTAAGTTAAACATCTTTTAAATTTAAGAAAATGAACTGATGTATGACAACACTCATGTTTGTTCAATTGAGTCACACATTGATTACTAAAAGAGAATTAGTTTAATTTATAAGTAGGAGATGTCACTTTTTCCAATAAGTTAGTCTTTTAAATTGAATACTTAAAAATCTTAAATTAAGTCTCCCAACAAGTAGTATTAGAGACAGACCCTAATAATCAGAATGTATTGTGATAGAACAATTTAAGTGTGTTGGATGAAAGGATCGAAATTTAGAGTTAGTTACACCTGAGTCTAGAATTAGTTATTGGATTTTTAATCCGGCATTGTTGGATTCTTAATCCAACGTTGGGCTTATATATAAATAATTATGTGTTGTGTACTGTCATATAAGGTTCAGCCCAATTAAAAGTGATCTATTAAGGTTTTCGGTATTATGAACTTTAATATATCTAATAGGGTGTGGATTTTTAATGTGTAGAAACCTAATAGTATTCTAATTCTATGATAGACAGAATTAGAAATACCTAGTGACAATAAAAAATTGTTGTCTATATAAATGATCATAGTCCTCAGGTCACACGTAATTTTTTCCATTCTTTCTGATATCTCATCTTCAGAAAGAACTAAAGGACTCTCTAAGAGAACTCTCTAGGAGAACGTGTAGAACTTTCTAGAAGAACGTGTAGATCTAGAAGACCAACCACACAACCTTAGAAAGGAATTAAGCGTTATGGATTTAGGTACGCTTCCGCATAATTTATTATTGATTTTTGGTGATATGACATGAATATTCCTGAGTTATAGGTGATGATTTTCACAAAAAAAATTATTGTCCTAACATTAGTTAGATGTATAAGTAGGATAAGTCACTTCATTAAGTAAGCTAGTTTTTTAAGTTAAATATCAAAAAATCCTAAACCAAACCCCTAACAATGTTAAGCTCTTACAACGTACATTACATTAGGACCTTTAAATTTAACACTGAAAAACATACATTTTTTTAACAATGAATTGTAATATAGTTTAGTGTGAAACGCATGATAAAATTAAATGTTTTTCCCCCTCATTCACATGAAAATTTAAAAAATAAATTGTGCTCGTTAACTACTTATTCACGTAAAATGGTAGTACAGTACTCAATGCATTTTACATTTATATCCACGAAATCTGTAATTTGGTTTTCTTTCACATGATAGAAGTAGACAAAAAGATATTCGCGGAATTGTGAGTAGTTCTAATGTCACTTTCATTTATAAGGCCGTGAGCTTATAATACAACAAAGGACCTATGGCTTCTTGGATCTTATCTTATGTATAATTTGAAGAGTTTATAATTTATGGTGATTTTATTTTTTTTTGCTACATTTTGGATCGTGGAGTAGATGCGGCATATTCTTGATTTTGTTTTGAAGTTTTTATATATTTTATAACATACAATAAATAAGGGAAAAGGAGAATTAGACTGTAAAAATAGGATAAATATTTATTTAGTCCTATGTTTTAATTTAAATATTTGTTTAGCCTTTATAGTTTAGAAAATATTTTAAAACATCCTTGTAGTTAAAAATACTACATTCTTATCCATATTTTTCTTTCTATTTACAATAATACACGTGTAAGTTGCAATAATATTCTTGATATTAATTAATTTATCTATAAAAAAATTAATTAGCAAATTAAACAATAAATATTAGTGTGAAAGAACGAGCTTTTTTGTATTTGTGCAACAATCTTGTTAATAATTAATTTATAAATAAATTAATATCAGTCAAATTAAAGCAATGTTGAATATGCTTACAATAATCTTACTAATAGTTATTTATAATAGATTAATTCATCAAATTAATCCTAAAAGTAAAATAATAATTTAAAAATTTGTGTAAATTTATATTATTTAAGGTTAATTTGATAAAATATTTTTTCATTAATATTCTCAAGAATATTGTTGTAAGGGTATTATTATAAAAAGAAAGAAAAATAAGCATAGAAGTGTAAGAAATTGAATGGCCGGGATATATTGAGTTTTTTTTTTAAAATATAAAGACTAAATAAGTATTTAACTCAATTAGGGATTAAATGAGCATTCATCCTTAAAAATGTACCACTTAAATATACCCCATAGTGTAATGAGAAGTTTTATTTTATGGGTGAACTTTGTTTATTCGAATCAAAATAAGGGTGTTGATGTACTATAATGTCAACCAAAATTAATTTATTATAGTCCGTCATTTCCTTTATTTTCCTCCAACTAGATGAAATTCACCAATAAAAAGGGTCTAAATGTTCATTTTAATCAACGAGAGCCTAATTCTGTATATTAACGCAAATATTGGGGTATTCATTTTCATAATAATAATGAAATAATGATTGACATGAATTGCTCGATAAAACATCTAAATAAAGCTTTCCCCATTTTCAAATTTTCTACAAAAAAAAAAATTACTTACAAATGTCCCTAAGATACTCTCTCGATTCTCTCTTTCATTTTTTTTTTTAATTTTTTGGTGGCATTTTTACTAAGCATATTAATTCCAGAACAACCATATTATTTTATTCATAACGTAATTAAATAACTCAAGTGCGTCGTCTCTTTTCATTGTCAATGAATCATTTGCAATACTTCTACAATATAATTCTTACAAATCAACATAAATCATGTGATCATACCTTATTCACAAACGTCAACTTAACATGCATTTGCTTATGAGATGTCCAATCCCTTATCACTAGTTTTTTTTTTTAAACGACTTATCAAATTTTATTTGTATTGATGATTTTTTCCATTTCAACATGTAACGTACATTATATATTGACAAATAACATTAAAATCATAGATATAGTAAAAACATGATGGACATGTTTTCTACCTCTCTCCATTGTCTGATTTACAGCAGTAATTAAAAGATTATAAATATTGTCAAAATTCAATTTTATAGTTGAGTAATAAAAGATCTCATACGCAGTAATACAGAGGTCTCCATATATTTTAAAATACCGGATCAAGGGTATATCACACTACTAATTTATAATTCAATATTTGACTGTAACTAGGTAATTTTACAAAGCTCCAAATCCATATACTAAGACGTAACAAGTGCAATCTTATTTTTAATTATTAATCCCTATCTATGCAAGATTTTAATTCGGTTGCCGATTTAAGAAAAAAAATATTTGAAGTCACATATTACCTATAAACTGAACTTTATTATTATCTGTGGCGATCTTTTTACTTTTATTTAAAAATAAACTAAAATAAAATCATACGGCACTGGATTTTCAAGTCGTAAAGAAAATCTTAGCGCGAGACGTTGCTACGCTACCTGCCCATACGATACGATCGAATAAAGTGCAAAAGGTGACAACAACAAAACGTGCCGTTTCACTATCACGTGACGTGCCAATGACATTGGTCCGGTACCCTACCAGCTCGCGTGTTTGTTTCTCATCTCACGTGAAATAAACATTCGACGACACGCATACCCCCATTCAAAATCCAATAACATTTTTGCTTTTATTTTTTTCTTCAATTTGTAATTTTACTTTTGCCTTTTTTTCTTGAAAAATCCGACAAAGTCTTGCTTACTCGTAAAGGGCTAATAATTAATAATAATAATTGGATCCCTGGACTCTGGTAAAAACAATTTTTAAATATATAAGATTTCTTCCAGTAATTTCAACTTCCATAAAATTTCCAAAAGCGAAAAACTACATAAAAAGTTAAAAATTTAAATTAAAAAAAAATATCAACTTGCAATTGAAATACCCGGACGAACCGTCAAGTCCAAATGGGCAATAACTTACAAGTGGCCCCACAGCCTCCAAATGAAACGCAACCGTACGTGTCGCTTTATTGGCTGCAGCAGCAAACTAAAAAATAAAATAATGCTAAAAATATTTTATTAAAAAAAAACAAATTTAATAATAGTAAAAAATCCAACATTAAATACCCCCCCTTCACTAGCTGCATTTCCCAAAGCTCCCACCGAATCTTCAAACATTCAATGGGCTTCGAAGTTTCTTACACTTCCCCCGCCGGCAAATGGCTCGGCTTCGTCACCGCCGTTTGGGTCCAAGCCATCGCCGGTAACAACTACACTTTCTCTAATTACTCTGACGCTCTCAAAACCCTAATGAACCTCACTCAAGTCGAACTCAACAACCTCTCCGTCGCGAAGGACATCGGCAAAGCATTCGGCCTACTCGCGGGCCTAGCCTCCGACCGGATTCCGGCCCCAATCATCCTCCTCATCGGCTCACTCGAAGGTCTCGTCGGATACGGCGGGCAGTGGCTCGTCGTCAGCCGCAAAATCCAGCCGCTCTCGTACTGGCAAATGTGCGTCTTCCTCTGCATGGGCGGCAACAGCTCCACGTGGATGAACACCGCTGTGCTCGTCACGTGCATCCGTAACTTCCGCCGTAACCGCGGCCCCGTCTCTGGGATCCTGAAAGGCTACGTCGGTCTCAGCACCGCCATATTTACCGACCTCTGCAGCGCCTTGTTCGCCGACGACCCGGCGAAGTTCCTCTTCATGCTTGCCATCGTCCCCTTCGTCGTCTGCCTCGGCGCCATCTTCTTCCTCCGCGAGACGACTCCGGCCTCCACTGTCGACGAAGAGAAAGAAGAAGCTAAATACTTCTCAATCATCAACACCGTCGCCATCGTCGTGGCGTTGTACTTGCAAGTTTACGATTTCTTGCCTAACAAAACTGAAACTCTCTCGTTGATCTTCTCCGGTATTTTGCTAATCCTGTTAGCTTCTCCGGTGGCCATTCCGGTTTATTCTTTCACAAAGAGCTGGAACTTGAACCGGAAAAGAACCGAACCGGACGTGGAAGAGCCCCAAGTGGTGGAGCCGTTTCTAAACGGGGAAACTACTGAAACGGAGGAGGTCGTGGTGGTGGAGGATGCTGTGGTGGCGGTTGTGGCGGTTGTGGCGGTGGAGGAAGTGAAGAGGAGGCCGGTGTTGGGGGAAGATCACACGATATTTGAAGCGATGTGGACCGTTGACTTTTGGATCTTGTTTATTTCGTTTCTTTGTGGGGTCGGGACTGGCTTGGCGGTGATGAATAACATGGGACAAATTGGGTTGGCTCTTGGATACGTCGACGTTTCGATTTTCGTTTCTTTGACGAGTATCTGGGGATTTTTCGGCAGGATAATATCGGGTTCCGTCTCGGAATACTTTATCAAGTATGTTCCAGTCACTGCTTAAACCTTAGCACGTATTTTATTATTATTATTTTATTTTTGATTAAAGCTGTAAAAACTACGTCGTTTCTCGTTCCTATTGCCTTTGCATGATTATTGCATGACTTTGTTTGTTTCTTTATTTGGAATATTCGATTAGCTCCTGACCATAATCGCTGTCTAAGCTTGATTTCGCTCAAGGCTAAACGAAATCTTCGAATGTTCTGTTGAATCTATATATGACTGCTGAGTCGAGTTTGTCAAGGAGTTGACTGATTTTTAATGAGTATATATATATATATGTTCTTTATATCTTAATTTTGCCTTTTTGAGGTTATGTTAGATCGTATAAGGTCCACGTTTGATTATTTATATATTTTGTGGGGTTTAGTGGCTTAATTAGTGTGGTACAAAAAATTTAATGTAACAAGTAGCTCAGATGATTTGATATAGAACTTGAGAGATGTTACGCTAGTATAGGTAAAGGAAATACTAACATGGCTATTTGATTTTCTAAGACTGGGATGAGAACAGCTGGCTACATTGGCTTGTCGTTGGGTATAAGAAAAGGATAAAGAGAGCTTCATTGACTTGTCGTTGGGTGTAGACTAATAAGTGTAGCAACGAAGATTTTTCTTATTACTTGTTGTTGCTTTCACTCCATGTCTCCATTCCTTCTCTTAGCAGCAAAAAATATGAGATTGAAGTACAGGTTCAGGTCTTAATTCTCCCAAACAAAGAGAGAAAAGAAACATTGTTATATAATGAAATCAAGTGGGGTGACATCTCTTGCTAGCTTTATTTTAAAGATTAGTGCGTTGCTTTCTCTTGCTTATGATCACTTTCTACAAGCAAAAATTGGGGGGAATTGCTTTAACAAAGTCATAGTCAGGGTGCTTCATTGTTGAGGAGAAATAGAATATCTCTTGGTATCGAATCCTTTTCAAATCCCATGGCTAAACTAGCACAGTGTCTTTCGGGTTAGATTTTTTTGGGTGGCGCCTATTGCATTCACTCAGCCGAAATGTTTGAATTGACTTGTGATGAATTAGCTAAAGCTATTTCTATCCCTGTAGCTGTGGTTGGAGTCAAACATCCGCGCTTTCAATTTTTGGGTTACTTTCATCTGGGCCAGCTTAATTAATTTAAGAAATCGTTTGAATCACAATAACTAACTTCTATTATGATCTTTTCTTGTCTGCAGGAGAGCTGGAACACCAAGGCCGATTTGGAATGCGGCGTCTCAGATTTTAATGGCAGTTGGCTACATTCTTATGGCTTTAGCCTTGCCTGGTTCACTGTACATCGGTTCAATTGTAGTAGGCTTATGCTATGGTGTCCGTGTAGCTGTAACAGTCCCTACCGCTTCTGAACTATTTGGTCTCAAATACTATGGCCTAATCTACAATATCTTAATCCTCAACCTTCCCCTCGGCTCCTTCCTCTTCTCTGGCTTGCTTGCTGGATACCTCTATGATGCACAAGCTACCCCGACTGCAGGAGGCGGCAACGCTTGCGTCGGAGCTCACTGTTACCGACTTGTGTTCATCATCATGGCTATAGCATGCATTGTTGGATTTGGTTTGGACATTTTACTTGCAGCTAAAACCAAGAACATTTACACCAAGATTTACAGGAGCAGGAGATTGAAGAAATTGTCATCGGCAACAGAATCTAACGACAGAATCTAACGGGCAATAACAGAATTTGAGCAGTAGTGATAGGCCAAGAAGTGGGATTGATGAGACTTTTTGCTCTGTGATATCCGAGTTTGGCCATTGATCTGTTAGATGATGCCTTATCTATAAGGCGAGCATTACTATTATTATTTTTTTTTTGGTTGGACTCTCTAAATGAAGTGCCAAGATATGTTCTAATTTTGTGTTTACTTTTGTACTTGTATGTAACGCATTAGAGCTTGTGCATCTCTTTGTAATCTAAAAGTTATGAAATTTTTTTGTACCTTAATTTTTTTTTTAATTGAAAATCTCGCTCATTAGACTGTCTAGCCCTGGCTAATAAACAATTTTAAAATTTCTCATAGCGCTCAGCCCTGGGTGACCCAGTTCGCTGTAACCGCTTGTGAACGCGCGAAGGCAGCGATGAAGTCCTTGAAGTTGGGCTTGTGATAAAGGAATGAGTGTGGTGGAATATGGTAAGTAAGTGGGTCGGATTTGTTTTATGGGGTATTTGAGGAAATTCCTATAATGACTAATGAAAGATGAAACTTGAAAATCCAAACTCGTCAGTCATCAAAGAGCCTCCTAAGAAGGGTCTGCTCCAAACACACAAAAAAAAAAAATCCTCCAAAATGAGTTGTCGATGCAAGCAGAAGGGGTTGAATTATGCAGCGGCTTTCCCATTTTGGTCGTTGGTGAATTATGCAGTGGCTTTATTTTAATGAAGCTATCTTGCTACCATTTTCTGATATAACACAGCAAATTTTTTTGTGAATGAGCCTAATGGTATTCGTTAAACTTATCACGTGTGTAAGGATAGTTATAATCAATAAAAGCCGTGCTTATTTTACTAGGATAAATGTGCAAGGATAGTTGCATTTTCTTATATAACTATTGCAACATTCATATGTTGTGACTTGTAAGGCAAACTAGCTCAATTTTTGCACCGTATAAAGTATCAATCAAGTAGAGCTCTGAACAACATCCAACCACGCGGATGAGGATCCAAGAAAGGAGTCTGTTGTGTTCGAAAGTTTGGCTTCTTTTCAGTTTTAATATTTCATTTCATCTCCTACTATGGAAGGCATGGACTTTTAGAATATCATATTATCATGCATATAATGCAGCGGTGGATTCATGGTCCCCTGTAACATGCGCGCATGCAAAGTTTTAGCACTCACAGAGCCTATAGCTAGCAAATGCTAGGACTTGAAACAATAGCGTGCGCATTTTCCTTTCACAGAAGGCACAATTATATGCTTTTTGCCATACCCATTTGTTTATATATCACATCCCATGAACTTAGTATCCATGATCCCTGTGAAACTTATTAATTATTAATTTCCATTAGAAAGCTAATCTAAGCTAATCTAAGGCAATGACACAAAGTATGGGTCAAACGTAAATATTGGACATGTGTTTTGGCTCCTTCTTAAGTTTGACATATGCTTTGTTATTTCCAAGAATGCCCAAGGCTCTTAAGCTGCTTTGACATCTAAAGTTTGGTTATTAAATTAATATTATGATAGATCTTGCTTTGAGAAACATATTCTAGACTCATCAGTTGGCAACAAGCAGCTCTGTTACAACATTCCCATCAATACATGCAAGATAGCCTAATGATTAACGGAGGATTGATAAAGCCGTATTAACAAATTAATAAATGTCCTCGTCCACGAATGGGAGTTAAAAATTACTTGAACAAAGTGTCTCTAATGAATCCAAAACTATATAAAAGTTATGCTAAAATACAAGCAAACGTACTCATTTTAAGTTCACATGAGACTTTCCTTTGCATGTGAGCTGCAGGCACGGACTAATTACTCCAACTCCGCCACTATTTCCCTCGTGAGTTGTGACCAATTCACCCCCTAACCCTCAGCAAGTGCACTGACCCTTTCTCTGTGAAAGCTTCATTATTTTGACAGAGTCAACTTCAAGAAGTGAGAGGTTGAATCTCCAATATATATACACAAGTCGGCCTCTCTACTTATACGTAGCAGATGAACATGAAACACACTCTTACTTCTGCTGGATTCTTGGTTTGTTTCGTTCTTATAAGAGCTTCCTTGGCTGCTTCATATGGTGCGGCTCTCTCTCATGTCTCAACGATTAATTCTTTCGTTATTAACCAATGGGGTTGCGTTCAAATTAATTAGTTGACTTGTTGAGAACTTTTCTTTTGCAGACGGGCCATTGTATGATTTTACTGCTTACACCGAGGTAACATTTGCATATGGTGATTAATAGGTTCTAATTGTGTTGTTCGACTGATATGCACAATGTTATTTGGCTGCAGTGTAAAGAGCTGCCAGAGCAGCCACTTTACAATGGAGGAATGCTCAAAAGTCAGCCTCCAGAAAATTTCAGCAGCATTGCCTACTTCTCGACTAGTTTCTATACACCGGCTTTCATATTGCACAGTCTCACGCAGGGCACCATCTACTGTTTCTCTAGTAAGAATCCTTAAGTCTCCGTATCTTTTTACTAGCCTATGCATGTCCCAAGGTACTGCAATTTGTATGCTAATACTTTCACCGCGTCAAAGCTTTATTCAGTGTGGTTGCAAAGCGAGTATAATATGTGCATTCTAGCACTTACATTAGGTGTTGCAACGGTTCTTATTTTCCCTACTGCATAACAGTTTGGTTGAAGATTGAGGGTGCTAATTCGGCCCACATAAGGGCAAGCCTAAAGACAGAGAACTCGGTGTACAATTGTGTAGGGTCTGTTGCTGCCAAACAAGGATGCTGGTCGTTTCTCAAAGGCGGGTTTGTTCTTGATTCGCCGTCGAACTTATCTTTATTATTCTTTCAGGTAATTTCGTAGCTGTAAAATTAAATATCACATCGCATATTATGCTTCTTAAGGCAAAATTGAGCAACGTATATTGTTTGGAGATGAAATTGACCCTTTCGCTTGTGTGTTGATTATTTAGAATTCGGATGACAGAGATATCAATATAGCAGTTGCTAGCGCTTCGTTGCAGCCATTTACAGATCAGCAATGGAGGTTCAACCAGCAATATATAATTAACACTGTAATTACTGGTAACACTTGTTTATTACTATGTAATTGTTGCAATATATCTTGTGCCAAAATCAATCAAAATTTAAAATACCAAACAATTCCATGTAGATTCGTGATCTGTTAAATGGAAAACTGATTACATAAATACTAAGAGGAACTCTGTCAAACTAAACAGAAAAGGAAACGCGCTGTGACAATCCACGCAGCAGATGGAAATGGAAATACATTACGAGGAGCAGAAATCGCAATAGAGCAGGTCTCAAAAGATTTTCCCATTGGATCTGCAATTGCGAGTACAATTCTCGGGAACTTGCCGTATCAGGTAACCTATTGCTTTACTTGATTCAATGCAACAGTCTTCGGAATTGCTATTATGTATCCCATGAAAGTCTTGTCACATTGCATTCGACAATAATGCGATTATTCTGATGGTCACAGAAATGGTTTGCTAAGAGATTCAATGCAGCTGTATTCGAAAATGAACTGAAATGGTATGCAACAGAACCAGAACAAGGCAAGATCAACTACACTAAAGCAGATCAGATGATGGAATTTGTTAGAGCCAATCAACTAATTGCCAGAGGCCACAACATATTCTGGGAAGATCCTAAATACACACCAGCATGGGTTCGTAATCTCACTGGTCCTGCACTACAATCAGCTGTCAACTCCCGGATACAAAGCCTGATGAACAAATACAGAGAGGAGTTCATAAATTGGGACGTTAGCAATGAGATGCTTCACTTTGATTTCTATGAGCAACGACTAGGCCACGATGCAACCTTGCATTTCTATGAAACAGCACACCAATCAGACCCTTTAGCAACTCTGTTCATGAATGAATTCAATGTGGTGGAGACTTGCAGTGATGAGAACTCAACCGTTGATAGATACATTTCAAGACTAAGAGAACTGAAAAGGGGCGGGGCGTTAATGGATGGCATAGGCCTAGAAAGTCACTTTACCGTCCCAAATCTTCCTCTCATGAGAGCTATCCTAGACAAACTGGCCACACTGAATCTCCCAATTTGGCTTACAGAAGTCGATATCAGCGGCAAACTCGATAAGGAAACACAAGCAGTTTACCTAGAGCAGGTATTAAGGGAAGGCTTCTCACATCCTTCTGTGAATGGAATAATGCTTTGGACAGCATTACATCCTAATGGGTGTTACCAAATGTGCCTGACGGATAATAATTTGCAAAATCTGCCTGCTGGTGACATAGTTGATAAACTTTTGAAGGAGTGGCAAACTGGTGAAATAACCGGTCACACGGATGGCCATGGTTCATTTAGCTTTTACGGCTTCATAGGTGAATACAAAGTGAGTGTCAAGTATGGCAATAGAATTGCAAACTCTACATTTTCGCTCGGTCAAGGAGATGAAACTAGACACGTTACCATTCGATTGTAAGGCATAGCAGACTATAATTATATTGCAGTTGCATAATAGTTCATATATATGGTGCAATCTAATAGTTCAACGCATCAAATCAAACACAAACAATTATATTTCATCTGTAAGATCACCAAATCATGCTGAAGAGCTTAAGTCAAACTTTTTGAAAAAGTTGCGATGCCTTTCAAAATTTGGAGTACCAAGTAGGAAGGGGTATTATCAATTAAAATATTTTGATCTTACCTACTTGTTTTGGAAAACATAATTTACTCATCATTTGGCAATTACCAACTCTGTTTCAACATTTCCACCAACGCAAGAGAGAATCAGAGACTGATTTGTCTTTATAATAGAGCCAAATTAATTAACAAATGAATAAATGTAATCGCTTGCAATGCCAAATTGGCAATTAATTAAGTAATGAACTTTTAGTAAGAATTACTTTAAGAAACACGTGTATTTATTTTAATTAAGTCCACGTGATGAAGCTCCTCTTTGCATGTGAGCAGGACCGGGATTGCTCAGAATCTGCCACTATTTCCGGCGTCGTGACCAATCGCCAATCTCCATTAATTTCTCTATATATATGATAACAAAAATACCCATTCTGTTTATATCAGCATATGAAACATGAAATACACTCTTATTTCAAGTGGCTTCTTGGTTTTTTCCATTATTATTGGAGCTTCCCTGGCTGCTTCATATGGTTCAGCTCTCTCTCACGGCTTAATGCTTAATGTTATGATTACAAGTAGGCTTGTTAATGTCATTATTTTGTTTACATTTGTTAACTTGTTGAGAACTTTGGCGTTGCAGATGGGCCATTATATGATTTTACTGTATACACTGAGGTTAAATTTTTTTTGGCAATCAATAAGTGCTTTGATTGAACTGTTGTGTCTAATAAGCTGCATTGCTTGATTGATGTGTGTGTGTGTGTGTGTATACGCGCACACACACATATGTTACTTGGCTGCAGTGTAAAGAGTCACCAGAGAAGCCACTTTATAATGGAGGAATACTGAAAAAGCAGCCCCCTGAAAAATCGCAGCGGATTTCCTACTACGGGACGAGTTTCTATACATCGGCTTTCATATTGCATAATCTCACACAGGGAGCCACATACAGCTTTTCCAGTAATAATCATTTTTATTCGATAATTAACGCATTGTTATCAAATATATAGCCTATGTTACACAAGATTGTGCAATTTATAATTTTATATGGTAATTTTTTCTGCTGCTTTAAGAGTTTGGGTTAGGATTGAGGGTGAAAATTCGGCTCACATATGTGAGAGCCTAGAGAAGGAAAACGATTTGTATGATTGTGTTCGATCTGTTGTTGCCAAACAAGGATGCTGGTATTCACCATCAAACTTATCTCTACTATTCTTTCGGGTAAAATATTTGTGCTCTGTTTAACTTCACATCACATTGAATATTACGCTTCTTTAGGCTGTGGCATTAGTGCAAAAATGAGCAAAATATATTGTTTGAAGATCAAACTGAACCTTTTGCTTGTCTGTTGATTATTCCGAATTCAGATGACAGAGATATATAGCTGTTGCTAGCGCTTCATTGCAGCCGTTTACTGAACTTCAATGGAGATTCAACCAGGAATATATAATTAACACTGTAATTACTGTAACATTTATTTACCATGCTGTATTTGCTAATACAAATAATCAAACTAAGATATTGACCCTCGAAAAAATACGAGACTTATAAACACTAAGGGGAACTCTCTCGGTATTTATAAGAAAATAGAGCGTCAAATTCCAGGACAATTAAATGATTCTGTTATATGAAAGACTTACATCGTAAACACCAGAGGAACCCTCTAAAATGTATACAGGAAAGGAAGCGTGCTGTGATAGTGCACGAAACAGATGGACTTGGAGATATATTGCAAGGAGACGTAATCAAAATAAAGCAAGTTTCAAAAGATTTCCCAATTGGATCTGCAATAGCAAGTACCATTCTTGGAGATTTACCTTATCAGGTACAATAGTGAGTACAACAAACAGTCTTCGAAATTGAAATTATGAAGGAATCAATATGTTGTATTACATCGTGAGCTAATTATAATGTGATTATTATAATTATCACAAAAATAGTTTCTTAAGCGATTCAGCGCAGCAGTGTTTGAAAATGAAGTGGTATGCAACAGAAGCAGAACGAGACAACATCAACTACACTAGCATATCAGATCATGGAATTTGTTAAAGGCCAAAATATATTCTGGGAAAATCCTAAATACAGTCCAGCTTGGGTTCGTAATCTTGGAGGATTCGAACTACAATCAGCTGTCAACTCCGAATACAAAGCCTAATGAACAAATACCGGGAAGGATTCATACACTGGGATGTTAGCAATGAGTTCCTTCATTTTCATTTCTACGAGCGACGTCTTGGCCCTAAAGCGGCCTTGCATTTCTTCCAAGCAGCACACCAGTTAGACACTTTGGCAACACTATTCATAAATGTATACAATGTGGTGGATGTTGGGATAATAAAATCTTTGGTAAAAATCATTACCTATAACTCAGGAATATTTATGTCATATCACTCAGAATCAATGATAAATTATGCAGAAGTGTATCTGAATTCATAACGCTTAATTCATCTCTAGAATTGTATGGTTGATCTACACATTCTCCTAGAGAGTCTTTTAGTTCTCTCAGCACTCTCTCTCTCTCTGAAGATGGGATATCAGAAAGAATGGAAACATTACCATGTGTGACTTGGAGACCATGACCACTTATATAGACAAATATTTTCTGTTGTCACTGGGTATTCCTAATTCTGCCCATCATAGAATTAGAACACTTATTGGGTCTCTACACATTAAAGACCTACATCCCATTAGATACATTAAAGCTCATAATACCGAAAATTTTAATAGATCACTTTTAATTGAACTTAACTTTATATGACAGTCCGCAACACATAATTATTCACATATAAACCTAACGTTGGATTAAGAATCCAACAATGTTAGATTAAAAAATCTAACAGTAAAGACTTACAGTGATGCGAATTCAACGGTTGAAAGCTACATTTCAAGACTATGCGAACTCAGACGCAGTTGAGTGTCAATGGATGGCATAGGCCTACAAGGCCACTTCACAGTCCCAAATCTTCCTCTCATGAGAGCTATAATAGACAAAATGGCAACACTAGAACTCCCCATTTGGCTTACAGAAGTGGATATTAGCGGCAAACTCAATAAGGAAACACAGGCAGTATATCAAGTGCAAGTATTGAGCGAAGGTTTCTCACATCCTTCTGTGAGTGGGATAATGCTTTGGACAGCAGTACGTCCTAATGGGTGTTACTAAATGTGTCTGACAGATAATAATTTGCAAAATCTACCTGCTGGTGATGTGGTTGATAAGCTTTTGAAGGAATGGCAAACTGGGAAGTAACCGGCCACACAGGCGCCCATGGTTCGTACAGCTTTTACGGCTTCTTAGGTGAATACAAAGTGAGTGTTAGGTATGGCAATAGAATTGCAATCCTCCATTTTCGCTCTGTCGAGGCGATGAAACCAAGACACGTTACAATTCGATTGTAAGCAACAGCAGATAATATAGCAGTTGCATAAAATGCTCATAGTTCAGTGCCTCAACTCAAACACCAAATCAAATAAATTTCAACTGTAAAATCACCGAGTAATTCTGTAGATCCAACACAAGGTTTAAAATGTGAATGGCACAGCAATGAATTTGAATCAGAAAAGTTGAATAGCAATTATCACGGTTCCAAATTGATGCCAGCTTCATATTACAGTATCTAAGGACAATGATCACATTTTATGGCTTTATGCTCTCTTATTTTGATTTTTTTTCTGTACAAAGATAAGATGTTACATTAGGGTTTGGCCCACAAGAATTTGTTTTTCCGATAGTGTTCACCAAAGTCTTGACTTTCAAACATCAATGATTCAATGATTCATTGCACAAGCACAACCCCACCAAACAAAGTGGTAAGGTACGCCATGGCCAACACAAAAGCAAAAGCACCACCACAAAACTTGCTAATTCCCACAGTGGGAATCAATCTCCCAGCAAACAATCTTGTTTATGTATTCACATTACACAAATCAAAACAAGTCAGTCTCTCTCTCTCTCTCTTCACTTTGCAAACTGTTGAACCTAGACAAGAAAAAGAAATTGTCAAAATATCATCAAAAGATCTTTCACTTGATTCTGCTTTGTTTGCTTTTTAACCCTAATAATAAAAGCTCGAGTGTGAATGGGGAAAAAAAAGCACCTTATCTTGTCAAAATTATGCAGTAACAAACATTGAAAATTTTTCAGAATCTTGAAGGGGATGGTGGGTGGTGGTGGTGTACATGTGGAATGTGAATCTAGTCAGCTTTCTTAACAAAGGCTGCAAGAACATGTAATTAATTTTGAAGTATAGAGAGACATAACTACAAGTACCCAAATGAAAACACAAACGAGGAGAAAGCTGCGAAGGCCACAAGTGAAATTTGTAGAGCACCAAGTGAAGCTGCTCTTGTTGAATCCCCCATGGCCAGACCGGCTAAATATGACCCATCTGCTAGCATCGCTTCTCTAGATGCTGACCCAGACCCGGTCCCTATCCCGGTTCCGATTCCGGTACCGGAACCCGGATACCCTGAAACGAATCCGTCACCTGAATACTCTAACCCGGATCCCGCACCCTGCTGTTGTGATGTGGCTCCAGCCATTGGAGTTGAATAACTTGAAGATTTCTGACTGCGAAATAGACATCGAGACAGAATTCATAAATCAGTCTTGCGGGATGTGTAATTGATGCTCAGAATCTTTGGTTAAAAATTAAGTACACATCAATTAACATTTATGACATTTCATAACAGCCCAACATCATTAATTAAACCCATAATCTTAAAAAAATATTATTAAAGCGTAAAAAATTAAAATCATAAAAAGAGAATCTTTGGCACTTCCAGTTGGCCACCACCAGTTGTGTCGACTAACATTTAACAAACAAACTTGTAGTACATAATCAAGGAACTGGCTACCTTACATACTCTATGGTACGCCCACTATGAAAAAGTTCAAAAAGTAAAGCTTAATATTCACAATTTAGATGCTAAAAATGATTAAATAAACAAGCAACCCACTCATTTCAAAAAAAAAAAAAGCTGAAGAGCAGATGATAAGAGCTTACCTAGGAGAAGAGTAAGGGCAAAACGTCACCGTATAGTCAGCGCCGGTGCACGTGAAAGTGCTCGTGGCATCATCGTAAGCATAGCTGTAAGATTTCGGACAGGCGGACTTAAACATCTGAGAATAAACTGACGGCTTACACGTGGCGGGTGTATTAAACGCGCCACTACAACAGTACTCGGCACTCCCAAAGGCCTCACACGCGCTCTTGCACGCGTCGCCCTCACCGACCCTCAACTCAGCCGGACACTGCCGGTTCACGTCCGTGGAGCAACCCGTCGTAGAGCAGAGACCCGACCCGCCCGAGCTCTCCACAATCATGGGCAAGTTGTACCCGTCGACGAGGCTGACGTCGTAGAAGTCCTGCCCCCCCGACCCGAGAGTGAACTCCGCGAGAGTCGCGGGCGGGGCGGCTCCAAGACCGTTGCATTCAACCTGGCCCGAGCCACAGTCTCCTGTAAGGCATGACCCGGATCCGGATCCGTCGAAGTTACAGCGGGTTCGCGCCCAGAACCGGCCAGACCAGCCGGTAGGGGCTACGAAAGAGCGGGAGGAGTCCTGTGGGAGCTCGAATCCTGTGCTGTCGAGCCTAGGACTGCCTGCATTGGCGAGAATTCCCGGCCATATCGTGTAGTCACATTTGTTAACAAATGTAAATGTAGCACTTAGTGCACCTGCCAAAAACATAAAACAAAAAGGACCAGAAAAAAAATCAATTTTTTTTTGTTAATGTTATGAAAAATGTGAAAAACTAAACTAAAAAACTTAAATGCAGAGGCATTTTTTTTGTCATTTTTAAAATTAAAACAGCCCCAAGAAAATAATACTTTTGGTTAAAAGATAATGCAGCATGATAGCTTGAAGACCATGCAATAGAAAAATGTCACAAGCTGTTACTATGTGAGTGCGTGAGAGAATGTTAGCTATGAAGGGAAGAGAAGCAAAGTGTTTTGTTTTTGGTGGGTTACCTTGAGAAGTTGCAAGAAGAACAATGAGGGGAAGAATGAGAGAGATGGAGGTACAAGAGGAGAGATCCATGAAAAGGGTGGTTGTTTTTTGCATCAAGCTGTTGCTTGATCTGGGTTTTGGTTCAAGTGGAGATGACAATGAAGCGTGGTGATGAACGGGCTCGGTATGGAGGGTACAATGGCAATGCCCGTAAACAAGTGGGAGTGTTTTTTCTTGGGAGAGACGGGGAAGTGAAGTGACCAGTGAGTGACAGACTGAGTGAGTGAGGGTAGCCCAAAATAGCTGTATTGTGTAATTAATAGTACTTTAAAAAATAAAAAGAAAAGAAAAGGAAAAAATCAGTTCTTCTGAGTTCTGTCGCCCAGGTTACTGTTTTCTGCCTTGTTTTTAAGTGTTGTGTCGTCTGATAATATTGTATATTGATCGCATTTCCCCAGTTCTATCAAGTAAACTAATAACTATCCTTGCCTTCCATTTCATTAAAATTGTTTTCACAACATAACTTTTCCCTAAACTTTGCAAAATTGCATTTATTGTCTAGTGCAGATGAATCCAACAGCTATCTCTCAGTCAATGACTCAAATGGATTAGGTTGGTAGAGCGAAGAGTGAGACTTCGACTCTCTTCTCATCTGTAAACAACTTAAACTCGGAGCATATTTCAATTTTATTAGTGTAAATTTTGAAATTATACTAAATTACATTTCTTAATAGCCCTATTACGACAATGGGCTACGAGCCCAGCAATTATAAACCCCTAGCATTACTTCCCACCGGAGGAAGACGACACAGCTGCCATTCCCATGGTAAAAGCGTGGAGACACTGCGTGATTCCCTCGCACTCAAGCACTCGAGTCAAATAAATAACGAAGATTTGGGAGAATAGGCCCCACCAGTTCCTTTCCTGATTGCGACACCTGTCGCTCTAGAACATCAGCACCCATAGTGCGGTCGCTGATCCACGTCATTATTACAAAAGCTGAGATGGAGACCCAATGGCGATGTGGATACGCTTGCAACTGGTTAGTCGTTTGCCACGTCACACAAAATGACCGTTTGGTCACTGCCACGTGGGAGAGTGGGTAGCGGGTCCAGGCGAGTGTCAAGTGTGTGAAGCAATAATGGAAAGAAAAGCATTGGATTCCATATTTTCTCTTCTTTTCATGTGCATTGATTTTCTTTCTTTATTAATGTTTCCTTTCGAGGCCCAAATTTTGACTAAAATTATGAAAATTGTGGACAATGAAATAAATTTTTACGGCCTCTTGTCTTTTGCCTCAAAGTGGGAAAAAAGAAATAATAATTATAGTTTTTGTTACTAAATTTTATTTCTAGCCAATTATTTTCTATAAACTGAATTACGTATGCCATTTACCTCCAAGTGATAAAAAAGTGAATTAAAAGAACTCTTGGTTCATGGCCCATCAAGCGGGAAGTTCTTGTATAATCAAGACATCCTCGTATTAGTATAGTAGTTTTTTTTATATATATTTTTAAATTTTAAAAAAAAATTAAAATATAAAGTTTAAAAAATTTATAATTTTTTAAAATTTCTCGATACTTTAAAATTTTAAATTAAAACATATAACCTTTTAGTATATTTAAGTTATATTTTAATACATCAAAGAACCACTCAATCCTCAATCTAAACAACAAAAAAAAAAAAGTGCCTACTCAATACTGGCTTTTCATTTTAGTTATATTTTTTTACGAAACAAAAACAATCTAAATAGATCCAACTTCAATAATATCCATGATCTTAATTAAAGTATGCAATTATATTCTCAATTTATGTACCCGCTATTTTTCTTTTAAATCTTTTGATGAAACGGTTTCCCTTTAAACATCATTATGCAGAAGGTCCACACTCCACACCACACGATTGCATCGACTATTCAATACACTTTATAACTCTAATTGATTATAGAAAGTGAGAAATTAATAGTGTCACCAACCAATTAAAATGCAAAATTGAAAAGGTAAGTGTGTTATGTTACTTTCGATTTTAATCTTCCTATGGTTAAAAAGTGAAATGGCTGGTCCTTCATTTAAGGACGTATAAAGTGAACTTTTCAATGCAAATCAATTGTGCCCAATTCATTTAAAAGTGAAACGGCCGCTCCTTCATTTTCACACATCATGGTTTAATTGTTTAGATATATATGGGTCTAAGTTGGCCTAGTCCCATGTGACTAGCCACATAGTAATCAAAATAATATTATGTAATATTGAATTGATCTATGTGAGGAGATTCTGGCACCAGGAATTTCAAAACATGCAAAGAATAATTACTACTATTATTTGTTTCATAGTATTTGAAGGTGCTAGATGCGGAATCACAACGGTTAGGTTAGAACATAAAGTTATGTTAGTCCACGTTGGTATAATACCTTACGTATATTCCCCCGAATAAGGTAGACGCTTGGTTTTACTTAGCCTCACTCGTGGAAGAATAAATAAGTATCATGGAATAAATGGGATGGCAGAAATGTAAATAAGTTAGTGTAAAAGTCAGGAAATTAGCATAATTAAAAAGAGAATGAAGATAAATAAAATAAAAGATAATTTGGTCTTGGGTTTAGTTTTAGAGAACATTTTGACCATTTTGACCATCGTTTACTTTTTCCTTCATTTTTTTTTTCGGGTCAAAATTATGTTGACCACATAGGTTATTCATCTTCTTTACCCCATTTTTTTCCAGTAAGCTATTTGAAGAAGAGATCTCCATTTTTGCTCTTGAATTTTTTTTTTCTTTAATGCTTTTTTAAGCATGTTTGAGGTTTGGGTCTCCCATTTTTCATAAGCTTGTGTAGGTATTCATCTCTTTTTTCAACCACAACCAACTAGATCTAATATAGAAAGATGATTGTAAGGTAGTGTTCATATGGGTTTTAGTGAGAGAAAGATTTTTTCAGCCAAGATCTTCTCCACAGACGGCACCAATGAAGGTGCTAGAAATTACCTTCACATGTATTTTGATTTTGTGGAGAGCTTGTGATGTTGATTGAGGTGGAGGTCTTCCACACCAAGTCAGTGTGTGATTGAAGATTCATAACAAAAGAAAAGAGAAACCAACTTCATCTTCTTCATTTTTCTTCCCTTTAAACCTCAATTAATTTTATCCATCTCGCCGGATCCAACATCAGCACATCACAAGCTCTCTACAAAATAAAAATACGTGTGAAGGTAATTTTTAGCACCTTCAGTATTTGAAATCTTGTGAGCAGCCTTCTCCTAGTCATTCTTGTGAAGCAAAAACAAAAATCCTTCCTTTAATTCGCTGGCTTTTTGCCTCTTCAGTGTCAACTCTATTAACAGTATAAATAAAAGTAAATGTGAGTGATTACCTTACATTCAAGTAAGGTACATTTTTTTTTTAATTTATGTGGGTTTAAGTGGGATGTACACTTAATTTTATGAGTAGTTGTACTTTATGTTAAATGTAAAGTAGCTAAATCTTAAATTAAAATTTATTAATATTTTTCTCCGGACTAAACAAGGCGATATAAAAGGATAAAAAAAAAGAAATAATATTCGAATTAGACAAAGTTGAATGCATGCAATATAATATACAGTTCATGCATTATTACCTGAATCACTCAAAACCATTTAAAATTAATAAAGGTTTCGCTCGTTTCTATCATGCCATTTGATCTTCTCTTTCTCTCCGGGCGAATGGATTCATATAGAAACCGACATGCTGTGCTGATAAATTAAAGTTCAGCGGAGCCATTGGGACCATCCAATCCCAAAGGAAGCATCGTTTTCTCCTTTGGATTTTAATGGAAAGGAATGTGTTGGGTGTCTGTCAAACAGATTTGTAATGATCAGCAGTCATATTAATAAGGTCATGCACATGGATATTCAAGTTTATTGGGTCCGTGACACTCACCCCTTTTCTTTTCAATAGGCTTGTCAATTTCCCATTAATATTTTAATTAGATATGCGAACGAATCTGCCAAATTTCCAGCTTCAAAGATTTCATCTCTCACGGGTTAATTTAATCATTTGATATTTTATGGAATTTTAACAAAATTAATCAGTCATTGATCATCCAATGTGTGCGTGGCAGAGGCCGCTAAGCTGAAAAGACGTGCTTATTTACGGCGAAAAGTGAGATGTGCATATTGTATCAAACGAGGATAAGGCTCTGCTTTTATGAGTTATGACTTTTATTTAACACAAGCAATTCTTTGTGTGAGCTCTTTGCATGTGACTTTCTTTCTTTGCAGAAATCGAAATCCAGCATCCCCTGCAAATCGAAATATGTTTCGAGAATTAAAGCATAAAGCTTTGGAGGAATATCATTGTTAGCTTCATTTGTTGCATTAAGGTTTATCTGACTCAATTTATTTAACTTATACATCTGTCTTTAATCTTTATTACTTTCCGAATAAAAATTTAATATTGAGCTAAATTTTAATAAAAATGTAAAACAATTCTAATCATTAATTGAGTGCTCAGCAAAAATTTAACTTGGCGCTGGATTTTAATCCTTGTTTTCCTCTATATTAATTAAAATTGAAATTAAAATCTTTAAGCATTCTCGTACATGAGTCCATTTAAAATTCATTCTTACAGTAACAATCAATCCAGATTCCAATTCTACTAATAATTTAGGCACAATTCTGATCGCGGATCTGTAACTTCATTTAGACTCACAAAGAGAGATCCAGTGGTAATCTCAAGCTTTTTGTTGTCTTTCTGACAAATAAATTAAAAAAAAAATTATGGGCTGAAAATTCTGATACCACTACTCCCTAGCATTTGCTCATTGGACTTGAAGGTGGCCCATTATCTGGTGCATAAATAATCATGGACTAGGCCTTTCCACACCTCCCTCAAAGTTCTTCATAAATCTCTTTGTTATTGAAGTTACTTGAACAACTAAAGAAATTTTTTTTTAAAAGACAATTTAGCTAAACACTTGAATAAAATATTCTTTTAACAAAATTTTGGCACCCACTCTATTTCATTATTTTTATTTTTATTTTTATTTTTATTTTAAATTTTCATTGATTTTTTTTTTGAGAAAAGCATAAATATTTTGAGTTATGGAGATATCAATAATACAATAAGAAGAAAATAATAAAGAATTTTAAGATTTTTTATGCATTTTCTAATAAAATCTTAAAAGAATACCTTTTTTAGGATGACATTTTGTAGGAAGATGGTTAATTTATATGAATTTGTATTTTATAAATTAAATTAGAGTATTTCAAAAAATAAAATTTAAAAGGGTTGTTATAAGGATCTTATAGGGTGTTCAAAGCTCCACTCACGGTAATAACTCATACGTTGCTGTAGAATTTGATAAGCCAGTCTTGTAGTCTTGTTGCCCAAATATCAAAATTACTACTCTTCATTCTTCATAAACTAGTTGGGCAATTAAAAACCAATCATTCGAGCTCAGCAACTAAAAACCAATCATTACAAAAATTAAAGGGCAATTAAAGGGCACATTGAGGTATATGATTTCTGATACGTACAATTCTTATTTACTGCAAAATCTTGTATGTATAGAATTCAAAGGACATTTGCTATAATTAGTACAAATATGCAAACCTAATTATGTGTCTGAATGAGAAGAAAAGATGTATGCGCAAAAAAAGAAAGGCATGTACAAGATTTCTAATGGGACCTCGGAGACCACAAGAAGTGGCTAATCTACAGTTGAATTGCTTCATTCATGAGCAGAACAATATACAGAAGAAGCAATTTTGAGATGCGGAGCTCTGGCTCTTGATTGAGCTCGAATTTGTACTGCTATCTGCCTATAGGCATCCAGGCCAATGTTAGTCATAAAGGTAAAATAACCGGCCAAAAGAGGAAAATTGCTGTTAGAATTGAGGCGGCACACGCAGTAAAATGCCTTTGGAGCACACCTGAGGCTGAAGCACCATTTGGATGCCGGCTTGCAATGTACATCGTTGTCTTGTTCACGAGTGGTAGTGCTGCGCCATCTTTTCTTGCTCCCAGCAATTTTTGGCTGTATACAATGTACATACAAAGATATATCCATTGATTTGTGATACTCTCAGTGAATAATTAAAAGAAACTGTGGACAAAACAGTCCAAAAGAACAATGTGACCCAAAACAAATACCATTAAGCATTTTAATCTGCAGAAAATGAAAGGCAAGAGATAGAAGAGAAGCAAAAGGCTATGTGCAACTTGTGTTCATAGTTCTTCGGCCATGGAAAAATATTTTCCTAGTCTGCGAAATGATTCACTAGAAATTTATGCACAAGAAAACCCCTTCCAAATTGGTGGCATCACGTCTGTAAAGAAACAAAGGAGTAACAGTGTACAGACAATAGTATCACTTCTATTAATGAGCATGAGAAGCAAATAATAAGTACCTGTAACAGTATCCAATTTTGTCAAAGTGCTTCCAAATCTAGATTTCGAAAGCACATCGTAATTCAAATTTGACAGTACCACCGCTTGACTAGCTATATAAAATAATAAACGAAGAATACACAGATGCATATGCATGCAACACACAAACAGGTAAGAACTGCAAGATGTGTAATTTAATTCTTAGCGACTGACATTTATCAGTGGGCAGTAACAAGACCAAGGACAAGCCAAAATATTAAACAAGAACCTACACCTCCTTTTCAGCATAAGCCATTAACTGATGTGCATCACAGATGTGCGATTTGCATGAAATTCTAAAAAGGTGAAGCACGGCCTAGGTAGCTACATGATCCAAGAAATCACTATCAACCATAGCCACAAAACAGACTGCCTATTATGATCAGACCATTCAGCTATTTGGCAACTACATTTGCTAACATGAAATCCGCCTTGCAATCCATTTGTTGTGAAAGCATAAGCTAAAACCATAATAGTCTTAATACATCCAACTAAACTTCCCCAAGTGCTGTGACTCCAATTTTGCTGCTCACAAGTAATTGCTTTCCTAGACTGCTTGGGACTCCAATTTTGCAGCTCACGTAATTGCTTTCCTAGACTAACCGTATACCTAGCAGAGTTTTGACAGTATTGCTGTCACGCTGCTCGTCTCAGTAGAAAAGCATTCTGCATCTCCTAGAACCATGTAGAGAGCTTGCTTGAGCTCCTACAAGCTTACCACTAACTAGTAACTATACCGGTCTACCAAATCAAATTGTCTACTTTAACTGACAACTACATGAATGATTTGCAAGAGCTTGCTTCAATCACCTAAATACTAACAATGGTCAGACCAAGACCTGACACGTGTCTTCCCGACAACTTGTTGTACCTTAGAAAATGACTATCAACAGACATCAATAGAAATTCCCAAAAACTTGTTTTACAACATAAATTTCATATTTTCATTGTTTGCTTGTTTACTGTATAAAACTGTAACATTACTCAATGAAGAGAACACTAGTGAACAGAAAGTGCTTCATCACAAAATCACTTCCACACAAACTCTAATCCCAGTTCTAAAACGGCTGGCTTTATAAAAAAAGAACATCAAAATCAACTCCATTATTTTATGTACGTTCACTTTATCCAGTCCACTTCCAAAAGCTGGCGAATTCTAGAACGTGCTAACGTGGGCGATAGTGCATACAGTGAAATGACGAAATTACTCTTCACCATATTCTCAAAACTTTAGAACAAAAATAAAAGCAAAACTGTAAATTAACCTTGTATAAGGCGCCGGGCAAAATATGATAACGTAATCGGCGGAACCGCACGTGTACGTACTCGTCTTATCATCGTACGCATAACTATACGCGCGTGGGCAGACATGTTTGAAAAACAAAGAGTACACCGAAGGAGAACACGTGTCGGGCGTAGCGTACGCATCACTACAACAATACCTCGGATCACCAAATGCCTCACATGCGCTCTTACACGCTACACTACCTCCCCGACCCTCACGCGCCACCTTCAACTCCGCCGGACACGCTCCGTTCAAGTCCACCAGACACCCAGTGGCACCGCAACCCCCGCCGCGGCCTCCTTTCGGTACAACGAGCATCGGAAGATTGTACCCGTCGACTAAACTCACGTCGTAAAAGTCGAGCCCTCCGGCGCCGTTCAGAGTGAACTCCGCGAGCGTGGCGGGCGGCGCAGCGCCGCCGCCTGCGCATTCTAGCTTCTGTGACCCACAGTCGCCGGTGACGCAAGAAAAGGTTTGGTTTTGATGGTGGATACAAAGAGTCCGACCCCATATGCGGCCGGACCAAGATTTTGGGATTGTTATTGTTCTTGATTTGCCGCTCCTGAGTTCGAAACCGGTCGTCGGGGGGGGCGGAGAGTTGGCGCCGGAGAGTAGGCCCGGCCATACTGTGCGGCGGCACTTGTTGACCATCTTGAAAGAAGCTGGCTCAGTTTCTGAGAGGACCAAAATGCAAAAAATTAGAAAAGAGTGGGCGTTGGGGTAAATTGAAAATTTTGTAAACCTTCGAAAGGTAAAGTGATCGTTATAGTTATTGTTACTCACCGGAAATGAAACAGAGGGCGAGCAGAGAGAGGAAGGCGGCGGAAAGGAGGCGGCGGCGATCCATCAATGATTGATTTAGGAGAAGAATTTTAATAAAGATGATTGCAGAACAATTTTGATCTAAAGATTGAAGAAATAATAGAAAGATAAACCTTTGTTGTTCTTGAGTTTGCGAAAACAACTTTACTCTTCTTGTCACAGGGGAGGGGGAAGCTGTGAGTGGTTTCTTTCTTTTTCCTTTTTCTTTTTAAATTTTTTTGGACTGGGTCATTATGGTAATTTGGCTACTGCTTTTCCCTCGCTTTTGTGATTTTCTGTTATTAACAGTTTGGTTGCTTTTTATTTTTATTTTCACATAAGCCTGTATTTTTAACAAGTGACAGGGCCATAAACCGTGATTTTATTTTTATCAAGAGTTTTTATAGGCTTCAAATGAAAACTCAGAGTGAAAACTGACATACTGGACTCAGATGGATTGAGCTCTGTGTGTTAATTGGGGACTCAACTTTCTGTACAAATATTTGTTTGTAATTGTGGAGTAGATCTCTTTTGTATTTAGTGTACAATTTCGAACTGCAGTTAAAGTGCATTGATTACCTACGTCTTAAGGTAAGAATGTATGCGTTACATTTAATTAGCGAAGAGAATGAGAAAATTAAAAAACTGATGATCAAAAGGTGATTCCGAAATTATATTTAAAAGCTTGTAATTAAATAAGCACAAGCTGTCAAGTAAATCTATAGTAGGATAACTTACGACTCTTTGCCAAGTTATTCTTCCGCCCATAAATGGTGTTAAGGAGATTAAAAGAAGAATATTAAAAAGTTTTCTATCAACATTTGAATTTAGAGAAGTGACGAGAAAACAACGAAAAAAAAAAAAAAGACAAAAACGTGACGAGAAAGTGATGAATTAGTATTATACAAATCCGTTATCTGTAAATTCTCCACAAGCAAACACTATGGTACATACAAAACTTCCATTCAATCTCTTAAGGAACAAAACTTTCTCACAGACACGGTGGTACATACAAAACAAACGAGTCAATAAAGAGAGAACGCAAAAACTTTCACGAGGAGGATAAATGGTACAATCACCTGTTTTAGAACACTATGCTTGCCATAGAGACCTCAACCAGATTAATCGTCGCAGCCCTTTAATTGTCATGAATGCAATTGCATTCTTATCGTCTTTAAGAACATTGACAGCCTTCGTGAATTCGGTGTCATCTAATTCTTCCAAGCTCTGCAAATCCTCAAGACACTTCTGGTACAACGTTTTCTCACTCAATGCGTTTCTTTCCGCAGCTTTAAACGTGGCTGCTGAGATCATCGCATACAGCGCATTCTCTATTGTCTCACTAGCATTGTAATACGCCCTTTTCTTTCGGCCTGATGCTGCTGTAAAAGCAACACTTTTTCGCTTCTTTGGTTGCATGTCATTTACACGAATTATGGAATCAGAATCAGGAGCACCATCTACTACTTGTGTGGGCACGTTAGTGGGCTCTGAAGATCGGATAGTCTCTGTGTTGCTGTGCCCCTCTTCGGTTGCGACAGGAACCCCGCTCGGAACGAGTTTCCCGTTCGCTCTTTCTCCTGAACCAGAAGCATCAGCAATCGTTTGAAACAATTAAAATACCACCTCCTTGCGCCAATCAAGATAAGGAAATTTACCTTCAAATATGATGGACATTTGCTTATACAAGGGAAAGCTCTTTCTTCGGAAAGGCCTTGCTTCACTTCTTACCTACATTAATATTTCGTCAGCTTCTTGCAACGAACTCAAAAATCACTAGCTAATAAACTTGTAAATTAAGGATATTACATACCCCGATATAGCTGTCCCAAACTTTGTCATCAGCAACAACCATTTGTCGAGTTTCATCCCAACGAAACCCGGTATGCCCAAGAAGGGTCTTAACAACGCCATAATCTTTCTTCATAACGTTGTACCGGTTCTTTATCTGGTTCTCTTCTAAATTCATCCCAAACTTTTTATTGAAGCCACGAGTAACAGATTTAATCACTTCGTTTTTAAATTCATTGTAAGCAGTTCTTCCACAATTATGCTGCTCAATGAAAAGCTCGACCAAATATGAATCTCGGGATGGTGTCCACTCTGCCTTGGGCCTCCCTAGTGTCCCATCTTGTGCCACGGACATGCTCCCTCCGTTCACTAAAGATGGGAAATCAACAAAATCAATAATAATCAACAATAATCAATATTATGAAACTTCATGGTATCAATATACATAAAACAAGGACAATACATATGACAGTGGCAGTAATCTAAACACCAAGAAGGCAATTAGCTCTCAAAAGGGCTCATGAAATTAAAAGCAATCAAGCGTGTTGAATAAGCAATAATACAGCCGTAAAACTAAGGCCTACCTAGCCTACCCTATTGATTTGATTTTTAAACTCTGTTAAGTGAATCAGCTTCCCAAAAACTTGACTTTTATTGCCATTTCAAGCATATCGCATAAGTTTATTAATGCTGAGATATTCCCTTAACAACTAGATATAATTTCCCTTGGTTTAATACAATAACATAATCGTATCATTGAAACCCAATTTTTGTCATACAGAATAATAAGTTAAGGCAAAGTATAAGAGTAATTTTTTAAGCTCAAATTTTTCTTTTTTTTACACGTTACATTACACTAAGCAAGTAAAACGAGGCAGATAAAATATTACAATAGTTAGGTAGATAATAACCGAAAGTACCTGACAGAACAATAAGCGATTTACACCTATAACTGACGGATACTCCGGTGGCTGGAAACAGTGGAGCCGATGGGGCTAACGTGACCCGTGGTGGTTACAAGTGCGCAGGTTAAGGATGGAGTGGAAAGAGAGTGGAGAAGACAAGTGAAGGCTTGGGCGGGAGTACTAACAACGTTATAAATGGAGGCGCTGCGTGATTCAATAATCGTTGCCACGTCGTCTGGACTTGTGTCTTATTGAGTTGAAGAAATGTTGGGCCTTTGGCCCAACCAAAAAAAGTATTTAATATTTTAATCTTCTAAATTATAATATTGCAATTTTATTTTGTGTGTATTAAATGCTGGAACTTTGGAACAAAATGCATTGACACATAAAAAAGGTTCGATAACAAAAGGGAGAATGTAAGATTAGTCGTCGTAAATTTATATGTTTAGTGTAGAGTTTAATCATATAGGCTCTAAGAGTATATTTTTTTTGCTTTTAACTAATTTAAATTTATGACAAAATATTTTAGGTAACTCAATAATAAAAGGGGAATGCAAAAAGTGAGTTATGCGCTCAAATGTTTTGTTTCGACTTGTAAAAATTTATACTTAATTAATAGAGAAAGTTTTAGGTACTTTTAATGTATACTTTTATCAATTGGATTCTTATTATGTATACCTGTCAACCAATCATATCAAAGTAAAATAATGCATGACAAGAACTTAATAAATGAGAGATACATAATTGAAGCACCTGGTATTGATCCTTGACAAACTATTGTCAGTTACAAGAGGGTTAATTATGCCCTCAGTTGCATCCGAGGAGAAGGAAAGGCTAAAAGTTGGCTTATTTTGATAAAATGATGAACATGAAAATATATACTGCTTGCATGGAATAGTACGAAACTGTAAAATTTTAAAAATTGTTTTCTTTGAAAAATCTCTGTAGCCTTGAAGCATCAATATGCTACTGGTCGTTGGCAAAGTCACTTCTTTATTGTTCTTATCTTTTTCCTTTTGAGCTAGATGAATAAGGCCAATTCAAATGCCAAGGGGCGGAAAAATCCCCAATAAGACAATTTTGAAATGCTTTCTTTTGGTTTGCTTTGGAATGACCAAATACCAGTTTTAATGTTGTAAAACAATGACACAAAAGTAGACCGACAAAAATATTTTTTCAGTATAGGATTCTTTGATGCTAAAAATTGCTTCCACTATGGAAGCCATAAAGAGAAGTTAGCATCATTGTGTTTGTTATTTGATAAATGGCCTCAAAATCAATTACATTGCAGTGGTGAAAATGGGGCAGCTAATACTTGCTAGCTCTCCGCTAATGGAGTTGACCATAATTGAATTTCAATTAGCAAATCAAGAACCAATGACCCACTTTGTATAACTCGATCTCAAGTCAATGCAGCTTCTAATGTCTAATACCTTAAGTATGAAAAAGCAAAAGTGCTTCTCTTTATCATCATCAACAACAAACTGAAGACCCACAAAATTTTTTGCTGAAAAAGGAGGGATGGCCTAAAGTTTGACCCAATTGAAAGCTTTAATAATTTTCCAACATACAAATAAATAAATAAATAAATAAACCATCTTATCCCATCTTCAATGTAAAGTATCAAATTAAAACTTTAAATATGTATGACTTACATTTGTACATGTAAAATATTTGAGCTCCATGGACATTAGTATAGGTCTATAAATTTAAATATTCGGACTACGCCATGTCAAACTAATATTAGAAATCTCATTAAATTTCTTATTTGTAAGATTAGTCAATTTGTAAGTGTAATATTTAAATAATATTTTACCCCATTTTTCATAAGATTAGAATAAATCTCGAATGTGTGTATATACAGATATACAAACGACATGCATAAGTTGGAATTGGAAGTTTTTATAATTATATTATATGTAAATTAAATTCGACTCGGAAATTTGATATACAAATAAATTTGATTGAGTTTTTAACAATTGGGCCAGACAGATTATTGAGTGTATATCTAACAAGGCATAAAAGAATTGATTAGCAAGATGACTCTTTTTCACAAAGGAGAGACAAAACCCGTTAAGATCATTGTCAATCAATGTTGATATTCATAATGCATTCCAATAATTGTTTAAAGAAATTATTGTTCATTATTTGTTGGCATAGCGTGACCTATTAACAGTTTTGCGAGGGATCCACTATTAATATTAGCAAGCCTGGCATGCAAAATCCATTGTGAAAGTAATATATATGATTCAGAACATCTGGGATGATTCTGTTGTTAGTTTCTTAATCAAAATCATCACAAAAAAATCCAATGATTTGGATTTTTTTTCATGTGTCCCCTACCTTAAACATAATGTCATAGACAAAATATAGCAGGAAAATAGGATTAGCATGCTATGTGTTTGATTCATCTCCATAGTTTACCAACAATTCTAATGCCTAGAAGTTTCGTTGATTCAATTAGTTTTTAAGATTTTAAGAATTCTCATATATAAATATATGTACATTTTAAAGTAAGGATTTGAGACTAGTTACTATAGTTAACTATAACTTAATATGCCCTCAAGGGCGCAGTCAAGTTAGTTAGTAGTGTAATTTGTCACCCTCACTTGTATGGACTCAGCTTTGAGCCTTGGGGGTGAGAAGGGGGGTAAAAATTTATTTGGGCTTGTCCACTCCCCCCTTTCCTTTTAAAAAAAAACTATAACTTAATATTTTTATTATAGCCACACAGCACATTTTAACTTAAACTTTTAAAATGTGTGGACGTTGCAGTAGAGAAAGACGGTATTAAATCTTATATAAATTGCATAATCATTCTCAATGAAGAAGATTCTCTAAAACTCAATTAATTTATTCAATGAATACCGATTATGTGTGCAATAATAAGATAATAAAAAAAAAATTCAACACATTTGAATTAATTTTTTTAAAAAATAAAATTGGATGAACTAGTATATTAATTAGTTCAACCAATAAAATCCCTTGGAATAATATAAGAGATATGAGATTTAAATTGTGAGTGCAAAAAAACTCATATTACTTTTTAGGATAAAAACTCATTTAGACCCTATATTTTGAGGCTAGTGCTCGTTTAGTTTTTATATTTTTAAAAATACATCAAAACATCCCTGTTATTAAACTATTGACACTCATGTCATTATTTTTTATTTTTCTTGACTTGCTTTAATAATAATACCCTCTTTCAATAATGTTCCTATTTTTTTACATTAATAAAAAATTAAATTATCGATTTAACCCCAAAAATAAAATAGAAACGAAATATATATATATATATATATATTAATTTTTGTGGAACACTTTGGTCAAGAGTTAATATATTAATTTTTTTATTAATATCCAAAAATTTGGTTTTTATTTATTTACAACATTAATTTTTTTGGACATAAGTAAGCTTTCAAAATAAATAATATATATTCTTTTTATTTTATTTTTTAAGGTTAAATTGATAATTTTTTATTAATGTAAAAAAAATTATTATAAGAGGGGGATATTGTAAAAACAAACTAAAATGAATAAAAAGTAATAACAGGGGTGTCAATAGTTTAGCAGTAAAGATGTTTTGAGATATTTTTTAAAATATTAGAACTAAACAGGCAATGATATCAAAATATAGAGGCTAAATAAGTGTTTACCCTTTTTTACTCAATTTTTTTAATGATAAATCAAAACTTGAATGTTATATATTAAATATATATGTAAGGAATAAGCTACCATTTACTAGAAGAATCTCGTAAAATTTGATAGAAAAATAAAAATGACCCGGGAGACTGCTAATGCCCATGGTAAAATTGAATGCAAAATTTCAGAAAGATGATGATTCTCTTCATTGATATTAATTGCTTACATACATGCGCAAAAGGCTGCGTCATCAACAGGTCAGAAAAAAAAATAAAAAATGACAAATGAACCCTAATCACCTTCATTTCATCATTATACATTCAATTTATGACCAAGAAACACATAAGGATTTTAGTCTCTCAATCTTTTATAATTACAAGCAAAATGTTCATACAAGTTGATGAATTAGCTAAGGTAAAGAGTATTATTATGTTATGAGATGAAGAAACTAACAAGCATGCTGAAATGTTGGTGCATGCTTTACTTATCAGTGCACAAAATGCAGTCAAGGAGACACAATTTACAGGCAATGTTTCAGGTCCCTCTGAGGCCAGAAAGCATGACTTATGGATCGAGAATTAGTTATGCGTGTGAGTGGTGCCCCAACAAGCTTCATGAATATGTTGCACTGCATCAAAACAATTAAAGCTTTCAAGACTCAGAACTTCATAGCATCTTTTTTAAAATAATACTAAGAGTACTGGTAATAGAGATGGAGTGTCTCTTATTTATTGGAAGAAAGACAAACTCATTATGGTTTGTGATCATGAGTTTTAAAGATAATCAATAATCTCTCTAGGTCATTTTTTCAAATTCAAAACCCCTGAAACAAGAAAGGACTTATAATTAAAACTCTGAAACAAGGAATTCAAAGAAATTTCCTAGGGTTTTCATAATGATGCCAGGTATTTGGAATTCTGGATATAGCCCATAGTTTTTTTTTTAAAAAAAATATCAATCCACTTTTGGGTTAAAAACACCCAAACATAAAATTCCAATTGCTACTTTGTGTCTGTTCAAGTAACACCTCGCTGGATCAAAAGAGAATTCTCGCTCAATTCTATAACATTTAAAATATAGGTAAATGATGCATACATAATCAACCACCAAAATTTGAGATGCATGCGTCTTCCAATTGAAGGAAAGTACTAGCCAGAAGCTAATACTTGGGAATTATAATAAAATATGTATAAATAATTGCTTTAGTTACAGTTTAGACACAGATTTTTTAGCCACGCTTTAGTCCACAGAGAATATCTCCTTTTCTTTTAGTTGTGTAAAGAGAATATAAGAGAATCTGAATGATGAAGCAAGAGAAGGAAAAATTACATACATTTGTTAATGAAGAATATATATGGGTATCCGTATCATGCATGGAAAGAAATTTTAATTCTACCCACTAAAGTATGACAAACAACATGCCCCTCCCAAGGGCACATGATCTAACAATCAATCTCCAATTGGCCTCATACACACTGCCCATATGTGCCCTTATTAATGCAAATAAACTATGAATTAATTGCTTAGGTTCAAAACTTAAAACCTATGCCTTATAAATATAAAATGGAAAAAAGAAATAATGTGAATAAGGAATTTGGGAATTTGAGCTTGTTACTGGCTTTGGCCATGTGATAAAAGCAGCTTTCTTCTTCATGTAAAGCGACCACGCCCGTTTGGCTGCAATCATGCGGTCTAATTTGTTATAATTTCTCCTTCACTCTTTTCTTTGCTTATTTTCTCTTTTACCGAATAATTTGTCTTCCCCCATGTACCTTGTTATTCTACAAATATTTTGACGAATTTGTTTTACTTTTACAATGCCATCCTTCACCAACATTCACATCATTATTGCCGCGACTCCTTTTCTTTTTAGGATATTACAATATATTATTAATCGTAAGAGGAATTCTTTGCCAAATAAATTGCTGATTAACTCATCAGCCTATTAAGTAACAGAACTAAAGTTGGTGTTTAAGTAAGAATTCATAGTTTGGTATGCGAACTGACTGTAACAGTTAACCGATTTGGTTCAGTTCAATTTTTAATTTTTTATCCAATTGTTTTTACATTTTTTGAATGTGAACTATATCTAACGATATTGAAAATTTATGGATTAAAAAAGAATAGTGATGTTGACATTGAAAAGCGCGTAAAAATTAGTAAAAAATTTATTAAAGACAAGAAAAAAAAAAAAAAGATCAACTGCTAAGTTACATTAAAGGTAACTTACAATTTACCTAAAATTAATTTTTCACAATTCTCAAATTGTTTGAATGGCAACAATTTAGTATTATCAAGAAACTATTTTTAAATTGTTGTGTGTTACAATTAGTTTAACATAACAAAACCTGAACAAAAAATAAATTTCCTGTAGTAGATTTTTTTTTGTTCCCTCGGAGCGATTTATTTGTTTATTTATTTTTCTTTTTGCGGTTTAGAAAACCATTAAGGGCAGATTAGGCAAAATAAAAAGTCGTAATAATCAGCTCGGAAAACGGGGAGACCCGCTCGTGCGGACAAAGCCGCTTACGCTCCAAAGATGATTAGTATTGAATTCTTCAATTACCCTCGTATTAATTTAAAGCTAAACAACGAAACCTTTAATTACAAAATAGGGCCCCAAAATTAGAATATTTAATCAAAGACCCGTAAAAGCGATAGCTTTACACTTCCCAAAAGCCCTCTTAAAAATACCCCTTCCAAAGTTTCAAACACAGCCCTTTCCCACTCAGCGAGACCCATCTCTGTTACTCCTCTGTCTTTGCTTATATATACACACACACACAACTGCTACTACTACCACTTGTATATTCACTTCACCTCCACTTTCACTCTCATTTCAAGCCCTTTAACGCATCAAAAAAAGAAAAATTTCACCATTAAAATTAGAGAAACAGAGCTAAAATGGCAACTGATAAGGTAGTGGAGACAGTGGTTGTCGGGAACTATGTCGAGATGGAGACTGAAGGGAAGCCACAGAACATGAAATCAAAGCTTTCCAAGTTCTTTTGGCATGGTGGCTCTGTTTATGATGCTTGGTTTAGCTGTTCGTCAAATCAGGTTTTGTGTTAAACAGTGACCCAATTGATCAAAACGAGCGTTTTGTAGTTGTGTTTATCTTGTGTAATTCGAGTTTTTGATTATACTATGCAGGTGGCTCAAGTGCTACTCACTTTGCCGTATTCATTTTCCCAGCTGGGGATGCTCTCTGGGATCCTCTTTCAGCTCTTCTATGGGTTGCTTGGAAGCTGGACTGCTTATCTCATTAGCATACTCTATGTTGAATACAGGACTAGGAAACAGAGGGAGAAAGTTGATTTCAGAAACCACGTCATTCAGGTGAGCGATACAGTCACGTGACACTACGTTGCTTGTTATAAACATGAACTTGTACATGTAACATCCTCAGTTGCTCACTGGATCGTTCTTTTCATTTTTATCGTGTTTAGTGGTTTGAAGTTCTTGACGGGCTCCTTGGAAAGCACTGGAGGAACGTGGGTTTGGCTTTTAATTGTACTTTTCTTCTGTTTGGATCTGTCATTCAACTCATTGCTTGTGCAAGGTATCTGTAAATCTCTGACTCTTGCTTTATCGTTATCCTGATTTAAAGAATCTGAATTAATTGAATCTTTAATTTTGAATGGCTCTTGCAGCAACATATATTACATAAATGATAATCTGGACAAGAGAACTTGGACTTATATATTCGGGGCTTGTTGTGCCACCACAGTGTTTATTCCTTCATTTCACAACTATAGAATCTGGTCTTTTCTTGGCCTCGTGATGACTACATACACTGCCTGGTACCTCACCGTTGCCTCTCTCCTCCATGGCCAGGTAATTAAACCTCTAAATTAATCAATGAAATTTCAGTAGCCATAAGTGTGACTAAAGCTCTTTAAATTAATGCAAAACTGATGTTAATTAATTAACTAAACGTGCATAGGTGGAAGGAGTTAAGCATGCAGGTCCTACCAAGTTGGTGCTATATTTTACAGGAGCTACAAACATTCTTTACACGTTTGGCGGACATGCTGTCACTGTGTAAGACAAGACTAGATTTATAATCCCTGTCTTTTACGAAATTTACAAATCTGGCCAATTTTCTTAAATTATATTCAAATTTATTCTCTGTTCTTGGATACCCTACACTTTCTTCTACACATGATCTGACCATCTGATCTAATGACCGATCTCTTTATGTAAAAAGCATGCGTATAGAGGATCTTCACTTAATAGGGTTTTTTTTGTGCCCAAATTGCCCTTCTTAAGCGTGGGAAGCAAAAAGTCTGTCTTCTTGGAAACCCTAACTTTTTTCCATTTCAATGCAAAAAGCCAATGATCTTTCTGGTTGCTTTTGCTTTTATCATAAGAAGGGAAAGGCCAACTGGCCGAGAGAGGTCCAGCTTGAGTGCTTGACCGATGCATAATTAATAATCCTAGGTGTTTGATTCTTTTTATTTTTCACTTTTCTAGATGAACATGCAATATGGAACCAAAGAAAACGATTTACGCCTTGAAGATAATGTGCATTTATAGAAAAAATGATATTATTATGGTTTTTTATTAAAAAGGATGAAAATATTGAATATATTGCTGGTGTAACTTGCAGGGAGATTATGCACGCAATGTGGAAGCCTCAGAAATTCAAGGCCATATACTTACTGGCCACCCTGTATGTGCTGACGCTGACACTTCCATCTGCAGCTGCTGTGTATTGGGCATTTGGAGACATGCTTCTCAATCACTCAAATGCCTTTTCTCTTCTCCCAAGATCCCCCTTCAGAGACATGGCTGTCATTTTAATGCTTATTCACCAGGCATGCTTCCATTACCTTCTATATTGCTTAATGTTTCAGGTTAACTTTTAATTACGCTTACGTTGTCTGTCTTTGTTTGTGCAGTTTATTACATTTGGTTTTGCATGTACACCATTGTATTTTGTTTGGGAGAAAGCAATTGGGATGCATGAATGCAAGAGCTTGTGCAAAAGAGCAGCAGCAAGATTGCCTGTGGTGATCCCCATTTGGTTTTTGGCTATAATCTTTCCATTCTTTGGGCCCATCAACTCAACCGTTGGATCACTTCTTGTCAGCTTCACCGTCTACATCATCCCTGCTCTTGCCCACATCTTCACTTTCAAATCAGCTGCTGCAAGGGAGGTAATTAAACTATCAGAAATAACGTGACAGCATAGCTTCCCATGACACGAACAATCTAACATTACCAACAAAATTCAATTTAATTTCAAGTGACTTACATAATGAGTTTTTTGTCAGTCCTAGTACTGTAAAAGTTTGACTGGGATTTAAATATTTTGATACTGGTTGAATATATAAAATTGATTGTTTATTTACTAACAAGGAGTAAAGAACAAGAAAAACAGTAATGGTGGTGGCGTGTGGTCAGAGTAAAGCAGACCAGTCCCCGGTCTTTCTCCTAAGTGGACACTCTTCGGGATTTAATAATCAAATATGTATTAATTAAATATCAGCTCTTGATAATAGCAATTACGATATGCAATTGATTAAATGATAAAAGTAGTGCAAAAGGCACAATATTTGCGCTGCACTGCAAACCTAATGTCACAGAATGTTTAGGTCGTACATGAGTGTCAGTGATTAAGTTGATTGTTTTCTGATGGATGGCTGTGATGTGATCATGCAGAATGCTGTGGAGCAACCGCCAAAGTTTGTGGGGAGATGGGTAGGGACATACACGATCAATGTGTTTGTAGTAGTGTGGGTGCTTGTTGTTGGGTTCGGATTTGGTGGGTGGGCGAGCATGACTAATTTCATACACCAAATTGACACATTTGGGCTCTTTACTAAGTGCTACCAATGTCCACCAGCGCAAGGAGTTCTGCCGGCGCCACCGCACTCTCTCAACGCCACCGCGGCTCCGTCGCCGCACCACCAACCTGGCTTCAATCACACTCATCGTAGCCTTTGATTTGGCCGTCCAATGCAGCAACATTTCAGTTGAGTTATCAAATGTTCCCGCCACACGCCACACGGCTTCACATAGCATGCTACCATGCAGTGCATGGTTACATTGCGATCATGTTATTTAGAGAATTTGTAAGGAGAGCTGAAATTAAAAGAACGCATCAATGTAATGTGTCTTCGGCTAGTAAAATGATTAGTAAAATTCCCATCCGCAAACGTACACATGCCACCAAACATCTTCCATGCCTTTTCCTCTGTCTGTTTCATTTAGTTTAGTGAGTTTGTGCGTCATATGCCTTCCAAGGATAACAAATATTGCATGCAAAATGGAAAATTTGTACTATTGGTTATGTTGTCAAATGCCTTATTACTCGATCCGTCATAAAATAGAATTTTCTCTCATGATAGCATCTTTGCTTAATTTGGAACAGAAACGATCCAGCTTTGATTACATTTTGGGCTATGGCCAAGCCATGAATATAGTGATGATGAGCCTGCATGGATTATATAACAAGTTAATTCTCACCCAAAGTGCCAACCATTTCGATAATTAACCACTAGCACAAAAAGATTAGTGACCTTTGTAGGCGCAACTGGGCCATCACCACGTATCTTACAAAGGCATGCATTTTGTCAGCCATTTAAAAACAAAACTATCCAATAGTATAATTGTATTTAGGTTCAACACACACAGGGTAGACATGGGACTTTTTTTTTTCTTCCCCCTAAAGTTACACTCTTAAAATTTCAAAGCAACAGCTCTTTACATAGAGTGTGTCGCGCGGCTTATCATTTAGCTCCTTGATCCTAAACAAATTTCATCTTCAATTTCAAAATCTTCTTTAGTTCATTATTGGTAAAAGAAACTCCAAAGCTCAAGTAAACTTTGATCAAATTATCAATCTTCTCTGTTCAAAGAGTTGTTGGTCCGGAATTCAACAAAATTCCTG
Source organism: Luvunga scandens (assembly GCA_030449905.1). Taxonomy (NCBI): domain Eukaryota; kingdom Viridiplantae; phylum Streptophyta; class Magnoliopsida; order Sapindales; family Rutaceae; genus Luvunga; species Luvunga scandens. The sequence goes on from JASUUG010000714.1 coordinate 1,454,855, forward strand.
TTCCGTGTTTCAACCACATGCTATAATATTATGCTGTTCGTGAATTTTATAGCTGATCTAATTTGACTCTGCATCCGAATTGGAGCTGTTCCCTGAATCCCTCACAATGTGTTAGATAGATAGATTTGCGCGGGCAGAAAAAAACAGCTTCAACACCAACACCAACACCAACAATGCCACAGTACAATATTCCAAAATACACAACTACAGCTACGTAAAAACAAAACAAAAGCATGCAATTCAGTCCAAATTCGCTTTTTGACCATAGCATAGTAACATTGAGCAGAGAGTACTGATAAATTACATCACACCAAATGACAATACATATCATAAATTTGAAAATTTTTGAACCACGCAGATTTCGTTTAACACATTGGTTGCAGGACCTTGAAAACGATCATTCATGCAATAAAGCTAAATGCATGCAGCATGTGGCATTGCTAGGTAGCAGAGAGCTAGCAGAGAGGGAAAAATCAATGGTGCTTAAAACCCCTTTTTTCCTCTATGCTTTTTTAGTTTTTTTTACATGATTGTAACTTAGTAATAATTAGAGAATGTTGTGGGTGACGTAAGTGCTAGGGAATGTTGCTCAAATATTAGATCATAAGGCTGCCATATGTATATATAGACATTTATCAAACAGTTTATGCAGTGTGGGAATCTAATAATGAGCTTACATTCATGAAATAAAGCTCTTAAAATTAAAGTAGCCCAAAGCTTCACTTTTATGAGAGACTATATTCTCTTTGTAAGAGGCTAGCTAGCGTGCGAACCCAGAAAAAAAAAAATAAAGCCTTGTATCTTTTCAGTTTGAAGCTGATCCATTTATTCCATTGATATATGGTCTTTGATTTGTTTGTTTCCTCTTTTATTCCCTAGACTACAAGACAAAGGGAGATACTGATATTTTTAGCAAGACGGGAGACATGCCCTTTTGATTTGTTGTAGAAGCCAACGGCAGAGCCAGAGTCTCTAATCAAGGGGGCCTTTTTTTTTTTTATATGACAACTACTAGGGTGTCAAACTATAAAAAGGAAAGTTATTTTTATGATTAAATTTGTTAAAGATGTACCGATAAAAGGATAATTTTGTATTGAATGACAACTAAACTGGGTCACAATAAAAATTAGTATAATTTGAAGGTCACATTTAAAAAATATATATTTTCATAGTCATTTTAAATTTTTTCAATAAGGTCTCCACATAGTTCTGTGGCCGAAGAAAGTGTTGGTGTTTTGCTTCTTCTTAGTTATTATGTATGCATCGAAGGTACAACTTTGTCTGTCCAACAAAGACCAAATAAAATGCATAGTATGTATAAATTTGTGAGCAAATTATCGGGCAAGATTGTTTCTATCACATTGTAACAAACCTTAATGTGACACCAACAAAATTAATGCACTTACTTCTTCTACATAAAGATTAAAGAGTGATTATTTACATTTCATATGCTATCACTCTTCCTATCCAAGTTACATTGTCATAAAGCAATGGTATTAAAAAATAATGGGAGCTTAAAAGCTTCTTTGATTCAAATTGATGCACACTATTTTGCTTCATGGTAATAGTCATCAAATTTTTTCATTCAAATCTTTCATTGTGTATTGTGGAAATACATATTTCTCCCTCTTCAAAATTAGATCCTTCCTCTCTTAGAATAGATCGTTTGGTTGCAGTAATCATGGCCTACATGGACGGAGGAACATGAAGAGAGGAGGTGCCACAACACCTACAAGATTTGAAAAATTTTCGGGCTTATATACAAAATATGAAAAAATTAGTGTGACAAGTCTATATTGGTCATTGCATACTTACTCTATAACTTTGTATATTGGATAAAAGTATAATTTGGCCCCCATAGACATTTACTTTGAGCTCTGCACTTGATGAGCTATATCAAGATAGATTCTAGCACCTTTAATTCTATTAGAATATCATAAAAGACTCGTTTAATATTATTTTTTAAATACGTATTTACTTACATGTGTGTCAAATAAAAAAGTGAAAAAATGAGTTCACACTTAAAAGATTCTTCAATTAAAATGAATTTATATTATTTTAATCAATTTTTTCTCTCACCAAATTCAACTACCCTCTATTTTTTCAATAATATCTCTCTCGTCAATAAAAATGATATAAAAAATATATTATTTGAAGAAGAAGCAATCACTTTTTAATATTGAATAGATAGAAGGACAATCAATCTCATTTGAAGATGATGATATATGTGGTAAATAAAATAATATATTATTTGAAGAAGAAGCAATCACTTTTTAATATCGAATGGATAGAAGGACAATCAATCTCATTTGAAGAGTGCTCACTAAAAGCCCTTTTCAAATTTTACTCTTCAAATATCTATTTGCTTAAATATGTGGTAAATAAAAGAATAGAAAAATAAGTTTTCCTGCAAAAAACTCTTCAAATAGGAATAAATTAATATTATTGTAATCAAATCTTTTCCTCTACCAAATTTAATTACTCTCCATTTAATTGCTCCAACTATTTTAATCAAATCTTTATTTCTAAGAAATTTTGTGCTGATTTAAAATATTATTATTATGTTTTAAATATGTTTCTCTTTTAATAATTGCTAACATGTTTTTCCCATCATTTTTGTCCAATTTTAATTTAACGCATACTAATTGAAAAACAACTAGTAATAAATAAACTAAAAATTTAATGTTAGTTTGAAAATTACTTGAAAAATATACAACAATTTGAACAAAAAAAATGTAGTGAGACGTTTATTAGTTTAATGATATTTAGTAGGGTGAAAAAATACCATTAAATAGTTTTTATTTTGTTTTAGGAAAAAATAGTAATTATAGTCTTTATAGTTATTTTCTCTCTCCAATAAAAAAAAATAGAATATTGTTTGAAGGGGGAGAAATCCACCCAACAAGAACATCACCAAAAGGATGTTTAAATTTTAGGATTAGAATTCAGTGTTGAGCTAAGTTTTTGTTGACCATTGAATTAATGGTTAGAGTTATTTTAAATTTTTATTTGTCTATTTATCTTGTCTAAAAACCATTAATTTAGTGCTCAACCAAAACTCAGTTCAATACTGAATTTTTATTACAAGTTTTTCTTTTAAAATATCTATTTGCTTGCCCATATGACGAATATGAGAGTGAAAAAATAAACTCTCTTCTAAAAGACTCTTCAAAGTTCAAATAAGACATATTAATATTATTTTAATCAAATCATTCCCTTCACCAAATTTAATTACCCTCCCTTTTATCACTCCAATTACTTTAGTCAAAATCTTTGTTGCTAAGTAATTTTGTATTGATTTTAAATGTCATTGTCATTATCATCATCATCATCATCATCTTTTAATAATTCTGTTAGTGTGTTCTTAGTATGTTTTTCCCATTATGTTTGTCCACACTTAATTTGACATATGCTAATTGAAAAAACAACTAGTAGTTAATAAATTAAGCATATAAAATTACTTGATTATAGTTGTGTGAGTTTAAGCATACAAATTTTATTGTCCACACTAAATTAAGCATATAAAACAAACAATAATTTGAAGAAAAAACATTTGCCATGAGATGTGTATGAGTTTAATAATATTTAATAGGTAGAAAAGCTATTGCTAAATAGCTATTATTTCTTTTTTAAAAGAAAACTAAATAATAATTATAGTTGTTTTCTCTCCATCCAAAAATTATTAATACAAGAGGAAGAAACTCACTTGGCAATATTAAAGATTGAGAATCGTATTTTATTTAAAGAATCCTAATTGAAGTGTTTTTTAGAGTGTTTAATGTGAATATGACTTTTTAAATAAAACGTAAAATCTTATTTGAAGAGCATTTCGGTGATGCTTAAAGAGTGAGAAGTGTAACTTATTTGAATAATCCTAATTGAAGTATCTTTTATAATATTTAATAACGATATGATTCTTTAAATAAAATTTTACTTCTAATTTGAAAAACCTTTTAATGATGCTCTTATCATTAATCAAATTTGTAACGTAATAATTAAAAAAACAAGATGTTTGTTCAAATATTTTGATTGTATCTTGGCCGAAATTGCTTGGAAATTCCCCATGTTTACTGATGTACCTACCATTGGATCATTAGGAAAACTTTATCATATTTGACATTAAAAAGAGCATTAAAACACACGCAAATATGATTAAACAAGGCCAGGCTAAGCTAAATTGCTTAAGCTTACGTGGGTGACACCCACCAGTGACTCAGCTTTTATGGCAAGCCAAAGTTGATGGAAAATATGTACTCTAATCTTTCATTTACCCTATTATTCCGGCGAGTAAAAGCTAAAAAGAATCCACTGTAGAATTTTGTCATGTATACATTTATTTTATCTTATATTATATTTACACAAGTACACATAAGTCAACAAAAATACAATTTCATAAGTAAATAAATTATACTAGTATTCACTCCTTAGTTATCAGTAACATTCCCAAAACGTCTAAATACAGCCATCTCTCTTGTTACTAAATTCATCTTCATTCGTGAAGTGAAAAGTTTTATTAACCCTATTCAGAAACAACGATGGTGTAACCAGGCCGTAACCGGCTACTTTCATATTTTAAAAATCAAAATAAGCCCAGCCCATGAAACTCTGGAGCCTGGACTTATTCCTTGACTATGAATCTATGATTGAGAAATTTGTTCCAATGAAGAGTATTTATGAACACACTTTGATTATTAGTAAAAAAAAATGTGACTTTAATGAATGGCTGTTATAAATAAAATAAATGCAAAGAGTGAGTAATGCATGATTAATAAACATTAATTAGCAGTCAAAGTTATAAGTGCATGAACATGAACGGTTAGTAAACAATAGTTGTCAAATAAATGTTTACCAAGTTTCAAAATTATGCCAAAGCACAAAAATTACAAGCATGCCATTGAAACTTTTCTAGATCCCCAATTTTAATTCCTCTAATGGTGTAATTATTAATGGGTAATTAAAATAAATTAAAACCAAAATAGCCATTGAAACTTTTCCAGATCCCCAATTTTAAAATAAATTATTTAATGGGTAATTAAAATAAATGAGAATTAAAATAAATTATGTTGAAATGAGTTTGATATATTTATTTTATCTTAAAATTATAATATATTATTGCAAGTTGCCAAAATAACATTATTTGATTATTATTGTTATTTGTTATAATAATTATGATTATTATTATTCATAACAACAACAACAACAAAAATAAGAATAATAACAATAGTAAAAATAATATAATATAGGGTGGAGTTATTTACACTCTAAAAATTACTCTAAATGCCCTAATTTTAATAAAACTATATATTACAAAAACACCAATCATATGATTTGCTATTAACCATATTATATAATTAATTTGATTATCCATATAATATACTCATTGTTCAATTTACAATTCTTATACTTTAAACTAAAACTTTCATTTTTAAGATCTTAATTAATATTTAGACGAACAATGAGGAAATCAATTTTGAGAAAAAATTTGACCACAAAATATGTGTGATTTTTTTAAAAATAAAATAAAATGAAAAAAAGATAGTATTAAAGAACTTTTTCTTTTTTCGCTTTAGCCCTTCTTCATCTTCTTCGTCTCTTCTTCTTTTTCTTCTTCTTCTCCTTCTTTATCTTTTTTTTTTTTTTTCAGTTCGTATTTATGAAATATTATCATGTTAACATCATGAGTTATTTTGGATATAAAGTTCAGTACCAAATATAAATTAAAAATTTAATAATTAAAATTATGAAAATAATTTGTTTGCAACTTGACTTTATTATATTTTTGTAAGTATACTTTAAACATCTTAAAATTAGTAGCTATATAGTTTTGTCAGTGTTTTAAATAAATAAAGTTAAGTACTTTAAATAATTTAAGTAATAATTTTTTTTAAGATTTTAAAGACAGTACAAAGTAAAATTTATTTTTTTATAATTAGTATACGAGTGTTCAATGCAATAGAGTATTGAAAGTAATATAAGTGATCAATATAATATAATATGTGAGACTTGCGTGATTTTGAGGCTAAGGAATAATATAATATAATAATATTTTAATTGAGAATTAGATGACATTATGAACTTTGAATGAGGTAAAATGAGGAGTTCAAGAAATGAAAATTTGATCTGTAATCCCACATGAAAATCAAGTTAGCATTCCTTAGTAAGGATACAAAAAATACCTGCCAAGCCTGGGTTCCAATTTGGAACCTGAATTTTATAAAAGAAATTATAAGATATATATTATTTTAAATAATTATATTTATTTATCCTATCCATTACATATATGTAAAATTTTAAACACATTCAAAATTTATATTTTTATGTCCAATTTTATTAAAATAAATTAAAAATACACATATAAATATAATATTGTAAAATATAAAAGCCAGGCCTAAAAGAGGGGAAAAAAGCCAACCGGATGACAGGCTCTTTAAGCCCGAGTGTCCAAAGCACATATCCAAACCGAATTCGTGCGTTGCCATATCCAAGGCCGGACCTAAAATCTTTTGCACCTTTATCTAAGAAACATGTGAGTCCCACGTGTTTCATTCTAATTCTTACTTATATTTTAGCAAGTAAATATTATCATTCTAATTCGGAATTTCAATTCCCCAATTCGCACGTTTCGTTTTCATGTTCCCATTGTGGACTCCAAGTCTACACCTTAAAGAAGTCTCTTCGCCATTAATTTTGTGCTAAGTAGAGTTTGAGGCTTTGAACCGTTAGTTGAGGTTGCAGATTCTCATAGCCAAAAAAGTAGAAAAAAACGCATTTTCATTTTTTTGTCAGGAAGCATTAGAGGGGGTGCGCTCCTTGCCTTATTCAGGTCAAAATCAAAATCAAATATATGGCGAATGAGGCCAAATATTTCTATTGGTTTTCAAACACACTTTGAAAAGCTAGGATTAATTCACCTTCAAAACGGTAAAGAACAGCATATTTCTCAAAAGAAAAAGAATAGAACCACCACCACCGCCAATAAGAACAATAGAAATTGAGCAATGGGGGCTTTCAAAGAATATTCTGTCAATATTTTATACGCATACTTTATACACTCCATTACCACAACGCTCTCCAAAATACACCGCCAATCTCTGTCTTTGTCATTTTCAATCACAAGAATTCAGCAAATGCAAATTAACCATGAACAAGGGTGGTCCAGTAAAAGCTCAAAATACAGTAATTAGCCAGCGCTGGACCACCAATACGACCATAAGAGAGATGAAAAAACTGTGAAACTACCACTATTTGGTAACTTTAACTGCAATTATTCATGTTCTTTATGCACCCATCTGTTTTAACCTTTCCAATAAAGAGAAAGTGAATCAATTCCCATGATCCATCTGTAAAATCCGTCCCCACAAATTGAAAGCAACTTGAAAAAGAAACCCATGGAAAAGCAAATAGGAAAATATAGCTGTCCATTTTCATGGATCAATTTTCAAGGCTTATTCAAGACCATAAAGATTTCAATTTTCAAGGCTTCCTCCACCTCCTCCATTCATTCATGCCATATAAAAAAATCTCAAAACATTGCGATAACATACAACCAGTAATAAGTCAAACGTTAAACTTAACCCAAACCAGCTTGTATTGACATTATATTGATGTATAAACAGAGAGAGTTAACAAAATAAAGCACCCAAATGTCAACATTTTCTTTCATGTTGCATAATCCTCTCTGCTGCCTAACAAAAACCGACCACATAACAACACTGATTTTGATTTTTGATTTTTGGAACCAAGAAAACCGAAACACTTCTTTAAAACCCAACCACCACAAGATTGTGCGACTCATAAGTCAAAGAAACATGCTCCTCTATCACGCGAGTCACCACCAACGAAGCAAAAAGAGCCAAGAAAAAAAAAAGAACCAAAAGCAAAAACAACCACCTAAATAATGACACTAAGAAAAGACAATTTTTTTTTCTTTTTTACTTAACGACCAAGTCAATTGCTCGGGTTAGGACAGTCCCTTGCAAAGTGACCTGATTCACCACAGCTATAACAATTTCCCCCGCCTCCATACCTCCCGCCGCCGCCGCCGCCGCCACCGCCGCCTCCACTGCCCTGGGTACACTCCCTAGCAATATGCCCACTTTGCCCACAGTTGTAACACCCACCGCTGCCGCCATACCCACCTCCTCCATATCCACCTCCTCCGTATCCACCGTACCCGCCGCCTCCATAGCCGCCTCCGCCGCCGCCTCTCCCTCCCCTGGAACCACCGCCATATCCACCTCCTCCTCGACCACCGCCCCCTCTTCCGCCTCCGCTACCGCCACCGCCTCCACGGGAGCCACCCTGAACGGCGTTTCCGTTGGGACCGGTGACGTCAGCGGCCTTGGTGCGGGAGCCGTCAGATTCGATCACAAACTCAACCTCTTCGCCCTCGCCGAGGCTGCGGAAGCCCTCGGAGCGGATCGACGACTGGTGGACGAACACGTCCTCGCCACCGTCATCTGGGGTGATGAAGCCGAATCCCTTTTGGTCGCTGAACCACTTGACCTTGCCTGTAACTCGTTCGGAACTCATGTCTGATAACGAAAAGAAAAACCCTAACCCTAGAGAACCAAGAATGAGAGAAAAGAGGCTCTGTGTGAGAATTATTGAAGAGGTGGGACTGCTGGGTAGTAGTTATATATATATATTCATTGAGGCTTGGGAACAGCGTGTGTTTGTCGCTGAGGATAATTATGTAATTGACAATTGAAAAAAAACACTCATACGCCTTAATTTTATGATTTTTTTCCATTTATCTTTTATAGCTTTCATAATATCTCAATATCCCCTAAGAAAATTTTTAACCAAAATAACTTGTTTTTTTCCATTGCGATACATTTCTTTTTTAATTTTTTATATCAAGAAAGTAATGAGTACTATAAAAATCTATAGGAATAAAGTAGCAAAAGTATATGATATAAAGTGGTCAAAAAAGTGATAATATTTTAAATTTTGTAAGGTAACAAATATTCAAGCCTCTAAAATTTATTTTAATGAATAGTTAGACCTCCATTATTTCAAAATTTAGTAACCAAACTCTCTTTTATTAGTTAATTTCATCTACAAGGACATTAATGTTAAAGTAATTCAGTAACTATAACTATTTAATAGTGGACAGCTGTGTTAAGAAATAAAATGTTGATTTATTATTTATTTTTAAAACTAATGGAGGTAATTATCTATTAGGATAAACTTTAAGGGCCTGAGTGTTATTTCAATTTATTAATTATTACTATCCTTCTGGGATAATACCTAAGAGCCGGCATGGTGTTTTTACCATGTGATCTGACGGATGGGTGTTTTGATGGAGGTGAAATGAGCCGTTGGATCAATGACCGGGGAGTACAAGGCGTGTTTGGCGTGATAAAGAAAAGACATTTTTGCCGTAGTTTATGATTTTTGACTGAAACGAACGAAAGTAGTTTTGCGAGAACATAAAATATGTTAAAAAGTAAGGGTGCGTTTGATAATATTTTTTAACTAGTGTTTTTGGCTTTGATTGTAAGGGTAGTGATATTTTTAACCCACAAATTATGTAAATCCATCCCACTTTTAGAAAATAATTATAAAATTTTCACATTACTTTTAAAAATTTTAAATAAAGAAGAATTCTAAGGAATTAATCAATTAAATCTTTCTTAAATTCTTAATTTATTTTTTGTGACCTTTTTTTTATGTTTGACTACTAAAATTGCTTCAGCCTAAATTTAAATTGACTATTTTATCCTTAAAATGTAAAAGTACAAAAAATTTAGTTCAACTTCAACATTTTTTATTTTATACAAAATTCATAGTTTCTAAATGGTCAATTCTACTTTATTAGTATGGTTATTAACCTTTAACAAACATTATGTTTTTGTGAGTCAATACTCATGTATATTATTAGGCTATTAAATTTATATCATTTACACGTAAAATATTGAAAATTATTAGACTTCATTTAAAAAATTAGGTAATAATTTATAAAATTAATACTTAAAGTATTAGATACAAAAACACATTATGCTTCAGGTTAAGTAATTTTATGCCATAACGATTACATAATTAAATAAAACTCATATTAAAACAATCTTCATAGTGAAAAAACTAAGTAAAACAATATAAGAATGATTTAATTGATTAATTATACACATATTGATGTTGATTTGTATTTATCAAAAATAATGTGTATTTATTATAAATATTTTTTAGAAGTGGGGTGGGTTTACACAAATAATGGGGTGGAATTATCCCCACCCTTATTTTAAATGAAGAGAATAATATTTTTGATGTGATTTTTTAAAAATGAAAATTTGTTTGATAGCGTATTTTCGAAACAGCATATGAAAACAAAAATAGTAAAAATGTATTTGGTTGTTTGTATGAAAATATAGAATTTTTTATAGAATATTTTATAAAATAATTTTCTTCAATTTATTTATACATTTTATCTTTTATTATTATAATTTTAATAAAAAAAATAAAATTTCATACAACAATAATAATTTTTAGAAAATCCACTTATAGTTTATTAAGTTTAAGAAATTAAAATAAAATGAAAAATAGAATAATAATAAATTAGAGTTAATCAGCATATAACAAAATAAAATTTCATACTACAATTATATTTATTATAGACATTTAAATAGTTCATTTGTGTTAATTATATTTCCCAACACAAAATATAAAGAACAAAAGAGTACAAAATATTTGCATCCAAAACATGCCTAAATATTTACATCTATTCCTTTCAACATAAAGGGCGTTACCTATAGAAAAAAAAATAGCTATACAATATTTAATAATAATAATAACATCATAAACTCAAATACATAACAAATAAAAATTAACATACACATTATGTCGGGTGTAGTCATGTCACAATGCTCTTGCACCCATATCTCAAGTGGCATTCATTTGTCCGATATACTATTGATTAGATAATTTTATGTCCACTAATGCTCTTCCTTCATTTTGTTCTTCGAATATCATATTTTCTACTTGAAACTCTTCAAGCAAGCATAAGATAAAATTTATTAGTGACGACACCAAAATAATATTATGATAACCTTTTATTCATTACAAAATTCAATTCATTGAAGATTAAAGCAAAAAGACTAAAAAGATTAGGAGAATTCAAGAAGACCACTCAACATCAAACAAGCATAAGATAAAAACCATAAGTAGTAGATTTAGCTTAGTGTCATCATCAACAAAAGACTACAAGACAAGAAGCGTTACATGCTTAAAATGTAAAAAATTCATCAGCCATATAAACTTAAATAAAATAATTTAAAATAAAGCCATCATTATTCATTCTCACTAGGTAAAAATTACCAAAAAAGTTCTTCATCTTATATTTGATAAAATAAAAAATTATACAAAATTTTAATGCATAATAAACAAAACCACAAAATTAAAAAAAAAAAAAAAAGGATCTTGTTACTTGACATAGTGAAGAAGAAGAAGAAGACCCTGTTCAGCGGTATGATGAAGAAAAAGAAGAAGATAAGGACCATAAGGTGTAATTATAAAGGTAGTGTAATTGTAAAAGTGCTTGCTTTGTAAAAAAAAAAGAAGATAAGGTAAAACTAAAATTAAATAAAATAATAATTTAATAAATACGAGTAGTGGGCCAAGAACAACTTTTTGCCTTTTTTTTTTTTAATGTTGTTCTCTAGCAACTCAAGAACGCCAATTTGGCATTCTTGAGTTTTCTTTACAAAAGTTAGAAAATGAAAATATTTTGTTCTTTATTTTTTTACTATTTATCAAAAAATGACTAAACCAAATATGTTTTGTATTTTTTATTTCCAAAAAATAAAAAACACCCATCAAGAAAACGTTCCCAAATGCACCCTAGTTTTTTGCAATAACTAATTAATAAACTATTTGTTACAGAGCATTTTCAGGTAAGATATATAGTATTGAGGTGCTTTTGAAATTTGTCTGTTGAAAAGTTCACGTACAAAGTAATATATTAAAGTGCTTTATGGATGTGTTTTTGACTTTAGTAAATTTAAAACAACATATAAACCTTGTATTGGATTCTTTTATTAAAGTCGAAATAAATGATGTTAGAATTATATTTATTTGTTAGAGTTGGGTTGCCTTAGTATATTTTAGGAATCAATTTTACATTAGTTATCTTTTATATTTCCTTACTAAGTTCATATTAATAATCAATGAGAACTAACTACCAAATTTGTTATCATATATTGTCCTATTTTATTATAAAAATAAAGATAAAAGTATTAGGTATAACAGAATGTTTTGGTGAAACTCTTGATGATTATCACAATAGCGTTGTATTTTCAAAAAAAAATTTACATATTTAAAAAAATTCATTTTAAGTAAATTGGCATATGATGTGGTATTTATTAAATAAATTCACAGATTTTAAATTTATTTATAATTTATTATACTCATCATTCTTCTACTATCCTTAACCCATTCACGCTTGCGACGAATGAAATGTTCATGAATTATAGATAAATTATGGGATACGGGACATTATTTATTTTAGAAATAAATTTCTAAATAAAATGAAACAATTCTAAAAGCATTTATGGATCAGATGCTGATACCAAAGCATTGTCCACAAATCCTTTGAAAACCAAACACACACTTGGTTTCACTGCAGTGAAAAAAATATTTATTTATACATGTGCTGGAACGGCAGGGGGCTTTTTTGGGAATGGAGATGAATTGGCGATTCTATCCCTTCCTTCCGAGGTGAATGGGCGTGGAAAGAGGACTACTGTGGGGCCCACTAAAAATCTGTTGAAAAGACTGTTCTGTCTGCACGGTGCTGTTTGTTTCCAAAGCGTTTTTATGGGTAACACCGATTTTGTATTTTGCAGCGGGTAAAACCGTAAAAGTGATTTGCCTAAAATAAAAATAAAAATCAAAAAAGAAATTGAGAACTGAAAAGATTGGGAGACTGGTCAACAATGGTCAACATTGACGGTCAAAGAAAGCATTAAGCATGTGCGGGATGGGACTTGACAGCGGCACGACGCTTCTTAATTAATGATCTTTTATATTTTTCTTTTTCTTCAAAAAAAACCAACACGACCCACTAATTACAGGCAGTTGTTTTCTCTTATTTAAAAATTAAAAAAAAAATAAAAGGGCCTCACATTTTTTTTAAAAAAATTCTCTCGAAGAATCAAGGGAAAGCCATGTGATGATTTGTTTTTTTTTTTATCCGAGCCATGTGATGAATTAAAATCTCTGTTTATACTTTAAATTTAACTATTTTTCTTAGAGATGGGTAAAATTTTTCATCACGAAGCCGAGCAAATTAAAATTTAAGAAATAGTTCATATTTTAAACCAATTGACCCTTAGTTCAATGTAATTTTTTTAAAAATAAAATCAAAATCAAAATAATCTTTTAAAAAAATTGAGAGTCAGTTTCATTTGATTCACCGCAATAATGGTTCAAGTTAAACAACTTTAAAACCGATTGTGATTTAACCCAAACCATTTATTTATATATTAAAAAAATGAGTGAAATTTATCAAATTCAGTTATAGTAAAGAACTTTAGATCAGTTGAGGTTACCCGATTATCCTTAAGCCCATCTAATAAAATTTTTTATCTCAGAATTAATTAATTAAAAGAGAAGCTACGATAGATGAGAGAAAAGTGGACCCCATCAATAATATTAAAGCCGTCTGATCGATGAAAGTTTTTACTTGATTAATCCAGAACCCACCCATTTCATTTTATAAATTTAAGTAATAATTTTGACAGTGGTGTGGTGTTTCTGTTGGATGTGATGATTCAGGGAGTCAGAAATTGAATCTGGCAATGGTACGTCAAATTACAGCTTTTCCAAAGCTTATCCGGGAGAGTGATCAATCGACAATCGGGTCTAGTCAAACTTCAATGGCTCCTTGTTTGGGGGAGTCAGATGGTAGCATAGTACCACGGCTGCGGCGAAGGACAACTTGATTGCCCCAGGTTGTTACTTGTTATGCACACGTTCTTCATCTCGTTTTACAGAATTGCCTTTACCCAATCCTATTCTGTGAAAGGACCCTTTCTTTTCATTAAAAGATGAAGAGTTAAATTCATTTCATGGCTAAAAACACACATCGGTTGGCTGATGTTGTTCTAAACCTCCGAAGAGAGCAGACAGCTGATATTCCATTTAGATCCATTTTTGTTAAGACAGCATTACACTTTAATCAATGCTGCAAATGTACAACTCTTGTAAACCATTTAGCTCACAATGATTTATGATGATGCCCCATTTTATGAACACATCCGATGTTGCACAATCTCATTAGCATTACTATTCTTTTATGTGCACGGTAAATAGTGCGGAGCATTACTATTTTTATTATTGTGCGATGTGAATATTTGAGAACCCAGATGGATTTGCTTATATTTTTCAATTTTTAATATGAGGGGACGAGAACATTCCCACACAAAAATGAGATACCGCTCAACTAGTGATTGGCCTCCAATCATTATTTTTTTAATTTCATTTTCTTAATGGATTTTTTATATCTCACTTAAACAATCTAATCGGTTTCTTTCATAGTAAATTATTCCTGCTTCGTACTTTGATTAAAGGCATAGGTTCAAATTAAAAAAGCAAAGCTTAAATCAATTTATGATTAATTTTTAGCTCATTTATTCGGAAAAGTATATTGGGCCGGTGAACAGAACCCGGGTAAGGTCCAAGCCACAGAATAGATAGGCTATAGTACTCGGCCTTAGACTCTCCGTGGGTACAATAACTATATTTTGGATGCAAGTTCTGGGTTTTAACTTTATAAACATATAATAACTTTTTGAATATATCTTGAAACAAATCGTTACCATTAGGTGAAACTGTTGACTTATATTGAAAATGGTAGAACGTGCAAAAACAAGTTGAATTTTACAGAGGAAGAAGAGTGGATTCCTGTTTGTAATCTTTGATATGATAAAGAACATTAAAGTAGTTAACCAGGAGACCCTAATCCCTTACATTATGACGTAAGTTACATTAACCACATAATTACACCAAACAAGTTAAGTGTAGTTTACTTAATGCAACTATGTGTTTACCTGGTACAACTCCGTGTTTCGTGTAACTTACATTATTATGTAAGGGATTTATTCCCCTTAACCAAGTCAGGCTCAAGTCTTAATCCAAATTTCTGAATTTGTTAAATGAATAAGCTGAGAGCTCCGGTTAGATCAAAATGTAGAGCTTCAGTCACTTTGTCAGAATGTAATCGACGAAGCAACTTTTTCGAATGAGGAAGCTCGTTGAATTAAAAGCGGAAAAAAAAACATGAACCAAGATTGTACTGCAGAGAACTGATGCTACCTCTAAATGAATAAAACACTTTAGCATGGATACAACAGTCCTTTTTCTTAGTTTTATGTGCATAAGAGATGAATGTATAATTTTCAATTTATCATGATGATTTATTGACACACTTGGAAAATTTATCATAGACTTGTTACTTTCATCCATTTAATGCAATTTGATCTCAATAAACCTCAATTTACTGTTTACTAATATTTTTTCTCTTTGTTGATCTAAAACTTTGGTTTCAGATCTACAGAACTATGGTCATTTGATTGATTCTCTCTAAATCTTTGTTATATACACTCACATAAAACTTCAAGTGTATGCTTTAGCCATGTGTGAAAGCATGTACCCAGCATGCTCATAGACCTACTCATTTTCATGCCCAAAGCAAACGTAAATGGTTATCCAATCGAGCCAATATGCCCGATGGACGGATTCAAAATCACAGCAATCTCACCGCAAAAGCCCCAGATGCAAATGGGGTTTCAATTAGGAGACCAAATATATATGTAAAATGAGAGGATGAGGGCGAGAGGAAAATGTGATACTAAAAGCAACTGGCATATTAGGTTCTTTGCTAAACAACTGCAACAACAGTATGATCACAGCAATGCTAATTTATATACACTTTTAAGCGATCGAACAAAACAAAACTTGTTTGTAACTTTTTCCCTTTTTTTTTTCTATTGATAATGTTATAGGTGCTAATTAAATTTAATGAAATGGTCTATCCCTGGATTGGTAGGTTGCCAAAGTAGATTTCGCTTCAGGTAATAGAGCTTCAATTGAAGGTTCAGCAACCAAATGAGCTTGCTTGAATGACCACTCAAGTACTATTAGCACCTCTTCTTGTGCCAGTGTCTTACTTTCAGGCTGTTTTATTGCAATGTAACATAGCAACGTCAATGCCGGAATTTGAATCATTTGTTCACCAAAATAAACAAGTTGAATTAAGTGCTTGACACCTCCTGCATTAATAATTGCTTTCGAGTGAGTTTCAGAGAGGTAATTCTCAGTGGTTGCAAATTTGTTGAGAGCCACAGTTGCTTCCATTATAACCTCAGGTTCCCTTTCATCAAGCAGATTCACCAACGGCCCAATGATTCTTGTTTCCGTTGCTCGAAAAGTCCGCGCCAAGTTCCCAATTGCCGTGATGCTTGGAATAAGAAGGTCCGAATCAGCCCTTTCTACAATGTGGAGCAACTGATCAAGCACAGCTTTGGCAGCCGTTGAGGTGGGCTTGAACGCGGAGCGTCTTAAGTCAGAGTTTTTCTCAGCTACAGCTGTGATTTCCATCAACGCCATAGCTGAAAAGTACTTAACATCTTCAGGGCCCTTCTCCAAAAGGACCGCAAAGCAGAGAAGCGCTCTGGACTCCGTTAAGTTTCGACATATCGACAAATTTCCCTTAGAGAGCTTCCACAAGGCCCTTGCAGCCATTGCCTTCATCTGTGCTTTGACGGCGGGGTCCTCTGATTCCCTCCCTTTAATACTTGTACCCGCTAAAACTTGCTGGTCTTGGTGTTGGTTGTGATGGTTTTGTTGCATCGCGTGCATATGACTGTCTGGCTGTGCTTGTTGGGCATTGGTAGGAGCTCTGGTTTTAATTGCTATGGTGTTACTGACCACATTCGAGATAGAACTATTAGCTTGGTTAGGCATCGGACAAGAAACTTTACTAATTTTCCCATTGCCTTGTTGTTGTGGTGGTGCTGTCCTATGATCTTTGGGAATCTGAGAATTACTAGCTACTAAAGCTGAATGAAGTGAAGAAATGTGTTGCTTGCTTGCAATGGCATACTTACTATGTTCTTGAACGGTTTCAAAAGCAAGATGACTAACAAGAAAGCGGACAATATTGTTCTGCGCAAAATGGTCTTGGCATTTCGGATGATTTGAAGCCAATTCAGAGACAGCCCAAGCCACCACAGATTGAACTTTCATATGACCGTCCTTGAGGTTTTTGGCAAACGTAGAGCAAACACCGGCATTCACAATCTGTTCGACACTTTCCGCGTCGCGTCCTAACAATCCTATAGCCCTTGCAGCATTCTCCTGACCTTCTAATTCCCCTTCATAAGCTAGTTTCAGCAACGGGGGGACGCCACCTTCTTCTATAATCAGCTTTCCGTAACGATCATTATCGCGAGCCAAGGAGACCAAAGATGCAGCAGCATCGGATTTCTCTTCCATTGAACCCGTGTGAAGAATTGCAATTTGTTCCCAGATGAGACACAAGATAGGCTCATTGGCTGCAATTGGAGGAAGACCGAGATACTCATCGTCATTCTCCTCGGAAGAAGCAGACACACGAATAAGCCACGAGACGTCCCCAAGAGAATTCTCGAGCTGCATTAATGTTTTCCGAAATGCTGCAGCTGGAATGATGGTGAAAACTCTCTTGAGAATGCCATTTGCGCGGCATTTGACAACCAGTTGCATGGCCTTATCAAGAACCTGCTCTGTATCATCAACGATCCTGCGCGTTGGACGCTGGTAACTCACATTGCTAACGCGTGCAACTTGCCGCAATAGCACTGCCAGCTTCTCTGTCTTCACCTGCAGCTCTTGACAATCTTGTTTAAACGATTGTGCCTCGTTTGCTATCTTTGTGATGGTGTCCGCTAATTGTATGTTCCTCGCCAAATCTTTCAAAATCGTCTGGTCCCGGTCCGCCATGGTCTAATGCGGACCTAAAAACTAATAACAACCGTTGGATTCAAATCAAACACACTTTCAAATGGGTGAAATTTTTTTTCCTCTTCCGTACCTTGTGCTAGAAGGCAACTTTTTTTTGCGACGTTTCAGTTAAGGGGCCATTTGGGGTAACTGAAAATGTGTTTGTGTGCTACCATGAGGGTGATGGTGCGGTGGCGCCGCCGCCTTTGTATTCAGAGACAATAGAAAGAAAAGAGAAAAGAGAAAGAATTAGTTCTCGTAAGATTGAAAGGGTCAAACGAGATTTTCTGCAAGTTTCGTGTGAAAAAATAACTGCCATTCATTCATTCATAAAATCTTTCTTTGCGTGCGTTATATATAGCAAAGCAGAAATGGTTGGTTCCAAAACTTTAAGAGGAGCTTTTATTATTACAATTTACAAGAAGCAGCGCTTGGTGCCACTCAAACATAAGTGATATATATAGGACGTCCTGTCTTGGGTGATCGTTACGTCAGTTATGATCTGTAAATTCTTAATGTATAAACGGTGTTATACACGCGCTTGAATGGAGATGAAGGAAGGGTTGTTGCCAACTAGTTTCCAGCACGATGAGCCCTTTGGCCATTATGTTTCTAAATTCAAAAGTCATATACTGATGTGATAATTTATCTATTAATGTTCTTTCCTCCTTTTTTTTTTTTTTCTTCTTTTTTCTATAAATCCAACTGTACATAAATTCCTAGTCCAGTGGACTTGGATCACTGATCACGTACCTTAATCCCTTAGAAAGTCTTCGGTACTCTTATGGAATGTTTGGTTTGAAAAAATATAAAGAGGGGAGAGGAGAAGAAAGGAAGAGAGAGGAAAGGGATGAGGGGAGGAAGATGAATTTTTTATCCTACCAAACAATAAAAATGAAATTGACCACCTTTTTTATTTATTTTTTCTTCCCCTGTTTCCTTTTCATTCCTTTCCTCTCCTATTATTTTTTCCAAACAAATATAGACTTAAGTGGTGTTTGGTTGGGAGGAGAGAATGGAGAAGAGAAAAGTAATTTAAATTCTATTTTTATTTCCATTGTTTGGTTAGACAAAATATATAAGAATATAATTTCTATTAGAATTTAATATCCATCATAATGTGGAATTTGAATTCCACCCCAAGGAGTGAAGAATTCAAATTCCTCTTATGTTGGAAACCCAAACTTTTCAAATTACCCTTCAACTTTTTAACTTATTGAATGCCATTAATAATTATTATTTATAATTTTATTTTATCAATTTAATATTATAAATAATTTTATATTAATTAAATTTAATGAATGCTTTAAGAAACTTAACAAAATAAATAGACTTATTTATTTATTTATTCAATATGAAAATATAGACATATAAATTACCAATACAAGAGATATGTAATTACAAAAATAGAAACTTCCGATTTTCACTTAATTAATTAATCTTTTTTTCTGAAAAATAAAGATAAAAGCAATTGAGGAAAGAAAGCTAGAATTTCATTATTTTAATGTTGAAAAATAGCAATTGAGGAAAGAAAACTAGAATTTCATTATTTTTATGTTGAAAACTAAATGAAGATTATCTTCTATATGATGTATATTTATTTATTTATACTTTTATTTGCAAATTATAAACGCATAAAAATTAACAAAGATCAAATCAGTTCATAATAAATTTTCTTTCAATTCTATTTATTTTAATTTTCTATTTTTAGATTAAGTTAATTTATAATTTAATATTTTTCCAAAAAAATTTCAAATCCCTTGATAATATAATTGAATAATAATTTAGACTTTTTTCTTATTATGATTTTGTAGATTTATTTTGATTTTTTAACTTCACTTAATATCAAATATTAAAATCTTAATATAAATGGTTAAACTGTCTAAGTAAAAAAAATCAATCATTTTCCATTTAGAATTCCTTACCAAACCAAACAATGAAATTTGAATTCACTCTCCTCTCTTCTCCACTCCTCTCCTCTCCTCTCCACTCCTCTTATCTCTAATCATTTCTTCAAACCAAACACCACCTTAGTGTATATATCCTCTCCAGCTGAATTTATTTACGAGTATGCTTTTAACTAATCATGTAAGAGTTATATCGCGGTTCATCTAACCGGTGAAAAATATATATATATAATCAAATTATTTAAAATATGACTTGTATTTATTAGACCATCCCATATAAGTTTTTTTTTTATTATTATTCTAACAATACAAGTGATGGAACATTTAAGTTTAGAAGAGGCAAACTCAAAAAAGAAATGAATATTTTTAGTAAAAAATTCGAATATCAAAAGGGTCTTAAGCTGGATCAACATTTAGGAGGAGTTAGATATATTTTTTCCTTGTCTGAAAGACAATATTTCAAGCTTAAAGCCTTTACCAGATCGCTTGTTATGCCTCGCTCTGTTACATGGGTTAACTGATTTTATTTCATAGCGCCTCTAGATTAAAAGCTATAACACTTGATCTCAGAAGGGCCTTTAATCAACTAACAACACTTCGGGGTTAGCTCATTTAGGTTAGCTTTATTTAACCAAGACAGAACAATTCAATATCAGCATTTTATGTCTCCCTACAAAAATCATTCATCTTCCTCACACACAGTAATACGTCAACAATGGCCGAGAAATTTCAGGTGATTAAGACCCGGCAAATGCGAAAATATATAAAAATCATGACAGACAGTTTTTTGTCTTTTGCATGCTTTTTTATGATTTGTTTTTCTTGTTATTAATTTCAACCCAGTTGTTAAATTTTGTCTTGCAATGAAATTGTAGGTGAAATGTCAACAATGAAAAGAAGTGTTTTCTATATCGGCAAATTGTTTATTAGATATTTTAAGGTATAAAGTGTTCGCTAGTAACGGTTTGAAAAATGATAACTTTAAGCAATTGGGTATGCTTAGGCTTCACTTCAATGGCCTAAAAATTAAAAACTTCAAGCCTAATGCGTGCTTGTGATTGTGATTGATTAATTACAAAAAATGAGCAGAAACCAAAAGCGCTACCATTCATTTTGGCTTTTGTATTGCTTGTAATTGGCACCTATTGGTTGGACATTTTTTTTTTCAGAAAAAAGTAACCTGTCTCAGTGGACACAGAACATAGACATGCAGTTCATAAATTTTGAACAGCATTGCCAGAAGGATATTGAACAAATACCACTACATGGTCACTAAAATTCTTTGTACTGAGCTCAATTAACAGATAGTAATTAAAGCAACTGAAATTATTTTGAAAACGCTTGTTGATGAGTTGATGTTGTGACTTCAATCGCGGTTGTTGAAACTTAAAACCTGCACACATGCAGCTGTCTCCATGAGAATTCAAGGGCTGATAAGCTCTGCAGTAAACACTTTGAATATGCAATCTAAGGAGCACAATTTTCACATTCATTAGCTCACGACACAAGTCGAGATGATCGTTATTATGAGTATGTTATTATTATTATTATTATTATTATTATTATTATTATTATTATTATTATTATTATTATTATATAGTTGAATTTATATTATTTCTCAGGTGATTGCTTAAAAGTACAAGATATCATCGAACAGCTTTCCTAGATCTTGCAGGTTTCTAAATTTTCAGCTCATAATCTACGACCTAAACTGGAATCTCAATTATTTCTTCAGGTATGATGGTTCCTTGAATTTAATCATTAGAGGGCAGCCATCAACTGGAGTCTCAATTATTTCTTCAAATATGATGATTCCTTGAATTTACTCCGTATACGACTATACGGTAGCCAATAATTCAATCAGTAACTTTCAATCTCCAGAGAGACTGGATTTCAATGTGCAGCAACAAACAGTTACGTTGCATTCACAAGCTAATGTACGGGTAAAAAAAAACAGGATCACATGTGATAAACGACTGAGCGCAATAATTTAAGCTCTTCATCATCTACAATGACTGATTTGGCCAACAAGAAAAAGGACAAAAACAGTGACCGATACTTTCCCAGCCTAATCAAGATTTTGCTTGCAGATGAAGTAAGTAATGAATTAGCCTGCCAGTGTCAAATTCAGAAACAGGGGAGGCTCAAGATTAGAAGAGCTTATAATGCTATATGCCGGGCACATATGTTCTACATGGTACCGTCGAATATTTTGATGAGTTGGGACACGAAGTCTTACGGATCCTTTTTATCTGTCAGTTTTTACTTGCATATCCATGTCTAATTTGGCAGGATTGACAACTGACATGAAGCAGATAATCATAACTCAGATGGAATTATGGATTTAAAAAACCTAAAGTTTCTGGAGGCTGCTGCTATTTGTCAATGCATATCTGCATCATCAATGCTTGTCTGTGACTTAACTTTCATGCGCTTGTCGAGCGCACTCAAATGGTCCTATTGATATTAGCTTGCCAATCGGTAAATTAATTTAACTTTGGATTTACTCCCATGAAAGCTACAACAGATTTAGCATTGTTACAGGATAAATTGATCTCATTTTGCACAAGGATCCTTTCTTAATTAATGCGATAGCGATTACTGATGCTATAGGGGAAGCAAATTTATGAGTGAGTGACAAAATTACTGACGCCATAGGGGAGAAGCAAAATTTATGAGTGACTGACAAAAGAGTTAATTTTAGATTGCCCCACGTGAGACTATCTTTAAATTATTCCTCTTATTTTTATAAATCTCAATTTCTTTTTATTAAAAAAATACAAAAAAAAAAAATCATCAGTCCAGTCCTATATTTTTACTTATCTTTTAAAAAAAAAAGTGAGAATTACTTGAGATTTTTAAAAATAAGAAGAATAATTTAAAAATAATCAATTCACGATAATAATATTTTGAAACTTATCAGTGAAAAAATGAACAAAAAAGATTGAAGAAATCTGAATGTTTCCAATTTTTCATACTAAAGAACTTCTCAAGGTTTTATTTTAAAATAAAAACTAACACGTAACTTTGAATGTTGATGAACAAAAGGTATATCTAAATGCGGCAATATCTAATACAACTTTTCCTACTTTGTAGAATGTCCCAAATTTTTTATTATATCTTCAGGTTTATCATTGCTGACACGCTAAGTTTTCTCATACTTGACGATTGATAACGAAAACTTAAAAAAGTATTAGTAACAAAAAATATATATATATATATATATATATATTAGGAGTGAAACAAAAATTTCGAGTTTTGAATACAAAAATATGGAGCATTGTACCAGACAACAACACTGTACCGTAGTCATTCTTGATAAACAAGGGTCATTTTATTTTTCCCATTCTAGGTTATGTTAAGGCCACTAAAATATATTTAATGCACTTCATATGAGGCCTTAAAATGCTAATGACCGAAAATTTCAAGCACCCGAGCAAGTAATCAGCATTCAGTACCCACATAGGCCTCCCCCACCGAAAAAAAAAAAAAGAGTATTGCAAATGAGTCACGGGTCACAAAACACTAGCAAAAGAGACGAGCAATCTCACTCAGTAGTCAGTAGATATGTTGAATGATTGAACTTGGAAACTCAGTTTTACACGTAGCCAATTTCATGTTTCTGTGCCCATATAACTATGTTTCTGAAAAGGAATCTACCCGGAAAGTGCGATGAAGATTCCAACCAAGCTATGACAAATTAACCAACATCATTGTTGCCATTGTTGCGCGGACAATAAATCCAAATGAACAGGGTATTTACTTGAATTGACATTCTATTAAATGTAAAATGATAATGACAAATAAATAAAATATTTTGCATAAATCTAGTACTCTTACTTTAAAGTTTATTATTGTGTGGGCACGGCTATTACGCAAAGCTACCACAAAACCCCACTTCTTGTTAAAAAATATCTATTTTCGGCGTGGGAGCGAATATTCAGTTTGGTTAGATTTGACGAGTGGAAATCAAATAAAATAGTTTAAAAAACGATTAAAAATCAAAATAAAACCGAATAGAATTAACTTTCTGAACCAAGGTTCGGTTCGGTATCGTATTTTAATGAACTGAAGCAGATAATGCTCAGCCCTAATCGGTTTTCTAATTCTGGTGGCCAAAGCTCTACAATTTTCAAAAATAAGAATAATATATCATAAGTAAAGAGATCAACGACGAAAGCCTAAAAACTCACTGCAACGTTGCCCGCCTCTATTTTTTAGCAGCACCCCTAAACTTCCCTTGCTGACTGTAACACCCCTACAGTAGTGCATGTCATGAGTTCAGTAAATTCTTCTTTAATCTTTAGGGTTAAGTCGGTTATTCAATTAGCCTTTGTATTTTTAAAAATTAATGCCGTTACTTCTGTATTTGTAAAATTTAACTTTTCCACAGTAAAACAAAATAATATATTATGAGATATAACTTGAAGTTCAAATAAATTTGACATGAAGAGGTGAAAAGCAGAGAATCATTCAGTGGAGTTTATATACAAGTATAAAACAAAAATATTTTGAGTAATTTTTAGAAATATAAGAAGTAAATTAGTAATTGTCTTAAATACGAAGGACCAAAAACAATGTATTTACCGTATAACATAGGTTACGTGCGTTGGAAACAAAAACTCGACGACTCCAAATTTAAAAACGAAGAATGCAGTGGAGCTCCCGTTGCATGTGTGTCCAATTGTATTCGTTCTCTCGATTTGTCAACCACTTAAATCCAGGATCACGTATACATACAAAGCTATACGATTCGGCATTGATGTAGGGGAATGCAGTAAGGGGGAGCGAATTGTGACAAAAGTGGTGCTGAAGTTTTACCGAGTGATGGAACTTTCGTTCTGCTTTTCATTTGTCGGCTGACTCGAGTCCTTCAAAAAAGCGAAGTGGGTCGATATATCAACGTTTTATGCATTTTGCGTTTTCATCTGCGTGCTGTTGCTGCATCGAGGTTGGACATTCCTCAAGGGTCTGTCTTTTACTGTTGGGGATGTTTACAAGATTTGGTTATCGCGCACGTGACTTATTGTTACTCAAACAACGCCTTACGCATTTTACATCTTGATACACTAGCTTGTTACATTAGATGTAGATCCTGAGTCTCAGCCTAAAAACATCAAACTCATTTCTTTTGAATTCAGAATTCTGAGTAATTGCGGCCAGCACGATCATTGGCAAACGTCCAAGCTAACATTCAATTAACATTAGATCCAGTGGCTATCAGTGTCTGTCCTCTCTATATAAAATACCCTCATTATCCTCAGAATGCTTTGTGCTCCAACAACATCATTAATGCCTTTTTTTTTTTATCTTTTTCTCTTTTGGCATGACGCTTCGACACAGTTGATGTAAGCTCCATCTTGCAGTACTTTCACCGTACAGCCAGCCAAAAATAATTCTCAGGAAACTGTGCTGCCCTTGCACTAATACTAAATCTTATCATCATACACAAGCTGACAAGGATTGTATTGCAACAACTCAGATTGAGTATGAGACACCACGAAGCATGCTTCTGGTCTGATTGTGACAGCAACTGTGTACTACAGCGTCCAACAAAATGACCTTCCTTAGAACTATATTGCGATTTTACAAATATTTATAATTCACCATTAGATCTAACCCAAACGTCGTTCAATGGCTTGGATGAGTTTATAGGGTTATTAACACTATAATCCCTGTTGTTTCTTTAAAAACAAATAAAATAAAATAAAAGGATCAAAATTACACATATTGCTCTGCAATTATTTAAATTTTATTCTCTAAAATAGTTTTTACACCCATGTTTTTCATTAAAATTAAAATTTCTAAAATGCCCATGAAGTAATTTACGATTAAATGCAAAATGATATAAACATAAATAACTTTATTTTAATCGAAACATAAATTATCATCTTTCAATTAGTTGAAAAACTTTAAGTTTTACCTTTTAAAAGAAAGAAATAAATATATTAATTACAAAAATAATTTGCACAATTTTTTTTAAATGAGTATTAATATCACCTAATAGTTACCATCAATCCCCATTTAATCTTTGAAACAAACAAGAAATTGGCATATAAATTTAATTTTTCCTTACAAAAATAAAAAACTGAAAAAAAAAAAAGAGTACTCAAATTTTAGTCTTTATTATCCAGTACCAGACAGTACTTAAGATGTGAGATTGTCCAGTTCATGAAAGTGTTGTTCCGCTGGACAAAGGTAAGGAGTCTTTATTATTGGTACTATGAGAGGTACAGAAAGTAAAATTGTAATTCTTAAATTTAAGTGAGGGTTTAAGTAATTAGCCCCACTCTGATAAAAATTCTCTAAAGATAAAACTTGCAGTCAATGATTTAAGTGTAAAAGATTAAAAGAAGTTGGACTAATTTGTCAAAAATAAAAAAAAAAATCTCTGGTTTTTTTCTTATTTTACAACAAATGATAAGGACTGACGTGCAAAAAATAAAAGAATAATAATAAGAAGGAGAAGAAGAAGAAGAGATAGAGAAAACAACAAGAATGGTTAATTACCCTTGTGGCAACATAGTTTTGCCCAATAAATGAATGGTTATCATGGACTAGACATGCCACATAGTCGCCGGTATGTATTTGATCACACGGTTCTTAATATGTGTCTTTAGATTAAAACCGAAAAAAAATGCATTACACATATTATTCAATTTTATAGCATATTATATATTTACCTTTTATTTTATAAAAAGGGGAATAATGTGTTTGCGTCAAAGAAATGTGACTGAAAGCGGGCTGAGTGAGGTTTAAAGCTCTTGATAATAGGGTCTTGGGCCCATTAAAAGTCCAAACTCAATCCGGGCGAGTGCATGTAGAGGTTCCCTTGGGCCAGTTAGTGCCAACAGGGCCAATTTCTGAACCCAGTTAAGTTGTATTAAATATTTAGCCGTCATCACAAATTCTAACATCGTAAGGGCTGTACTCCCTTACATATTCGATTATTTATCTGCTGTATAACATTTGCATATTTGATTATTTATTTACATCAGTCGATCAATGATACAAGGTGTTGCGGGCATGTGACAAATTGTCATTTTCAACTTGCTGTGTCATCACCACATGAATAATCATACCAATAATAATATAACAGATCAGCAACTATCCAATAGAATAATAAAAAGTGCCAATCAT
Source organism: Luvunga scandens (assembly GCA_030449905.1). Taxonomy (NCBI): domain Eukaryota; kingdom Viridiplantae; phylum Streptophyta; class Magnoliopsida; order Sapindales; family Rutaceae; genus Luvunga; species Luvunga scandens. The sequence continues at coordinate 1,481,881 of JASUUG010000714.1, forward strand.
TAAATCTTTTTTTTTTTAATTTATTGACAAAACTGATGTAAGAGATAAAGAATTCAAGCACTAATATAAGGTAAGGCTTATGTTACATCAAGTGTAACAAACAGCCAACACAAATGGACCATTAGATTTTGATATTTGTTAATCTGGATGAAAATAATTTTAACATAAAAGGAGGTACGGTGTAATACTTATTTGTAAAAAAAATCATTTTTAGTTACATATTTACTTATTTTTTCAAATAAGTCTTCATTGATTTTGTATAACTAAATAATTTTGCCATTTTCTTCTACAATTATTTTAATTTTTTTTAAGTTTTTACTATATTTTTATAAAGATTTAAATGATTATCATATTTATAAAGATCTACAAATTTTGAATATATATTTACATCTGTATTTATAATTTTTTATCTCTCTTAAGACATAAACTAGATTTTTTTCTTATATATATTGTAATTTAAATTTAGCATTTTGAATTATAAGAGATATTACATGTCATAAATATCTTATGAATCTAATGAATTACTAAAAAGATGGTATAATAAATAAATCACCATAACTTCTAATAATTTCATAAAATATAAAAACTAATAAGTTACCACATTCTGACTATATGCAAAGAGAATTTTTTTTAATGAAATATTTCAATTCTTTGATCTGATCAATGATTCAAACATGCGAGGAAATAATCAATTAATTTAAATTTCACTATATTTATTAGATAAATTAGAAAACCCCAATTTATCTATAAAATGATATAGAAAATGCAAATGAAATATTAGAAATTAATAATTTCAATGAAGAAAATATAAAACAAATTAAAAACTTAAGAGATCAAATGAGTAAAGAATTTAATAAAGTTAAACAATTAATAAAAGACTTGAACATTGAAGATCATGATATATTAAAGTAGGAAATCATTAATATAATGAATAAAAACTCAATAAATATAAGATTAAATAAGTTAGAGATTCAATTAAATATAATAGAAACTTGGTACTAAATTTGCTATAAATGTAAATGAAAAACTTCAAAAAAAATTAAAGTACTTGCAGCATAGCATGATGGGATTTAAAATAAAACTTTAAAACTTATTGACTTTTTTATAATTATTAATTTTTATAAGGATTTAAAAATTAATTATTGTAACATACAGCTGATGTAAGATAAGCTTGCCCCTAATATAATTCTTCCTTTAAAAGATTCTCAGTAATGTATGATCTCACGCATAAACAAACTCGGACAATCAACTATTTTTTTTTACCTTCTTCGAAAGAGACAACCCAAGCCGACTTAGGATGAAACAAAAATTATGAAAAATAAATAGAGAAAGTTCACATATAATAGTCCAAAATTTAATCTAGGGAAGCACATGTAGCAATATTAAATCGTCACAATGATGTGTATAACTTTCTTTTATAATTCAACTATAAGGTAAACTTCACTACTACGATATATATGTGACATTCACCCAAAAGACAAAGATTTTGTAAAATGCTTGATTCACTGTTTTTAATTTTATGATATTTTCACATATTTTTTTTCCTACTCACCAAATTTTAAGCAGCTGACTGTTAATTGGCAATTTGGTATACAGAGTTGCTCTAGCTGATTCCCCCAATTTCCTCAACAGTAGCCCATAGATTAGAAAAAGGTGTTTAGTGCTTCTAGTTTAGAAGAATCTGAAAGGATACAGGTCTCCTTGTCCCCGGTGTTAATTTGTTACTACATTTACGAAAATCGTATGTGCAATGCATTCACTAGCTCTAGTCAACATGTATTATATAATTTGTATTATAGTGTGTGTGTTTGTGTGCGCCTGTGTACGTGTCTCGTTTTGCTGATTAGTAAGTGTTTGACTAGTACGAAGATTAAATAATTGCCCATGTGACGACGACTCGGCTCTAGTGCTCTTGTGGTTGCGCTTGCTGCAGGTCGCCAGTCGCCACCGCACTGACCTTTTACAGCTTCTATGGCGTTCACAAGTTGCCCTTTCTTTCTAGGTCTGTCTTCAGCCAGATCTCATTTGTAAGACGACAATAGGTCCCGCTTCGCTCAGCAGTACTGTACACGGAACTTTCATGCGTGCTGTCGCTTTCTATGCGAACGTCTTGAATTGACGTAATTAGGGTCAAGCTATACAGTGTCTTCGTTCACGGTCAAATTATTTGTACATTATTATTTAGTGTCCATACACAAGCGTTGGTGAATTTATGCATGACGTGTAAGATCTACACATCAAAATTTTTATTCTATATGCATTTTCATTTACTGTAACTGGCACTTATTCGCGACAGGATAATTTGCATTCAAAAATTATTTTATAAATTGAGGATGTCTTCAAACTTGTATTCTTGCTCAATATCCATAACAGGGTTGCCGTACGTATGACAATTCTTTGTTTATTTGGACAGGTGGTAATTTGGTAAAGTTCCAATCCAATTGCTCAATCTCATCGCAGGATTTGTTTTTTTCCCTAAAAGTCGGAAATTAATTAATAGAAAGAACAGTAGATAGTTCTGGGAATAAGGAAATCAATACATGTACAATCGATTTTTTTACAACTTAATTAGTACAACAACTGCTTAACTAGCCCACATAAATGTATATGAGCTTCTATTAAAATTATCCTCATTAATATCTAAAAAAAATTATTAGTTACTACCAGCACTGATCGGTCTCCCAATTTCTAGCGGTAAAATTTCCATTAAATCTTGACATGGAGCCCACTGGTTCTGAGGAAAGCGCAGAAGAGGAAAAAGAGCCAATGGGGCGTTTTCGCAAAACGAAAAGGGCACGATCGTAGTTCGCCCGTTTGTGAGGATCCGATAACGTTGAGTAAGCTGCATGGATTTTGATAAACTCATTCGCCGACATGTCCTTTTGGTTCGTCGCCACCACGTCAGGGTGACAAGTTCTTGCTAGTCTCCTATATGCAGCCTTGATTTCGTTGCCGTCGGCGCTCACCGGAATCCCCAGCACGTCGTATAACGACGACGATGAAGCCGCTGCTGCCATTGAATAAGGAAACGGAACGTTGTGTAGATTATATTATTTGGATGATGAAAGTTTGTGAGAGCTTTAGATAATGGGCTAGCATTTATAAGGATAGTATTTTACCATATGATGCAAGGAAATTAAAGAAATGTGAATGCTTTAATTTAACCATCGGCGTTAGATATTTTTTGATATGGTTGAAATTGAATTGAAATGCTTATCTACAAGATATGGTTTTGTACTCTGCTGACTCAGCTTACTATTTGTATGGATAGGCTTAGCATTTTTATTGGTCCTACTTCCATTCAATTCCTATGAATGTCGTTAATTTATGGCATGCTTTGTCTCTTATTTGTTATTTCCCTGTTTTGGAAATAGCAAAATATATTTGTGGCAAAAATGAAACTGATGAAATTATACTTATTTAATATGTAAAATTTATTGCTCTAGGTGTAGCTGAGTGCGTGAATGCATTTTGAGTTTATGGTCATTTGAATTCGAATAATAATAGTCGTAAAGTTGCTAATTAATGACTTTGGTGGCATTTATTTTTGCTTGAAAGTGTGAATAGAATTGAATTAGTTTAAATTCTTAATAAAATTGAGCATTTGAATCTGAATGAACTTTATATTTTAGTCATTAAAAAATTTCAATGCTAAATAAATAATAAACATCTCAATGAATATCAATAAGATAGTATTTTATCATGACATAAATTATGTTTTGATGAATACAATCCCATTAATTTTCTAAATTAGAACATGTTAATAAATTATTGTAGTTTATGCTGTTTTATATGAAAAATATTCATAAAATATTGTAACAATAAATAGCGCAAGTTTGAAGAAAAAATAAAGATAAAAATAATTATGATCTACTATTATGTTATCACAAGTTTTAGAGATGAAAAATAATACTAATTAGTAAGTTTTATTTTGGTAAGGATGAAAATAAATTAATTTTTACAGATTATTTTCTAATAATGTCACTGAGAGTTTTCAAATTATGCAAAAGAGTGAAAAAGATAGCTTAATAATTTAATGATTTAATGACTAAAAATTAGTATTGAATTAAAAAAAACAAACAGACTTAATTAAATCATTAACTCAGAAAACAATCAGCAACTTAGTGGGCAAAATTTTCGATCCTCATCTAACCTTTTTTTTTTTTTTTGGGGGGGGGGGTTACAATTTGTATGGGCACAAATATAATACTACTTTGACAAAAATATTTAGTTATAAGATTTTAACAAAACTTATTAAAAGACTAAAATTTTGATATGTTGGAATTTATGTTATGTAAAAAAAAATTATTCCTCTAATTCACTCAATTTATTGTTATGAAATGGTAAAAGTCATGTAAGAAATGTGCACAATTATTTTGCTATCAATACGCCAAAAAAAAAAAGTACTATTAGCAGGAATTTTTGTTAACGGTAGGGTTTCGATAGAAGCATAAGCATTACACATCAATTGACTTTACTAAATATTTTATTGTACTTCTCTTACACCAGATTTCATTATTTTCCTCCATTTTCTTTATTTTATATATAAAAGAACAATTTTTCCAACATTTTACTTTTATTTATCAGTTTATTTTATTTTTTTAATTGTTTTGTCTTCGTCAGATAGATAAATATGGAGGCACAAAGTCTAGATGAGATAAACGTTATCTTCCACGACCCTACTCTTAACCCTTTTCTTGTCAGGCAGCAATTGACTAGTTTTTTCCCAAAAATGTCAATTTCTTTTACACGATAGGACAGTGGCAAAATTATAAATTACATTTTTAGATCCATACATTCTTTTTAGGAAATGTTTCAAATCTGAAATTTTAAAATGTAGAAACATTTGGAAAAATACATAAATCGTGCGATTTATGTGTTTTAAGTTTTAAACTTTTAAAACTCCACTGTTTTAAAAATTTTTCTGGACTTTTACCACACTTTAAAGTCCCGAATCAAGAAACTATATATATAAAAAGCGATACAAAACTCGTTAACATTTTTAAAAAGATATTTGAACCCTAATTTGTTAGTGAATTCCTTTAATTTTAAGAGAATTTATTTTCAACTTATAATTGCCATTATCTTCCTCTAATATACAAGTCAATATACTGATTTGTCTATTTTGTCCATAAGTTATTAAAAAAATTACGAACATACTTATTCTAGAGAGAGAAAACTCATTTTCTCCTTCATTTTTATCTCTTTAACCTTGATCAAATATTAACTTGGGCGTCGGAGTGTCTTTTTTAGGTACTCACCCCACCAGATTCGAGGCCAATAATTGGGACAAGTTCTCCACAAATCTACAAATATGTGTGAAGATAAAAATTTCCAGCACCTTCATTGGGGCTGTCTGTGGGTAAGCTTGGCTGAAAAAATTTTCTCTCATTAAAACTCACATAAACACTACTTTACCATCATCTTTTCATATTAGATTTAGTTGGGTGTAGTTGAAAAAAGAGATAAATACTCACACATGCTTATAAAAAATGGGTTTATGTATAAGACCCAAACCTCAAACATACTTTAAAAGGCATTAAAGCCAAAAATCTAAGAGCAAAAATGGAGATCTCTCCTTTAAATGGCTTCCTAGAAAAAAAAAGAGTAAAGAAGTTGAGGAACTCACTTAGTCAACATAAACTTTGACCAAAAAAAGAAAGTCAAGATGGTCAAAAAGGGGTCAAAATGGTCTCTAAAACTAAACCTAAGACCAATTTATTTTAATTTTCTTTTTAATTATGCTAATTTCCTGACTACTACACTGACTTATTTATATTTCTGCCATTCTGTTTATTTTGTAGTGTTTTTTTATTTTTCCCATGAGTGAGGTTAAGAAAAACCCACGCGTTCACCTTATCCAGAGGAATATGCACAAAGTGTTATGCTGACGTGGATTAACATAACTCTATGTTCTAACTTAACAATTATGATTCCACATCTAACATATCAACACGAGTGACTAATCATTTCTGACTTACTAATCATTCCTGACTTTTTTAACATATCACAATTTTTATCATACTTATGTTATTCATAACTCTACTTGAATTACCTATGAGTGAGGCTAAGGAAAACCCAAGCATTCACCTCTTGATGAGGAATAAACAAATGAGTATTATGCCAGCGTAGACTAATCTAACATTCCTTACATATTATGCAATTAATGATTATCTTTACGCATCCAACTTTTACATTTTAGTTACTTGCAAATTTCATAATGTTAGATGCTGATTCCAGGAGGAAGTGAGAACTACGGAAAACAAAAAATTAAAGGCCAAATTGCTTGCCCTTGAACAATAGTCAAAAGACTAGCCCTGGAAAAGCTAAAAATGGGCAGAGAGGCAAATTTGCCTACCAAAAGAAAGGGTTAAAACCCACACAGAACAAACTAAAAAAGGCATATAAAAATTGATAATGATGAGGAACAAAGGTTCCAAGAATGCTTACAGAAGGCAAATTGGCCCACAAAAAAAAAGGGTCGAAACCTATATAAAGCAAACTTAAATGGCATATAGGAAACTAACAATGATGAGGAACAAATGTTCTAAGAATGCCTATATAAATAAATTCAAAAGATCCTAAGGAGACTTTGGAAAAAATTTCAGATGGCTTCCACAATAGATGATGCCTGCCCTTGAACAACAGTTAAAAGAATAGCCCTAGAAAAACTAGAATGAGCATAGAGGCATATTGCCCACCAAAAGTGAAGGTCGCAACCCACACAAAATAAACCCAAAAAGGCATATAGGGAGCTAATAGTGTTGAGGAATAGAGATTCCAAAGATGCCTACAGTAAAAATTTAAAGAATCCTAAGGAGACGCTGGAAAAATTTCCAGGTGGCTTCCACAGCAATTGATGTCATCATAGTAGGCCCTCAGGGAAAAGCTAAAATCCATTTGAATGACATTCCAAACTAATCTAAATGATTATTTAGATTGATATATTGTAAAAGATGAACATTCTGTTTTAGCCCTTACAACTATATGAATGATTTCAACTCTTGAGAATATTGCTCCAATTGATAATGTGCAACTTATGTACTCGAGTGATTGATCACAAAATGTAAAAATTATTCCATAGTTTCAAATGACTCATGCACTACACTAATGAGCATTCACATGCATAAACATTCATATCTATGCATCTCAAGAGAATTCATATTCATCATTGTTTCATACGTGCTCATGATCATCTCATACATTGTCATATATGCTTCTAAAAATCTCAAAATCTATTTTAGAACCAATCAAATTGTCCACGGAAAAATCTTATTTCCCACTAGAACTTCAGTACATGAAAAGTTCAAAGAGCAAAAATTATTCCCTCGTACGTTAAAGGAAAGGAAGATTTTCTCCTGAAACTCTAGTTCAAGGAAAAAGTTCAATAAAAAAGAAATATTCCCTCCTACATTAAGGTAAATGAAGATTTCCTCATCGAACTTCATTTCAATGGAAAAGTTCAAGGAACAAGAAATATTCCCTCCTACATCAAGAGAAAGGAAGATTTCCTCCTTAAACTTCATTTCAAAGGAAAAGTTCAAAGAACAAACAAATATTCCCTTATACGTCAAAGGAAAAGTAGATTTCCTCCTAAAGCTTCAGTTTAAGGGAAAAGTCCTAAAAATAATTAATATTCCCTCATACGTTAAAGGAAAAGTAGATTTTCTTATAGAACTTCAGTTTAAGGGAAACATCTAAGAACAATTAATATTCCCTCTCATGTTAAGAAAGAACAATTAGTATATTTGCATAAAAAATTCTAGTTAATGAGAAAAATTTATCCAATAAAATTCCTTCGAAATAACTTAATTTTCCGTACGCCAATGAAGAGAAAAAATTTTCTAATAAAATTCCTTCAGAACAACTCATTTTTTCTAGGCTAATGTAAAGGAAAAATATCTCAAGCCCAATAAGGAGAAAAATTTTCCTAATGAAATTCATCTGAAACAACTCACTATTCTCTAGGCCAACAAAGAGGGAAAAAATTCCCTAGGCCAAAAAGATGAAAAAGAGGAAAAATATCTCTCCAAAGTAAGTCACTTTTCCATATGCCAAGAAGTAGGAAAAATTTCTTAGGATAATAATGAAGAAAAAATTTTCAAGGCCAACAACAAGGAAAAACATCTCAGACCAATAAGGAAGAAAAGTTTCATAACAGTACTCCTTGAGAATAGGTCACTTTTACATATGCCAAGATGAAGGAAAATTTTCCTAGGCTAATAAAAAGAAAAATCTTTCCAAGATCGACAACCAGAGAAAACTTTCTTATGTGAATAAGGGAGAAAAATTTTTTAGACCAACAAAGAAGAAAAACTTCCCAATGCCAACATTAAGGAAAAACTTTCTTATGCTAATAAAGAGGAAAAGTTCCTAAGGCTAACAATGAAGAAAAGCTTTTTCAAGCCAACAAAAAGGAAAAATTCTCTAGGTCAACATAGAGGAAAAACTTCCCTAGGCTAATAAGGAGAAAAATTTTCTTAGTAAAATTTCTCTAGAATGGCTCACTTTTTCCTATGCCAACGTAGAGCAAAAACTCCCTAGGCCAATAAGAAGAAAAATTTCTTAATAAAATTCCTCTAGAATAACTCACTTTTTCTTAGACCAACATAAAGGAAAAACTTTCTTAGACCAATAAGGAGAAAATTTCTTCTAATAAAATTCCTTCGAAATGATTCACTTTTCCCTAGACCAATGTAGAGGAGACACCTCCCTAGGCTGATAAGGAGAAAAGTTCCCTTATAAAATTCTTTCAGAGTAACTTAATTTTCCTAAGCCAACATAAAGGAAAACTGTCTTAGGCTAATAAGGAGAAAAATTCCCCTAAGAAAATCCTTCTGCAGTAGCTCACTTTTCTCTAGGCTAATGTAAAGGACAAACTTTTCTAGGCAAATAAAGAAAAAAATTTCCCAAATAAAATTCCTTTGGAACAGCTTATTTTTCCTAAGGCTAATGCGAGGAAGAACTTTCCTAAGCTAAGAACAAGAAAAAACTTTTCTAGGCCAACGATAAGGAAAAACTTCCCAAATTAACAAGAAAAAAATGCGAGGAAGAACTTTCCTAAGCTAAGAACAAGAAAAAACTTTTCTAGGCCAACGATAAGAAAAAACTTCCCAGATTAACAAGAAAAAAAAGTTTTCTAGTAATATTCGTTTAAAATAGGTCACTTTTCCATGTGCCAAGAAGAATGAAAAATTCCTTAGGCCCACAAAAAGAAAAAACTTTCCTAAGCTAATAAGGAGGAAAAGCTCTCTCATAATATTCATCTAGAAAAGCTCACTTTTCTCTATGCCAATGAGGAGAAAAAATTCTTTAGACCTACAAAGAGGAAACTTTCCTACGCCAAAAAGGAGAAAAAATTCCCTCATAATATTATTTCAGAAAAGTTTATTTTTTTCTATACTAATAGGAAGAAAAAATTCTGTAGGCCCAAAAAAAGGAAAAACTTTTCTAGGCCAAAAAGGAGAAAAGTTCTCTCATAAGTATTTACTTTTCCTTAAGCCAATAAGGAGAAAAAATTTCCTAAGCTAATAAGAAGAAAAATTTTTCCAACATTGTTCATTCATAGGATTGTTCATCTTTCCCTACACTAACAAAGAGGAGAATTTCAATGACTATTTACCTTTAAATATTAATAACAATAGTCTAATTGTTATTAATATAAGAATGGAGTAATATCCTATCAAGTATTTAGTAGATTGAAAGCTTAAGGCTACCCACATTCCATAAAGAAAATTTCTACAAGCAATTTTATCATATGATAATATCCAAAGTTGTAACAACCCCTATTTCTAAAGGAAAATTTTCATAAGCAAAGTTATCAAATGACTAAAATTACAATTACCAAGTGATCATAATCAGAATGGTGCAATCATAGAAGGAAACTACACAAATTTTCAAATGTGCATAACCTCTAAGTTTAAGAATGGATTTGCTTGAAATCGAAAGAGACACGAGGAACCAAAACCTACCACTGGAACAAAAAGTGAATTGAAAATAATAGACATTCGGAATCAAAAGCCACATCCAAAACTTTAAAGGCACTTAAGCTATGGCAAAAATAAATAAATAAATAAAATAAGCCAACGCCTATTAAGGCAATCAAAGGCTAAGAAAAGAAAATCAAGGCAAACAAAAATCAAGGCTATAAAAGTAAGCCAAATAAAAAAGGGTCATTTTTCCTACTTCGAGAAGGCAGAAAAACTCCTTAATAATATTCTTACGAAATCACTCACTTTTTCCTTAGGTTAAGAATAAAGAAAAACTTTCTTAGGCCAACAGTGAGGAAAACCCCACTTTTTCCTAAGCCAACAAGGAATAAAAAATTTCCTAGGAAAATAAGGAGAAAAAGTTCCATAATAATATTCCTCCAAAATAAATTATTTTTCCCTCTACTAAAAACAAATTTCGAAGGCCAACAAAAAGGAAAAACTACTTTAAGCCAATAAAAAAGAAAAATTCCCTTATAATACTTTTCCGGAATAGCTCATTTTTCCCTTACACAAACAAAGAAGAAAAATTTCATAGCAATATCTTTTTAGGAAATATTTCACTTCTCCTAAAACTAATGATGAGGAAAAGCTTTCCTAAGCCAACTAAGAGAAAAAGTTTTATTATAATATTCTTCTAGAATAAGTCATTTTTCCTTGTGCCAAGAAAATATCAATGCTTTATAAGGCAATTGAAGGTTAAGGAAAAACCTAAGCAAACAAAAGGTAAGGCAACAAGAGTATGGCAAGCCATGAGAAAGCCAATACCTAATAAAGTAAACAAAGACTAAGGAAAAATCAAGGCAAAAGCTAATCAAGGAAAGCAAAAGCCAAAGCCAAGAAAAGAAAGCCAAACTAAAGTATGGCTAAACCATATACAAGGCAAGACAAAAATAAGTCATATTAAACCAAGGCATAAAATATCTACTTACCAAAATTCCAAAATAAAAAGAAACATTTTCGCAAACCATTCCTAGGCTAACTAGAACACCTAGGGAAAATTCACATTTCTGCTTAGGACTTTGGTTTGAAAAAAAGGTTGAGGAAACTGACATGTCCTCTCGAAACTTCAGTTTAGGGGAAAAGCTCAAAGAATAACTATAATTTCCTTTTAGAATTTTGATTTAGAGGAGGAATTGAAAGAGATAACACCTTATGTACGAATTTTAATTAAGAGAAAATAGTTCATTATTTCCTAACTCAACAAGAGAAAAGTTAATTGACACATTTCTCCTAAAATATATTCAAATGCCCACATGGTCAGTTGAACAAAAGTTAGAAGTTTTTATTCCAGTCAATATATTTTCTAAAGAAAATATACTTGCAGGGGGAGTAGTATAGGTGTCATATTCCAAAATGCATCAAATCATGAGACATGTCCATCCTGTCAGATAAAAGAAGATATTTCGGGAGTAACACCCAAGATATTCTAGGGGAGTAACACTCAAAATATTCCGGAGGAATAACACCTAAGGAAAAAAATTTTCAAAGCTCATAAAGATAGCTAGAAGGGGGAATTAATTCCATAATCCATCAGTCCAAGAAACCGCACCCAAAAATCATAACGACATGGAAATGAGAACTTGTGTAATAATTCACTACGATTAAGTTTATCTCCACATGTAAAAAAATGATGGGTGACACATATAATTAGATTGAGGGCTTAAAGTAAAACCTAGATTTACATCACTTATCATCTATAAGTAAAGACCTATCTCCATAGAAAATGAGTTTTTGACCTTCAAAAAGTTTTGTTCATCTTAGAGAGAGAAAACTCATTTTCTCTTCTATTTTTATTTCTTTAAACTTGCTCAAATACTAACTTAGGTATCAGAGTATCTTTTTCAGGTATTTACTGTATCGGATTCGAAACTAACAATCGTAACAAATTCTTTATAAATCTACAAATATGTGTGAAGGTAAAAATTTTCAGTACCTTCAAGGAGTAAGAAGAAGAAAAGGAGCAAGATGAGTATTTATTGTAAAGGTTGAGTATACATCAAAAGTTAATGAAGAAATTCTCTAAAAATGTCTCTTGTGCATTTTTTCTACACGTGGTTGTAGGTAGAAATAATTTGACTAACTGTTTACAATAGTTAATCTTTTTTTTTTTTGGCGGAAACAATAGTGAATCTTAATAACTCAATTTTTTAAATTATTCAATAAATAGCTTTACCTGTTCAGCCACAATCCCAACGGGGGGTAAGTTGTATCGTTAAATTGTGCATCAAATTGAATTATAGGGTCAGAGGCCTAAGTTAACAAAATTAAAACATCATCTTAATTTTAATCTCCCATCATCTTAATTTTTAAAAAAACGCACGTGACGCTTATTACCGAGCTAGTCTTTCCCCCGTTCTAAAATCTCCCGCCAATATACCGTACCTATGACAAAAACCGCAATTAAACTAAAAAATAAGAACGAAAAAAATAAAAATATTTATCAAGAAATTCTTTCGGGTTAGGGTTGTAAAATCCGAAAGTTGAAATGGGAAGCAAGAAGAGAAAAAGAAGAGAGGAGAGACCCACGATTCACCCCAAAAACAAGTACTCCGAGAACCCGCCCGATTTCGTTCAGTTGGCTTCTCTTTACCCGTCTTTTGAACCCTTCGTTTTCTACTCCCGTGACGGCCGACCCAGAATCGATTGGACCGATTTCAACGCGACCCGAGAACTGACCCGGGTCTTGCTCCTTCACGATCACGGCCTCAATTGGTAAATTTTTCCCACTCTGTTCAGTTTATTCGAATGAAATTTGAAATGGGGTTTCTCTTTTAGCTTGTTTCATGATTTTTTTTTTATTGGATTTGATATCTTAGCGGTGTGCTTCTGCTTTGCAAGTTGCAACTAAAGCGTACGCTAACTTTTTTTAATTGTTAATTTTTACAAATGTCGCAGTGGGTTAAACTTGACTGTTAGTGATTTCATTTCTCAGTATTCATGGATTGAAAGCTAGGACAACGCAATCCCAAGTACCCAGTTTCTGGTTTCTAGTATATGCTAATGCACAATTGGTTGTTTGAGGGTATTATTGACCCAAGTCTACTAGGCAACTTACTAGTAGTGATATTGACACCTTAATTATTTAAAACGGTTTCTGTTTTCGATGGTGGTTTGGTTCCTTTCTTGGATATTTTAAATATAACATAACCAATTGGTTCCGAGCTTGAAATACCTTATCACCCCTTGCAAACCATCGATTACTGTCAATAATAAGGAGAAGGGAGCAAGAGTGCAATGAACTTTGTGGTGACCAAACAGAACCATTAGCTAAATGAAGCCGATAGTTGAATTAGGTTGTTGCCTATTTGTGGTTTTAACTTTATCAAGTCTCAAATAGCAAAAGTGGAGTTTGTTTTCCCCTTTCTAGATTTGTTTATATATCAGTTGGTGCTTAAAGTTCCGTGCAAATTAGCTTTGTAGTTTGGCTCATGTGAGGTGCTTCATCTTATGGAGATAGTTTCTGAACTTGAACAATGCATGAGGTATTGACATGTTGCCAAATGAAGTTTAGGAATTATAATATTTGCTTTCAAGTAACCCTTTCTTTATAGGTTTTTTAGCTGTGACGAGTTTAAAAATTTGCTTTGAGATTGTTTTAATTATGAGGTTGATGTGCTGGAGAATTGTGTTTTGATTATTTTTAACATGAAATGGATCTTCTAGGTGGATTCCTGATGGGCAACTCTGCCCCACGGTGCCCAACAGATCCAACTACATTCATTGGATTGAAGATCTTCTCTCCTCCATCATCATTCCTACAACTTCCAGAAATGGTGATAAAGTGAAGGGTTTTGATATAGGAACTGGAGCAAACTGCATATACCCACTTCTCGGTGCTTCTCTTCTAGGATGGAGTTTTGTCGGGTCAGGTAGTATTTCAGTATTGTCATCATTATAGCCACTGGGAATATTTCATAATTTATTTTCCCTGTAAAATTCAAATGAATTTTGATTTGGTTAACTTGGCTGCAGATATGACTGATGTAGCACTTGAGTGGGCAGAGAAAAATGTAAAAAGTAATCCTCATATTTCAGAACTTATCGAAATTAGGAAGGTTGATAGCAGTGAAAGCACCCTTTCTATTCAAGAATCTCTAACTGGCAAGTCAGCGCAGGATGAAAGCAATATGGATATGAGTGGCCACACGGATGAGGAGGCAGAGCCTTTGTCCTCCTCTTCATTCAATCTGCCGTCTGGTGCACATAGTAGCTATCATGGGCCACCTGTACTTCTTGGAGTTGTCAGAGATGGTGAGCAGTTCGACTTTTGCATTTGCAATCCTCCATTTTTTGAGTCCATGGAGGAAGCAGGACTGAATCCAAAAACATCTTGCGGTGGCACTCCAGAGGAGATGGTTTGTTCTGGTGGAGAAAGGGCTTTTATCACTCGTATTATTGAAGATAGTGTTGCATTGAAGCAAACTTTTAGGTATTCTGTTTCTCTACCAATCTTACTTCATCCATGCCTTACAGCCCGTATTTTCTTCCATAAATAATTAACTGTTACATTTCATACTTTCTTAGGTGGTACACTTCAATGGTTGGCCGTAAATCAAACCTTAAGTTTTTAATATCGAAGCTTCGGGAGGTTGGAGTTACCATATTAAAAACATCTGAATTTGTACAAGGCCAAACATGTCGATGGGGCCTTGCTTGGTCTTTTGTGCCTCCTGCCAGGAAGATAATATCGCCTCATGTAGCTGAAAAGAAAAACTTGTCTTTCGTGCTTGAGGTTGTTATCCTTTTTTATACTTAAGTTTCATAACTTTTCCAATGTCTTTTTCCTTCTCAACCTCAACAAGCTTATACTGCTTTGGTTTTGTAAACTTTTAAGCTATTAGTTTGCCACAACAGAAAAAATGTTTATGTGGTAAATTAATGTTTGCTTGATTGGCATTACTTAGATGAGCTACATCATTTGTCCAGTCACTAGTTTTAAATTAAACCTTAAATGTTAAGTGGACTCCTTTCAGAAAGCCACTGTTGCTGATGGGAGTTTAATTAAACCATTTTGAAATTAACCCGTATTTAACATATTTAGGTAAATATTCTGCAAGATCAAGATTTCCATAGGGTGTCTCCAGAAAATTAAGTTAAATTGAGTTGAGCCATTTCTGGACTTGCCCTCTCACTGCTCTCCCTTTGCTTCTGGTTTCTTTCCCCTCATATAACTTGCCTGGCTTGTTGTTGGTTGACTTCTGGTATCTAGTAATACTTAAACAAAACAACATGAAAATGTGCATACTATTTGTATAATCAGATGGGAGTAGGGCTCAAATAGGTATTCATTTAAGCCGAACCATGTACAATCAGAAGTGGATCATATCTACTAGATTAAGTCAAATTTTGAAGATTTGACTGCATTGCTTAAAGTGCATGTGTACCTACATGTGTTGCCTTATTTTTCTCACTGATGTGAGATCTCATAATTGAATTTTTCTACCTGTAGGGAGTCCAACGGCAATTCAGTGCCCTAGATGTATTGCAATCAATAGAGACTTTTTTCTCTGCTAGTGGTGCATCCTGTAAATTGAATGCCTCTTCATTTACTGTCAATGTAAGATTTACCATTGTTGGATTAGTCATGGTGTCTAACTATAATTTCTGTTATATCTCCATGTGCTTACATGCAGTGCACACTCATTTTAATAGATCACCGTGTCAAATGATCACTGTAATGCAATTCTGAAGAATGAAGTGAATCATGCTGATGATGGTCCCACTAGCAAGCATTTGGAAGAAACATTCAGTAGTTCAAGTTGTTTGAATGCTTCTTCAACTTCTTTATCCTTGCGCACTGAAGTATGCTTCTTCTCTTACTTGGCTTCAATAAATTGATTTCTATAGTTAGAATCAACTTGTGATTGCACTATATTCCAGGTCTTTCAGCAAATCCCTGGTACTCTCTTGGTGCAAGGATCACTACCGCATAAAGATAACCCACTCCCAGGTTGCTGCTCTTATTCTTTCAGATTTTGAAATGTTGAATTACCATAGGGCTAAAAGAATCCTTATTTAAAACTTTATTGAGCTGCGAACTATTTTCTTTGCAGGGTTATTCTCCTCAATATTCCAACGGTTGGAGGAAAACTTGAGATTTAAATTTTGCAGATAAAAGGCCTTTATCAATCATGTTTTGTCTGATTTGGCAATATATCATTAAGATTTGATAAATTGTTGCTCAAGAAATGCAAAATGCAAAACAACTGGAGATTCTGGATAGGTTTCAAGCCAATACCAACAAGATCTTCTTCACTCATGTACGACCAAACTAGTTGAGAAATTGCATTTAGGCGTCTCCCTTGTGATCTTGTTTTATTCAATTTTTCTTGTAGCTTATATGTGATGTTATGTTGCCTTCTTGTAGTCGTGATTGATAACTGGGTGCATGACACTTTGTGATTATCAACAAAAACGTTTCTTTTAATAGCAGAAGCAAACATAGATTGGTATCTTTGAAGTTAACGTCCTTTTTGTCGCTCTATTTCCATTTCCAGTTCGTGTGTTTATGTGCTTAGGCTGAATTTATTTTGTGCCTTGTTCTTAAAGCAATAGCGAGGACTAGTTTCTGGGTAAAGAGAATGAAAGATGGTGATTGCAGTTTCTACGAGCTCTATGCACAATCCACTATTAGCAAATCAACAGCTCCAAAATGAGATAAATTTAATGCGTGAATGGACTATAATCACACACAGATCCTTTTACGTATTCTTTTTTTTTTACACCAACAAACATATTAACATTCAAACAAGAAATAGAAGGGTCTTAACTCGAATAGAAACTGCAGATTTTTCTCAAGCTTTCCCTTCAACCCTTGCATGTGTAAATCCAACACAAGCATCAACAAAATCCCCATCGATAAAATCTGTAGAGAAAATCTGCAATCGATCAGCAAACCCTTTAGAGTAGCATTGATTTATAAACAGCCTAGCATATCCATGAATCCTCCCAGTCACAGGCTTAACACACACTACTGGGTTATCAGCCTTGGGGGTCGCCGTGTTTTCGACCCTGTAAAAGAACTTTCGCGACGTCACTGGTGGCTGCTGACTCAAATGCTTCATATTACTGTCAAATTTTGTTGATGGCAAATCTGTATCAATCCAATTATCCTTCAAGAACCCAGCACTCCATAAGGGTCCTCCTGCCTTAGGCTGAGGGGACTTCCTCGGCTTCCACACACAAATTACTCTCTTGGGCAACAATTCCGCTATTGTTTTGTTAAAAACGTTATCATCCTGATGAATCAGGAACTCTCCAAGCTGCTTTTCCAAGTGCTTGTCAAACTCCGGTGGATCTTCGTGCCCAAATTCTGTTCGAATTTCCAGGATTATAATTTCTGAATCGGTCTCAGCTAAAAACTTCTTGACGTCATTGATAACAACATCGACGCTGTAAGTTAATAGGACTCCATGGCACACGCGCCGATCCTCCTGAATCCGAATGTCAATGACCCTCGCACCTAAAACAAGCTGCTTATAAATACTCAAGCTCTGGCACTGCGCGAAGGGGCGAGTTATGCATGGGATGCCAATCTTGTTAGTGGCAGAATCGTGTGTGCCCGGCCACAGAATCTTGTTTATATGAACCTTCTCAGAATTCAGGCCAGCCATCCATTTTTTTCTGTCTTGAGGACGGTAATCACAGCCCGGAAACTCGACGCCGCAGTTTACGCAGAGATCACATAGAGCTTTCTTCTCCGTTGACACAGCTTTGCGCCTCTGAATCTGCTTAGAAACCTGAGAGCCCATTTTTCAGAAACCTGAGAGCTTTCCTTTTCGTAATTCTTCTTCCAAGGGGGGGAAAAAATAGAAAAATTGTTGCAGGCTTTGAAGAGAAAGTTAGTGATCGATACAAAGGGTTAAAATATCAAATTGATGGAAAGATTTATAGTGGGGTTATGCATGTTGAAGTGAAGAAACAATGATGGATTATTTTTTTTTTCTCTGAGGTTACGTCTACAACAAATAGCTGTATTGACAATGCCACACTGTCCATTTTTTCTTTTTCTTTTTTTGTTATTATCTCAAATTTTCGGTACATGTTCCAGGTTTCTTTTGTTGTTAATGCCCCGTACATTACATAATAAAATCATAAATTGAAAGATTAAGAACGAAAACTAAAGGAACAATAGACCTAAAGAATTGAAAATATATAAAAAGTTTTGATCGTCTATCCAAAGTTTATCTTATCAGTTATCATTAAAGGTATTATAAAAATTTAAATTTGTTTAATTTTATACCTTCTATATAATTTGTATCAAGCATCTATTAAAAAAATATAATTATCCTTACAAAATAATAAAATAAAAATAAACACAAATTATAGTAATAATTATTTTATAAAGATAATTATATATATATTTTTTAATAATTGATACATGTTGTAAACAATAGGCAAAAAAATCGAATATATTCAAAATTTTGTAATATTTAAATTTTTTTTTTGTAATATACTGCACTAGACCGTGTTGTATGGTAGCCATTCTCGTCCCCCAGTAATCATCTAACACATGGTGAGTTGGTGAAATGGAGAATCATGATGCGACGTGCATGTTGTCTTTAGCTATGTGGCCCGTCCCGGTAGCATTATTGGTGGAGATTTATAATCATTGCTTGGCTTCGGTCGGTCCACTCATGTACGTGTGGCTTTTAATCCCCTTATGCGTCAGCACGTGTTGGAGTATTATCAGATACGTTTAACTCAATCTGAAAGCCGTGTAAATCCAACCGACAGATGAGAATATACACTGAAAATGCCCAAAAATTTTCTTTAAAGTTTATTATATAATATTGGAAGAGCTGCCCCATGATACTGGATAATATTGTCAGTGCTTGTTGATGGGGTTTCAAGAGTAGGTGCAACCACCTCTTTTATCTCAAGAGTCAAGTCATCTTTAATCATCATGAATCATAACGAATATAAAAATCCCCACAATTCTTTTTTTTTTGCTTTACAATCAAATTTTACTATTAAAATTTATGTATATTCTCGTCTACATATTTGACCCTTGTTAATCAAGAAATATTCATTTTACTAATATTTCATAAGAAAAAAAAATTATCTCAACTTTATTATGAAACAATTGAGAAAGGATTGTAATTAAATTTCATAATACATTTATAAAGTCTCAAACTCTTGCTCTCATGCATTGTAAGTATAAGCGCTCTCCCCACTAGATCAGAGTTAGATTAAAATTATAAGGATCAAAGATTTAATTTAGTAGGAATTAAAGATATTTTCTTGGTTTGAATTAACTAGAATTTTCAATGATTTTTCTGCGCATGTATTTGTTTAAATAAAGCTCAAATCAACAGAATTTTAACGTGAACTGAGACCCACGCAGGGTTAAAAGTAGCATGCTTTCAAGTTTCAATTGATTAGATTCGGAAGTGTAAACATGGTCATGGGTTGGAAAGAAACAAGATATTAGCCAACTTTTTGGATTAAAATTTTTATTATGTAAACCGGAAAAGGTATGCAAGAAAAGAAATCCCAACACGAAATCCATGTGAATGAGCTGGAAAGACCGTTTGAATTGATAATACATTGCTCACCAAGTGGCCGACGACGGGACCTATTGCAAAGCACAAGATAAACAATGAATGGAATTTCAAATAGGGCTTAAGAGGAAATATGTAAAGTCAATTATCATGGGGCAGCCAGTTCTCCGAAGCCAATTTGCTTGATCCGATCATTGCTCGGATTTGTGTTTATCAAATTAATATTAAAGTTGTGGAGTCCAAAAGTCTTGTCTTTACTCGTCAATAAAACCTATAATGTCTATCTGCCTTTTTTTTTTTAAATAATAAACTTGAATTTCACCGCCTTGTGATTGATTGTTAGGTTCTAACTCTAATACTCTATTCTTTCATAAGCATAACACGCCTAAACTGACAATAAGCTAACTACGAGTCTGTTTCTAAGCACAACTCTTGGGAGAATAAGCATAAAATGGTCAAGTATCAAACTCAAAAAAACTATCCTACTAGATGAAATGTCTCATTTATCTATCTATTAATAAGCTTAAAAATCTTTTTCTTTACCGCTCATTGCTCAACGTGTCACACAACTCAACCGCCTCGTGATAAAATATCCGAAAACCAAACCATATTTCCAACCTTTCCATCTTCTTTCATATGAAGTTAAAACACTAATGTTAACTCAAAATAGCTAAAAAGTTAAGGGGGTTCCAAGAGGACTTTGAAGGGGTGCCAATAGCACGACTCCTTTCCTTAATACTCTTTCGTTACTTAATGGGCTGAACTTGTAGGCTCAATGGGTAAAGTATACATCTATAATGCTCTTGACACCCCTGTCGGATCCTTGGAAGCCCCTATTTTTCTTATCATAGTTCTTTTGTTATTGAAAATTACATTAAAGGACAATTATTAATTAAACTAAATTAAAATCTTTTCACCTGCAAATTATGTACTCTCTCATTTTTTACATCTTAATTTATCATATAAATTATTTTATTAATAAATTGAAAAAAAATTTGAGACAATAAAAAAATAATTACCTACTGCTAAAAATTTTTATTATCAAAAAGTATGTTTAAAATTTGATTAACTCCATTATATTATGAAAAAGGTTTTTATTATAAAAAAAGTGGGGTTTAACGAGAGTTTTTATTGCCCAACTTTCCAAAAATTTGATTAACTCCATT
Organism: Luvunga scandens; assembly: GCA_030449905.1. Classification (NCBI taxonomy): domain Eukaryota; kingdom Viridiplantae; phylum Streptophyta; class Magnoliopsida; order Sapindales; family Rutaceae; genus Luvunga; species Luvunga scandens. The sequence continues at coordinate 1,502,542 of JASUUG010000714.1, forward strand.
ATGATTTGTTGTTTTGGGGTGAGTTTCGTAGCAACCTTGCAAAAGTAAACCAAAGTATGCATTAAATTAAGTGTTGTTGAAATAAAAATAGCCGCATAAAGCATCCCACCATGTTATGGCTCCATGTAACCGTCGTCGTTTACGTTAAAGTGTGCGATATAAGTACCGATTTGAAGAATCACCCACTAGTTGAGCGGCATGTGCATCGAAGGGGGCTTGATTCCTCAATCCTCACTCGGTCATGTGGATCCTGTTACATCTTCCTATGTAAAAGAGTTTCTTCTAAACGTTAAAAAGTAAATCCGGTACATTTGGATTTAAAAAATCTAAGCTGTACCATAGATCTAATACAAAAGATTCTAACGAAACAAAGAGATGAAAGGTTAAGATTTGAATTTCCTGTGTGAACACTCCCACCGGACCCACCTCCAGCAGACCCGTGTGCATTTGTGTTCACATTGATGAGAAGAATTATTTAAAAACAAATTTTTTTAGTTTTATACCTAAATATCCAAGTCGGTGAATATTCATTTAGTCGAGTGTCATATCTAGTCCCTCTATTTATAAAAATACTTTGAGACACCTCTTCTCTTCCGTTGAATATGTTAAACTTTTATCTTTTTTTTTTTTAAAATTTCCAGTAATAATAATAATAATAATATCCTTGTAACAATATCCCTGAGAACATTAATAAAAAAAAACCATAATTTATTAGAGCAGCTTTAAAAGTAACATAAATTTTTATATTATTATTTTATTTTTAGTATTAATTTGGTAAATTAACTTTTTATAAAATAATTATTAATAAGCTTGTTGCACATATACAAAAAAATACTAGTTCTTTCACACTAATATTTATTGGTAAATTGTTAATAAATAATTGTTAGTTAATTTTAACAATCAACTCTTTTATAGAATATTGTTGGAAAGATATAATTACAAAAGGAAAGAAAACGTAAGGGATAAGAATGTAATATATATTTAATTACAGAACCATTTTGAGGTAACTTTTAAAATATAGAGACTAAATAAATATTTAAATTAAAACATAAAAAATGAACGAGTATCCATCCCATCTGAGCTATGCCACCAAAAAAAAAAATCCATCTCATTAGTAAATTTGTAATGCAGTAGTCAAAATCCAGCGATTAAGAAATGAAAATTACTGCTTCGGCTTCCGGCTGAGAGGTTCGGGCATTCGGAAGTTGAAACGCGGGGATTAGTCTGGCTGGCGAAGACACTACAATTATCTTATGAACTGTCTCGGATCCGAAAGATCAGCAGCCATATAATAAGCAAGTGGGTGGATTGCGTTAGCAATAATGACACCTTTACAGCTAATTTGTAAAATCCAACAAACACACACAATAAAAAAAAAAAAAAAAAAAAAAAACCTCGAATTTTAAAGAACCTCGTACTATTTCCAGTAATTAAATATACAAATATACGCCCTCCAGCGATGATCCTTTGATAGGTAGTAATTGGAAGTGGAAGGTGGACACAAAATAGTCCAAAAATGCCATCCTCACTCGATACATGTCATGCAACATACATGTGATGTAACGTTGCTAAAATTCTATTCCACTATCTTCCAACAACACACACACCAATTCAAGCTCTGACCCCTCAAAAAATTGCTTCTTATCGCAGACTTGTTTTCAAATATTTAAAAAATTGTCTGAGGAGCCTCGTATGAGCCTGTGCAAGGCAGATGTATTTTCAAATATTTAAAAGGAAAATTAACTCCAACTAATGTATACGAGTAGATATGAACATAAAAGAATTTATCATCTGAATATTGGATGGTTCCAAATAAATATGAACATAAAAACCATCTTCTCTCACCGGGAAATAGCTCCGACAAAACCCATTTCCTTTGCTTTATTTCTTTTTTCGCGCTGTTTGTATATTTATCCACTCATATCTTCTTATTCGTGGTGATTTTATTTTTGTTTTTTGAAAATTATGTTGTGATTTTCTTTGAGGTTAAGATTTAGCGGATTTCTTGTTATAAAAATGGAATATCCATTGTAAGTTTGACAATATGTGCATAACATTTGTTGGTGGAGATATTCTTTATAATGATTTCTTCATTAGATTAGTTTTTTCATGTGAAAATACAGTAGTTTGACTAATTGATATAGTTTTTCTATGTCTGCTATTGTACTACGACACAGTACGTGCTTAATTAGAGGTTTAATATTTTTTAAAATATGGTCAAAATTAATCGGAGAAGGAATATAATACTAGTCATTAGTCATCCAACAGCTAGAGGAATTAATTAATAATTCAATTAAAGCAAAATTATGGTGGCAACGAAGCTTGCTAGGGTTTAAAGTCTAAACGGGCGCCCACTGTTGCACAGCATTTCTGACGAGAACCGCCCCAATACTAATAGAAGAGACCTATAACTACATACATGACAGCTAAGATTCTCGTTTGAAGATATAAATTATTCATTCGACTCCAATAAATTTAAGGGATAATTTCCTCGGACGATACAACTGCTGATTAGAAATTTACATTGGATTAAATTTTTTTTATAAAACTCTTTAACAATTTGTTAGTTTAATGTTGGGATTACAAGATAATGTTAAGTATTTGGGCATGCGGTCCCTTTGCCGTATTTGGTGAAAAAACAAATCTATAATTGTTGTTGATTGACACTTGGCTATGCTCGGTTTTAGAGGCATATAAGTTGTGTTAATTAATTAATTAATTAATTTCAGCATAATCTAATCCTTGTCGGGTTGATATAATCCTAGGACCACCATTGGTTTTTCAAAGGAAACCGTATCTTCATAGGATATTGGAGTAAATCTTTTTCACGTGGGCATTAGCCAATCAGATGATAAGATCACTGCACAACATCTTTTTTTTATTTCGCAATGCGCAAAGAACAAAAAAACTAGGGTATTGTCGTGTGTTAGGGCTGGCTTTTGCTACGAATTCAAAAAATGGTTTCATATTTTGGATCGGGAGATTTTCACTCTTATTAATATTTTTCAAGGTTTTGTGGTACCTGGTTAAGATCCTTATAACATCAAACTTATACTCAGTCACGAGAGTTACAACTTATTTTTAAACACACACACACACACACACACACACACACACACACACACACACACACACATATATATATATATAAGTTGTTCTACACAAATTATAATTGTACATACAAAATAATAAATAGTAAAAAATTTATTATAATTTTAATTGTGTAGTTATAAGAAAAAATAAGTGCTCTATCTTAGAGCAATTCTAGCATAATCGGACTCTATATATATATACTCTTCTAATTTAACACTTAAAATTAATATTGGGCCTCTAATAATAATGTTGAGGATGTGGGTTCGAGTATCCATGTAGATATTTTCTCATATATTTTTTTTCAATAGATTTATGAGATTTTAGAATTCTATTATAAAATGTTTATATCTATAACAAAAAAAAAATAAAATTAATAGCCAAATGTAACTCAGCCTATATATTTAACCTAGAAGAAGTATATTCAACATATTATCTCTTTAACAAAAACAACCACTATATATGTTAATACAAATGTTCCAATCAAGATTCCTGACACACAAAAAATACATACTCTAATACAGTATATTTTATTATGTAATGAATTGTATATATATATTTGTCTTTTATCTTATCTTTGACTTTAGTATGATTAAGGACCTTTAATTGAAAGCCCACTCATATGTTAAGTTTAATTAATGTTTATTCAAAAAAAAAAATTAACGTTAATAGAGTAACAATAGGTATTATAATTAAGGATGCATTTAATGTGATCTCTCATAGCTAATATTGTAAGCGTAATTACTAAGGCGTGCAATGACCATATGCATTTTATTTTTTGTTTCATTTTCGAACAATGTTCATATTGGTGCTAGTGATTACTATATTGGGATTAACCGTAAGATCGACAAAGGCATGCATTTATATATATTAGATGCCTAGTGGAGCTAAATCCCTTCATGCGCATGTCTCTACTGTCGGTATAATTCTAAAAATGCGCATGTGGCGACCTATATGAATGAACTAAATTTGTCTGTCTTATTCCATAAGCATTAAGCTCATCTTAATTAAACGTGTAACTTACGTATAAATTTATATACTCATTTTGTATGAGACTTTCCTTATTGCTCAAACTAGCAAGTTTGACCTGTTTTCGAGCCAAAATAATTAATGACAGTTATATATATGCAATATATTAGTAATACAATCAGTCAGGTAATGTAAGACATGTACATTTATTTAATGTTAGTATTAAATCGTCCGGTAATTGAAACATAAGTTGTATGAGCCGGGACTCGATTAATTTGTTGATGCAACGCTCAAAGATTCACTTTGCACTGGGCAAATGTGAACACATGGTTGTATGAGTACCTGGTGTTCCGCGGGTTCGCATGTTACACTTTGGCAGCTTGGAACGAGTTCCAATAAGCACTGACTCCAATAGGAATGCAGCAAATTAGTACGGATATGCATCGTTTGGAACTTGGAACCCTGAACCAATAGCTAACATTGTTTCTAGAATTGCACCTAATAATTCAAGTATTGTTTATTGATTCATATGTCTTGAGTTATCGAATATAACTTTTAGGTTGAAAAGCCGCGCACCACAAAAATTATTAATGCTAGTCAGATCAATCAAGTGAAACAATGTAATTAGAAGGAAATGGCATTCTTAATTTGTTAGCCATGACAAAATGATTTCCCCGTGTCAAGCTGCAAATTCATATGAGTAACATCATTTTTCTTCATTTGTTAGAAGTTGTAGGGTCGGGCAAAAGCCTAAATATATATATATATATTTTCCTTGTATATTTTTTTTATCTTTCTCAGAATTTAAATTTAGATGTTCAACTAAATAAAATTACTTAAAAAATCATTTGACAAATTTCTGTAGACTTTTTTTTTTTTGGGAGGAATTCAGGTATAACATGAATAGAAATTAATTCTCCCTCTCAAATGGTGGACTTCTCTGCAAGGTTCAGGCGTGCGGGAGCCTAGCAATCCCATTCGACCTCGGATTCAGACCTATACTTGTGGCTTCAAATGTCAATTGCGCTTTCTCTAATTTCAGAGATGACAATTCCGACAGATAATTTTCTTTGGTCCGGATCAAGGCAATTCCGTGTCCCAAAAAATTAACTAGTCCGGGATCAAATATTTCCCGTTCCTTAATTCATCATTCGGGCCATCTATAACCCGAAACATTGCCATCCTTACTCTCACAAATAGGAGTAGGATTTAAGCCTCAAATCTCTTACACAAGGTTTTACTTGTTGAACCAATTAGCATTGACAAAAGTTTACATTTAATATGGAAGCTTAATTATTTGGTATACGAATTTCTTTCAAATGATGTTAAAGGTTTGCTAGTTATAGAGTTTTTGCTTCTTCTTCTTATTATTATTACTTGGAAAATTATTTCTACACTAGCTTTTTTTTTACTATAAAATTTTAACTTATTCTCTACACCACCTTTGTTTCTAAACTTGTGTCAATCACCCACTGTGATAGTAAAACATGACTATTTTACCCTAAATAAATTAAAAGATTATTTTATTACATAAAATTTTTAAAAATAAAAAATTATAATTATAAGAGTACCCTTGAATTTAATAAAATAAATAAATCTCAAAATCCAAAATGTTAATTTTTTATAATTATAATTTCATTAAAAAAATTTCATGTTAATTTTTTGTAATTAATTTCATTTAATTTTAGTAATTAAATTAAGTCTAGAGAAGTTAACAAAAATTAACATGGAGAGAAAAGCTCCCATAATTATTGTAAACTTCCTTATAATTAAAATTAAGAAACTTCCCTATACGAATTAAATGAAATTATAATTACAAAAAATTAACATGAAAGTTTTTAAATGAAATTATAATTATAAAAATTAACATTTTAGATTTTTGAGATGTATTTTTTTTAATATTCAGGGGTATACTTGTAATTATTGTTTTTTAGTTTTTAAAATTTATAGAATAAAATAGTCTTTTAATTTATTTTATGTAAAATAGTCATGTTTTAGCGTTAAAGTAGTTAATTGATAAAAGTTTAGAAATAAAGATGGTGTAGAGAACATGTCAAAATTTTATGATGGTTAAATATACATATTGACAAAAGAAAGGTGGTATAGAGATAATTTCCCTTATTACTTGGTTACGTTGCATGCATGCATTTTCAATTTGTTGATATTTATGTCCTATGTGAATGTGATTTATTGTTGTATTAGTTGTTTGCATGATAAATGAAAAGAGAACATCAAGTTAACAATTGCTACATTACTTTTTAACAAGTGCCCCCCAATGACATAATCGAGTTGGAGTTGGTTGGCAGTTGTTGCCCCTCATATGTGTGGACTTGAGTTCGAGCCTTGGGGATAGGGAGGGGAATAAAAATTAATTTTGGCTTACCCACCCCCCTTTTTTTTTAAATAAAAAATTAAAAAAAAACATTTCAAATTAAACTTGGGAAGAATAATACTATTTCATATTTGTTTGAACATATGACATATTTCTCTCAAGGAATTTATTTGTTTATTAATTATTACGCAAATCTCAACAAATTGAAGTGAAGCCCCAACTTAAAATGCCTTGCCTACTTGATCACTATCATTCTTTATTAGAAACGAATTATGGGGCTAGATGTTTGAAGGGCTAGATAATCCTAGCAGCCTAGCTCAGGTGGCATCCAGATTTAATAACTATTTCCACAGCTTTAAAACTCTCTTCTTTATCACTTTTCTGATTCTCCAATTATAACCTAGAAATGTTTCGTGACCTACCGAACTTTTTAAAATATAAATCAAGTTTGTCAGCATGCACCAAGCCGAAAATATCTACCACTAAATAAGGAAGGAAAAAAGAAAAATTATGTCCGCACTACCTCTATTTTATTATATGTACATTTAATTAATTTTTTTTTTGGTATGTTCTAAGTATTATCTATGTTTTTAAATTTGTACTAATCAATCAACAATCTATTAAAGAATCTAAATATAAAATTTACCCTTAAAAAATTTCAAAAATAACAACATTTATAATTATATAAGAAGCATGACTGTATATAAATAGGTAAGTCAATTGAATGGTCTTTTAATTTTTTTTTAATGTTGCAAAGAATGGACTTTCAATTAAATTTATAAATTTTATAATTTTTCAAAGTATCAAAGAATAAAAATGGTCTATTAATACATTTAAGAGTAAAATGATCATTTTGTTTAGATTTTTTAACAAATTCTAATGGTATTAGTGGCAAAATAGTAGATTGATATAAGTTTGAAAGTATAGGTGTGCATAGAATAAGCTAGAACTTGTGTAAAGATTGATTTGTTTTAAAGCTTAATAAGATCAATGCACCGCCCAAAATCTTTGTCAAGATTAGCTCAAGTTGTACACAAATCTGAAGATGAATCTAACGGGACCAACTAAACTAACACAGACACTCAAGAACCTAATCAAGAATTAAAAAAAAAAAAGAAATTAGATCACAAGCTTAATCACAAAGAACACACAAAATAATGTGGTTCAGTCTTTTGCAAGACCTACATTCATGACTGAAACTACTAACGCTAATTTATTGATTGATTCAATGAAGAGAATACAAGAACTCAAAGCTGAGATTACAGAGCTCAATAACAAGCTTTCTCTCTATCAAATCTCTCACAAGAATTCTCTAGAATCCCCTTAGAATTAGTTGAAGCTCAACTTTATACAACAATAGAATAACAATCTTGAAACCCAAATTGCACTACATTTCAACTCGTGTCCCGAAACCTTAATTTATAACGACCTCGAGAGCACTTAAGTAGTCACATGTTAATGCACGCATAAGACTTGCTTCCGGTATGATCAAAATGCGAGCTTGGATGCTGTTTCAGAATTAAGCGACCATAAGCTTCCGCATGTAACTTTGTATCTATTTGAATTCATAAACTCAACAAGGTGATTAGATGTATATATGGTAAAATAGTACTAATGCAAAGATAATTTTCCAATAAGTAGCTATATTTCTAAAAGAGTAAGAAATATTGAATATTGACCATAGATCAAAAGCAACTTATTTAATAATTTTTTACAAAAATAAAAATATTTTGGTAATTATTTTAAATCTTTTTTTATTCTATACTTTTCTTTATTTTGGTACCAACTTTTAAAAGTTAGTGTTAAGTTTTTTAAAGGGACTTATAGATAAAGCTTAGAATTTTATTATAATAATGTGTTTCCCCATAAAACCTATTTATGCTTTGGTTACTTTCTCTTTTAATTCATATTCATGTCTTGTATTATGGGTTTGATATGGATTATAAAGTTAATCAAATTTTAATTAATTTATGGGGTAATTATCCTTTTAATATGCCAAATATTGGCTAAATAACATATCACTACATAAATTATTGAAGTGTAATATTTCACTACAATGACTTTAAAAAGTAACAGATTACTATATTTACATCACTTCCATAGTTGACGTATAAAATACCAATACTGTCCCCAGTGAATAACTCTTTAAATTATATAAGAAGCAAAAAAAAAAATTACAATATTGAAAATAGCCTCAACTGTTTGAAAATTTGACAAATAATCCTTAACATAATTAAAATATGCTCCAAAGATTTTAGATTTTCACTAATCACCCTTAAAATTTGAAATCCTGAATATGGCTATGAAACCTTAAAATTCTAAATTTTAACAAAATTTACAAACCTTAAAAGCGAAAACATATCCACAACCCTATTTTGTAGAACAACCCCCAACCACTCTTCTTCGCACGCAATAGCTGAAAAATCGTGCCACTGCACACGGAGCCCCAACTAGGTCTCGTCACCTACAACGGCCCCATCCTCATGCTGCCATGCGTGGCAACTTCAATGCCATTGTGCCAATGTGTGCAGAAACTCCAACACCCTACCTCTGCGCGCAACAACATCAATCATCACGCTACCGAGCGCCAGCGATCCCTAACCTCTCACCACCACATTAAAGATTGGCGATTTTAGATCAATTTGAATTAGTGCTAGGGTTTGTGAATTTGATTTAGGGTTAGGGTCTGTGAATTTCAACAATTTTTTTATGCTTTTCTATTTTACTTTATTGTATTATTTGCTGATAATAATATTAGTTCTTAATATTTTTTATCTTTTTCATTTAGAAATTTGGGTTTTATTTGATGAAAAAAAAACTTCCCCATATGATGTCAATGTGACATTATATTAGAGAATTGGTAGTGACAGAAATATAGCAAGTTGTTATTTTTAAAATGTAATTGTAGCGAAGTGTTATATTTTAATAATTCATATAGTAGTTTGTTATTAAGCAACGCTTGAAATCAAAAAGAAAAATAAGCCTAAGTTATTTTTTATTTTGCTTGGTATTAGAAAATAGATTTTTTTAAAAATGTATGATCACTGCAGACATTCTAAAATTTTAATCAATTTATATAATATATGACTATTTAATTGGTCAATCTTATAGACCGCCCCACAATACTCTAATACTAAAATATAACCGAACTGTATATAAACTCTATTTTTTAAAATCACAATACTCTCAACAATAAAAAAAAAATTACTGAATAGCTAAATATTCTTTCAGCTGAAACTAATTATTTATTAAGTATACTAGAAGAAGATTATTTTTTTATTATGACTATAGAAGCTCGGAAGTTGAGCAAATCACATGCTTGCGTTCTAGTCAATCCCTCATATAACTTTCTCTTCGAAAAACCAGCAAGTAAGTCAATAATTCTCATTTTTTTATTAAAAAGATAACAAATGTAACAAAAAAGGGTGTGTAATTTTTACCTCGGTATAACCAAATAAAGTTGATGCATCTCTACCATTTTGTTATTTTGTTATTTGTTCTTTTTTGCTCTTTCTTTTTATTAGAATTTTAGATGGGGTTGATAATTGACAGTTGCAACTTCCAAACAACCTGCTGCGTGCCAGAAGCAAGAAACAGAGACCAAAGCCTTTTTTTTTTTCTTTTTCCTTTTTAACATTAGGGTTGCGTGCACAATTGCCTGTTTTAGAAACCTTAATTGAAACAAAATAAATAAATAAATAAAACTTCCAAAGATTCTAAGATGTACTTGTAATAAGTGGTAAGCTAGGTTTCTTACCAAAATTTATCATAAATTATTGGTTAAAATTTATTAGTTATCTACTGTTAACTTGATACGTTTTTGCTAAGGTATGGTTGATGATGTGTTATTTATAATTCATAAAATAAAACCATCGGAAAAATTTTATGGTTAGAAGAAGTGAACTCTTGAGCCTGAAAAGATGATAAAAACTACACATTTATCAAAGTATACGATCTAAGAGGGTTCAATTAGGGTTCACGAATCATGATCTCACTTAATGCAACAATCAATTAGAAGACTTAATTGTTAAATTAATAGGATCGGGAAGCAATAGCACTGTTCCTAAAACCCCAATATTTAAACTAAGCCAGTTGGATGAATTAATCAAAGACTTCGAAACTTTTAAAATAAAACCGATTTCTTTCTAATAATTAATCAAATTTATTATTGTTAGGTCATGATTGACTGCCTAATTTATACACCATTTTGTAACGTTTCAAAAGGGAAATGTCATCAATGAATGAATTATCAATTTTGAGCCTCTAACCTCAAGTAAATAATTTTTTTTATAAAAAAAAAAAAATCCCTACTCCAATTACAACAGATCAACCTGCGAAAAAGGCACTTGAAGAATTTTTAACGTCTATAGCATTATAGTTGTGATATAATTTAATTTACACTGAAGAAAGTGCGTCAAATTCAAATATACAGGAAAAAATTCATCCAGCAATGATTGGATAACTCAATATGGCTAGCCTCAACTTGATTCGTATTTTATTCAAAACTGCATTCAAACAATAAGAAAAAATAAATAAAAATTTATTTGCCAACATGGCAATCGTGCAAGCTCAAAGTTGCCACATCGAGTAAATAACATTTGTCAATTGTAGAAAGTCCGCTAAACAGAAATTTTTTTCCCATAAAAAAATAAAAAACAAAAAAACCGCCCTCGGTTTTGCTAACAACACGTGTCAGTGATCTATTCGATTAACACTGCTCACAATTCCACTACTTCAACACTCACGCCACGAATCTGGGGCACCCTGAGACTACGAGGAACTGTTCTCCCCTACTCGCGCGTACAGATTCGACGCACTCGCTCTCCTACACTTACATTTGTCCATCTCAATCTGTGCTTATGGCTCACAGCTTGACCCGATCTCTCGATTCTCCAAGGCTCCCCAACGGGATCACAATTGATTCAGTTAGACAAATGTCGCACGCAACGAGCGATTAGAACGATTCTTTTAATGAGGCCGCGAGTAGAGAAAAACAAAACCACTGAGCTGTTTTTGGGTGCCCAAAACCGGGCTTGTTACCTTAAATAGGAGAATTTTACATCGTACTGTGTCCTTAAAAACCACTTCCATAAAACTTTTCCATAATCGAACATCTCTCCAAAAGAATCGCTTTTCATTTTCTTACTTCATAGTCTATATAGCTCCGAACAAGTAAGGTGAATTTTTTTTCTTTCTTTTTTTTTTTTTGGTTATTTTTCTATTTTTAGATTCTTTTGTATAAGTATATATAATCATACTATATATAATCATACCATATTGATCCGTTTATTATTCGTTTCATTTCATTATACGTATTGTTACATTTTTTTTTTAACCTAGCTTTACTATGAAATTGTATCGTATAAATTTTTGTAGTATTTAGAAAAAAAAATACTTTATCGTGATAATTGTATTGTTCATCGAGTTTTGACTTTTGAATATTAGTAATAATGGTTTTGGCAATAAAGCTGTGACTAATTTTGTTTGATCTAAAGAGCGAGATGGGTCGTGGGAAAATAGTGATTCGAAGGATTGATAATTCGACGAGCAGGCAGGTGACTTTTTCGAAGAGAAGAAGCGGGTTGTTGAAGAAGGCAAGAGAGCTCTCGATTCTCTGCGATGCTGAAGTGGGGCTAATTATCTTCTCCAGCACCTCCAAGCTTTATGAGTATTCAAGCTCTAGGTAATTACATCATCTTCATCTTCATCACTTCTACTTTCTTTTCTCTAAATAATTAAAATATTAATCTATATTTCTTATTATTGTTGATTTTTTGTTTTAATTCGCACTTGTTATTATTAGATATAAAAATTTATCTGCCATCTATGCATAGCCTTTCTTTCTCTCCTATTTTCTTTCTTTCTTTCTCTCTTTCTTTTTTTCCCGAAGATATTTATACTTCAGCAATATGTATGTTCAGGATCAAACGATTTAGTGCTTTGTGTTGCATGTGGCTTACATAAAATATATATGCCTTTGTTGTTCATGCTATTTTTTTTTCCCAGCATGGAAATACTAATGTTTGATGTTCATGCTTAAGCACAAGCGTGTGTTTGTGTGTGTGTATTAGCTATATGTGATTGCTTAAATTCTGTAACATACTTTTCGATAGATTCATGAGCATCATAGTCTACTTTTCGGGTGTGCATGTGTATTAGACAATTTAACAAAAGGAAATAAGTGATACTAAAAACGATCTGTTTGGCAAAATTAAATGTGTGACTTAAGAGCTTAATCAAGTCGTTAACGTGCTTAGCAAAGGGGTCTCTCTCTCTCTCCATTTTTTTTTCTTTTTTACTTTTTCTGAGAGAAATTGGTCAGCAGGCAGTACTAGTGTAGGCGCAGAGTTTGCATGTGGTGCTGAGGCATTGTATAAACAACGCATGTAGCGCCGATAAAACTTTAGCACTTGAATTAAAAGCTCCATGTTTTTCCATGCATCTTTGAGGCAAATCTGGCGGTTTCATTATGTAGTTGTGTCGGTAATTTCTTCTTTACATCTTTGAAGCTTGTTAGCTAAAAGATTTGAGCTTTTTTAAGTGTGTAATCTTCCTATCTGTGAGATGATAGGTATATGTACTAATATAGTTATGTAGACGCCTACACAAAAGTACTGTATTTCACTTTTGCATCATGACACATGACTTTTGTTCTTGTCATTATGGTTATTGATAGTTTAACTAGATGCAAATGTGTTAAAAAATTGTATGAATGTTGTACTGGTCTTTAATTGTAGAAATATTTACATGCGACAATGGTTTTGATGATCTTGCCGGATTTACAATTTTGGTTCTTATCATATATTTATCCCAAAATAACCTTGATTTCTATCATATGCGCATTTGGCATCGGTCATGACCGAGAATATTTAGTTGGAAGAAAAGTATTTGACTACTAGGTGGCACATCTTCCACTAAAATTCTTACCATTTTTTTGTCTCAATCGTGAAAAGAGTCAAGACACAGAAGATTAAAAATTAGTGAAAAAGTGCATTGCACTAGAGCTGTACTAGCTTCTTCTTTTTTTTTTCGCCGAAATTTATCAATAATGTTGGTGATTAAAATATCTAAGTATATATTTGACATAATATATACTTCTATTAAATTTCCGGAAGGAAAAAGATATTAGTTATAGGTTTCCATTAATCTAGGTTTATCTAATTTTTAGTAATCTTCATTTGATAGGTTTCTGTTAATCTAGATGTATCTAATTTTAAGCGGCCTCCATTTTATAAAATATTCAGGTAGTTGTTTCTTTAGTCTTTAGATTTTATGCCTCTTCTTGAAAGGGAGAGTTCATTATTTTTCCTTAATTAACCTGCTGTTTCAACTAGTGTATATCATTGTGTTGTAGGATATCTCACAGGTTATTTATCGCACAACTACACATTCAATTTGTCAATTCCTTCTATATTAGGGGTTGGAGCTTTTAAAGGTGCTTAAAACTCTAACCACAACTAACAAGCCGTGCTCCACGAGCAGCTGGAGAAAAGGGTAGGGGAGAAAAAAATGTAACTGGAGCTGAGAAATGAGCTCATATATGTATATCCATCAAATAGTTAATGCATTACATTTCAGATGTGAGATTTAGTCACCCATATGGACTCAGTCTCTCTTTTGTGTGTCTTTTTAATTTACTTGAATGATTGAGTGATCTTATCAAGAAAGAAAATTTCTTGCTAGAGTTAAGAGCTTGTATTTGATTATTTGTTTGCGTCATGTGTGTGCTACTTGAGATTGGATCATTTAGAGATCATGATTAAAAAAAAATAAAATTGTGTTATACATGAGTTCATCACTACCTTTATAATTATTCATCTTCATTCTCATGGAAATGAGTCCATAATGTTGATTTATTGCAATGTGTATAGCTTTTTGTTTCTAAACATATTAATTTATCTGTATGAACTTACATTAATGATTAGTCACTCACTTCCTTGTTTCTTAATTAACCTGCTGTGATATACGTCTGTTACATGCAAAATTATGTGAATGCAAAGAATTATAAATACAATATAATTGGCTCCTTTTTTTGGCAGCATGGCATCTGTAATTGAACGCTACAACAAACTGAAACAGGAAAATCAGCAGCTGCTGAACCCTGCAGCAGAAGTCAAGGTAAGTGTCTTCTCTCACCATTCTAATTCATGTGAATTATTTCTCCTGCATCAATTGGAAAATAATTATCTGATATTAGTTTTATGAGTTACTAGGGTATATCGTCGGTTAGTAACCGATTTATTCCATACACAAGCGTCTTCATTATATTAAAACAGTCCAGCTTTTAGGTGTACCATTTCCAACTGGTGCAGAGGCAAAACTAGGAGTTTTGATCAGGCGGCTAATTTATAAATTCATTATAATATTTGTGTGAATGTTGATAATATATCAGCACACTTTTCTTTCAATTAAATTAAACCATAACCATTTTTTATAATAATTTAAAATAATAATAATATTTTAGCCCCTAATGATTCCAATTTATTCAGTGCATATATGATTTAATTATTTTATAAAGTAAGTCTCTATCTCCCAGTTGAAAAAGAACATAGAGTTTATGCCGTGAATTTATTATAGTATATGATTAATATTTAATTACTTATGCATTATCATCCTACAACTATCAATCACGGCCTTTTACATTTTGTTCCGGACAAGATCAAACTAGCTTGGAGACATGATTGTTAAAGTTTATTTAGCCATGTATATCCACATCCTATTCCATTGTTTGCCTCATATATATTTCACTCTATTATGCTCCACGAAGCTAGGTTTTTGGAAGAATGGAGACAAGCTATTGAACATGCAATTATATGACGACTGTTTCATAATGGAAGGGATCTGGGATACTCAGAAAAAATGCCACAAAAAATAGAACTTTGCATATTCTATGAATAAATTTGATGTAAATAAATCTCTCATGATCTGCCAATTCATGAAGTGTCAACAGAAACATTGGTAAAATTTCGATAATGCCACATGAACAATTAATATAAAAAGTACAGAGTATCATAATCTAATTGCTAACAAAACATGGTATTACTTACCAAAAATTTCTCCTAGAACATGTAGCTTTGCTATAGGTTAAACCCTCAGATTGTTCTTATAATCACGTGGATTGATGAGAGGCAAAGCTTACTACGTCTTTATGATTAGATGTATCCTTTTGTTTTATTCATAAAAGCTTCTCTCATACTATTGTTCATATTAAAAGATAAAAATAGTTAAAATCCTTCAAAAACATTTTTAGTGCATCTCAGAAATTCACTGACATTTTAGCGTTTTTTTAACCATATGCTTAGGGACTTAATGAATATGAATAGTTATTTATCACATTAACTTGCTAATGTTTTTTGATGCATTAGTTAGGACAAACCAGAAAGAGGTGTGCCTCAGCTTCTCTCGTAGTTTTGGTTGTGGTAGAGCTGTAGTCTAAGGGTAAGTTTATGATTAAGATGTTATCCCTTTTACTAGTGGAGTGGAATCACTCTGTCCTCTAAGTAAGCAAGCGCAAGGGAAAGTGCCTGTTTGCCAACTAATTCTTGCTGTATACATTCAAAATTAGGCAAAAACACGACACACAAACAAAACCTAAAATGCCAGACTCAGAGAAATGCAATACAAGCTACAATATATAACCTTTATTGGGTTGGGTCTTTGAAAAATGAAAACCACCCTATTCCCTTTTAAGTCCAGTAGTTTAGAGTCAACTAGGGATTATTATGCTTAATTAGTTTATGCCATGAAGATATTAAATCAAAGGGGAAGGATAGTGATTCAACCGAGTGTATCACCCCAAATCCAAGAAAAGGGGAGCGATCTTCATCGACTCTACAAGAAAGAGTAGTCCCGCTTACAATGAGCATAATGACCCAGAGGTAGCAGCCATGGCCTATGCTTTTTGGGGTTATGAAGATCTTACTTGACTCTAAGAGAAAGATGATTATAAAAGTCAAGTGACTCTCAATATGGATTGGTAGAGGTATGGTTGATACTGAAACGGTGTGGTTTTTCAATTCATAGCTACTTTAAAGTACAGGTAGAAGTGAGAGTTTGATTCTATTTGGTATTGCTGCTCTATGGGATAAAAGCTCTCACTGTTAAGAAAAGTTGTCAAGTGTTTAAAGAAACACCAGCAGCTATCAAATAAAGAATTAGTTATAATTTACAGAGTGTATAAGGAGTGTAAGTGTTTACCAAACACTTTAACAATGAAAAATGAAAACTTTGATTGTTAAATTGCCTACAAGCAGCTAAAACAAACTCCTTATCAATCTATTCGGTAGCTGTGCTGAATCAGAGCGACTGCAAACACACTCTGATTAGAAGGGATTTGGCTAAAGGCTGAATCCTCTATAATTAATCATCAGGACTTTGCAATATTGACCAAGTTGTTCAAGCGTAACAAAATTTTTGCAGAGAGACAGATACAACAGACTCTACTTCTGTGAGTCAACTTTAGATCAAATAGATATGAAAAAGATGATGTAGCTCTCAGGAGTTATGCAGTTTTGATGAGCCTTAGGGACGGACTTGGCAGCAGGCTTCGTTTCTTTAGCTTTCAAGTTAAGGAACCAAGACTCGCTGAAAGATATTGGCTCAAAGCTAATACCCTAAGCTAGCACATAAAGAAGAAGCAATATTTGGGAAGCTGCTATTGAATAATACAGTAGGTTCTATCATGAGGACCGGTAGAAGGCTTGCTATAGCATTTGGATTTTCTTTTTATATAAGCTTTCTTCATGGTCAATCTATATTACTTCATCCCTAACTCTAGAGGTCAGAAGATTAACTCTGGCTTACATCAATCTGTATTACTTCAGCTCTAACTACAGAGCTCAGAGGGTTAGCTCAGGCTTTTGGACTAAGCGTGGGAACAATTCTCTGCCAAGGTGTTAAAAGATGTTAAAAGGCAGCGTGAATCTCACTCGTTCTTGAGTTTGACTCTAATGGCATATAGGCCGTATTCACACTCAAAATCTAAGGTATGAGTTTGACCTTAATCCCTTATCGGTAACATTACTTTTCACTCAATTTATTTTTAACACTTCTCAAATATTTTGTTACGCTCTAACCAGATCCCTAACATTTCGGTTAAAGTAACGTTCAGAGGCCAAATACATTACATGTTAACGAGGAATGACATACCTCACATTATCGACCATGCGACATGGTAATTCTTCCAACTTCTATCTTTTTAAATCTTAATGTTCGCCAAAGTCTCAGGATTAAAAAAATAAAGAAAAATGTGAAATCCATTCTTGTTGGAAAATGTACACGTTGATCCGATTGTTACCTCCATTTTCACTTTCTTGCCTCGGACAAAATTGGAATTCTTGAATCCTTTCGTCTCTTGGATATATAACTCGAATTACAACATGATTTTCTAAATTCTATGCGCCATTTGATATGCCTAGATTTCATTCCCATTGTTTCTACCCTCACACTGTCATCTTTTGTTGATGT
Organism: Luvunga scandens; assembly: GCA_030449905.1. Taxonomy (NCBI): domain Eukaryota; kingdom Viridiplantae; phylum Streptophyta; class Magnoliopsida; order Sapindales; family Rutaceae; genus Luvunga; species Luvunga scandens. The sequence goes on from JASUUG010000714.1 coordinate 1,520,399, forward strand.
GAGTGGACTACCATAAGATGGTATCGGCTGGTACAACAATGGCCTTAAAACGGAGAGGTAAGCAGTTTGCTCCAATCGGGGCTCCATATAGGCATTTGAATGAAAGGTGGCAAAAGGAATTGCTGCCGTAGTGTGGCAATGAATCAATTTTTACAATCTCTTGGGACGGTGCCCTAAGTTTCAAATTCGAATCTAGAGTTAGGATCAGATTTGGTTTATATTGATTCTCATGGTGTTTGTTCAATGCAACGGAACGAGGAGTATATTGATTCTCATGGTGTTTGTTCAATGCAACGGAACGAGGAGCATTTTTCAAATCTATGATCCCGACTGCTTGAAGGTTGTGTTCAAGTAAGCGCTGAACCAAGATCGCCAAACCTTAAAACCTGTAGAGGTGAGCTTAAGTTGCTGAAACAACTGAAAATCTGTTACACAGAAAAGAAGTGGGGAAAAAACGAATGATTAACAAAAATTTAGAACAGTAACAAGTACCGAAGATTAAGTCTGAGAACAATAGGACTTGGATCTTGCGTTTGGATAACCATCACCCATCAACGTTATTGCTTGAACCGTCAACGTGATTGGAAGCCAACAGACAACACTTCAGAGAGCCCGCCTGAAGCTCCCAAGATCGCCAAAGCTTAAACCCTGTTGAGGTGAGCTTAAGGAGCTGAAACAACTGAAAACCTGTCACACAGAAAAGGAGGGACAAAAAAAAAGACAGATTAGCAAAAATTTAGAATAGTGACAAGCACCAAAGATCAAGTCTAAGAACAATGACTTGGTTCTTGTGTTTGGATAACCATCACCATCAGCATGAATCTTATAGAAAGCCAACAGACAGGCACTTCAGGGAGCCAGCCTGAAGCTCCTATAACTTCCTAACCAAAGAAGCCTAGAGAACCTATAGAACACACCAAACACTTTTGTATGGACACCTTGTGATATTCAAGTCAACTGCCGAAATCATATTGATACACAATGTAAGAGCCTGAAATAACTTGAATGCATAACCAAATTCCTTCATACATCAAATATTTATCAAACGCTCATCCTTTCTACAAGAGAAACAAGAGAACCTTTGTCAAATGTCTGGACCAATTAAGGTGAAAAAAAAAAAAAACATTAACCCATATTCTATAAGACCACCCACCACTTATTTTGAACTCCCAGTCAACATGCTACCCAGATTTTGAGCTTCCTTGTGCATCTTTTTCCAGACTATCAATTGAGTGCGTGATATCTGCAAAGGGCATGAATATTACATTCATATTCTCAAAATTAGTAGCCTAATCGAATTAATTTTTTGACAATTTTAGTGCCATCCTCAACATGTGAGAACTGAGGTCATCAATTAGAACATCCTAGCTAACTTCAATTAAGTTTACTGAAGCTGTTTATTACTCATTCTGCAGGTTCCCTTGTGTTGTTAGTCCATTGCAACTACTTGGCAACTGCACTCTTTCCTACAATCATTTCAAAGATAGGTAGTCACCGTCAGCAATTGGACCTACTTCTATGGATAATTTCTAAATTGATCATCAATGACGTCTACTCGAAACATTATTAAATTCCCTGCATCACTTTCATTGTCAACAAGGATTCTAGTACCATGAGAGAATTTCACATATTCATGCTCATTTTCCAAACTAAACGGTCAAAGATACACCGGTCAATTTGTTCAAGCACACCCGAGTTCCCCCTTTCCCCTGTTACATGGCTTAAGGTCAAATTTGCTTCACTCTACCAAAAGTTTCAGTGACATGATACATCACTTCAACGTGACTCAAATTACCATCATAACCAAGACCTCATACACAATGAATGTCAGGTTGCCAATTCAATTTGAGAAGAGATATACGGGACTCCCTAGAATGTGTCACGTAAATAGTAACTAACATCAACTTTTTTCTTCTAGGCATAAAGGATTTGAGAAACCTTAATATATAACTAGCAGTTGCATTATTGAGCTGATTAACTAGTGACATTCTTAATCACATTATAAGCCTTTCGACAAGTGAAAATACTCAACCAATAGGCACTTCACCTAGTGGAAGAGCACTTCCTCTCACAGTGAGTGAGAGCAAGTACTCAAACCCCCATAAAAGCAATTATGAGGGTTTGATTTCCTTCTCATGGAATTTATAATTGAGTGAAGGCAATCTTCGTCCTTACAAAATGTAAGCGGTAAACTTGTAAAAAAATGTAAGTGAAGTAACTGTTCCTTGAATATTAGTGAAAGTTAAAATCTAGGCAGTGCCCTTGAATATTAGTGAAGGTTAAAATCTAGGCAGTAAGAGTTAAAATCTATGCAGTGTTTCATGAGAATAATGTAAACTACTAATAACGAATAATTTCAACTCGTAAACTATTAATAAAGCGAAACGAAAAAAAAGGAGAGGGGGAAACAAGGTGAATATTAGGGGGGGGGGGAGATAATGCGAAACGAAGGGAAAAGAAGGGGAAAAACAAGAAGAACATGTGAGGAAAGGAAAGGAAAAGAGGGAAAACAAGGTGAAAATGTGTGGGGGAAATAATGTACTCTCAAAATAAAGGAAACTATCAATCAAATGAAATTAACCTAAGTCAAGGATCAACTACTACACACACATATTTAGCATAAATATAGTACTTTAGCAGATCTCAACTATTAATAGTCTAATGCTCAACTCACAAGAAAGCATGCGCATTAGCATATATCTTTATAAACAAGCCTCAAAGAGATAATATATTGAAGTGTTTAACATGCTTAATGCCCTCTCATAAAAGCTTTAGATTTGGTAAAGAGACAAATTGATGAGGTATCAAAGCCAGTTTTGACAAGAGAGCTTGGCTTTGATACCCCTATGTAATTGCCTTTGTATTTGCTATTGTCCTTTGTCTCCACCTGGGTTTTGTCCACAAGTTGCTTTGTCAACTTAAACTCGATGAGGCCTGTCAAAGTACTTAATATTATTGTCATTCGACTCTTCCGTGTGATTGTGTTTGTATTTGCTTTCCACTTTTGTCTCTTTGTGGACCCATTTGGTATTGATCTTGCCCATGAAAGAGACTGTTAAACCTCTTTAATTATTGCTGAGCTTTACCTACTAGCCTAAGCCTTTAAGTTTAGTAATAACTTAGCAACCACCTCTATCAAAATAACTTTAATGTAATGGTAGCAAATTCTAGCTCAATACTTAATGCGAGTGGTGGAGCCACTAACAAACTTTTGATTCTTGCTCCCATAGAAAATAAGAAAGTCCCTAATGAAACATAATACTAAAATAGTGAATAAGTAGTTCATGATATCACTTGTGCAATCCATATAAGAAGAAGCTTGTAGCTCAAAAGAGGAAAACAAAAAAGATATATTTCAAATTTAGTGTCTTAAAAGATATCACAAAAGACAATGAATAGCAATATAATTGACGTCTATAAGAGAAGTAACAAACTAGCTCATATTGTGGGTATGTACTCAAAAATCTATTAACTTGCCCATTTAAATAACTTTTGTTGCTTGCTTGGATTAAGAAACAAGGTTGCCATTGGAATTGAGCCACCCAAATCCTAGAAGAAGTTGAAAACATTTCAGATGTTTTGCCTCTGCATTAGCTATAACTAACCATTCAATATTGAATTACTATCAAAGCCATCTCAAATAATAATTTATACGTCGCAGGGTAAATGAAGTATGACCATAAGACACACGTAATTGATATTAAATGTTAACAGTTCCATTACTTTAGTTATCTGCCTCATGTTTTGCAACCCCCATAGATAATTTGTAACAAGCTGAAGAAATGAGAGAAAGTCCAAAAATCATTGTTTCTCTCAAAGGGCAGGCTAATTGCAAAATATCAATTGAAACAAAATATTACCATGACACAATGAGCGTTGTACTGAAATCACTAATGCTACTTTCATTTCCATAGACTTCCAATCTTTGATACACTAATATCACAATAAAACTAAAATATGTTCGAACTTAGCTTCTAACACATTCATTTTATTTCATTTATTTCATGAATTTCTTGAAATTTTTTCTCATACCATGTGAATGCTAGGATCTCCTTTTCATTCAATATTTTTATTTTTACTTTGTAGTTTTGGCAAAGGGAGGCAGCAAATCTAAGTCAACAACTGCGATACTTGCAAGAAAGCCACAGGTGAATCTTGTGCCACTCAAATTTTTTCCGACATACATACATACACACACATATATATAGAGAGAGAGGGGGGGGGGGGGGGGAGGGAGAGAGAGAGCCAAATAGCTTATCAAAACTCTAATTAGGACTACCTAAGTCGTCATGAATGCCTAAAGTAGGGGTGCCATCCTATGCGCGAGAAAGAGAGAGACAGAGAGAGAGAGAGAATGCCAAATAGCTGATCAAACCTCTAATTTGGACTACCTAAGTCCTCATGAATGCCTAAAGTAGTGACACCATCCTTACTACCTTTCTTAGGAATGGGTTAGCCATTGGATCGATCTAATGACTCTTGTTTCATTTTCCTTCACGTAATAAGTGTTTCCTAATGTTAATTAAAAAAAAAAAATTGTTCCCTGCATCTATTTGACAAAAGACAACCATTATATTTCACAAAAGACACCCATTCTAGTTGAGAACTGAATGCTAGATATTGAATGGAAATGATTAGGAAAGCTGTTGAAATTTCTAGGAAAATTCGAGTATAATCCCATAAAGTTTGTTTGTGACTTTTAGTCATGATAATGGGCTTGCTTGGTAGTTTATCCATAGCACCCATATTCACACAACACAACACATGGCAGCTATTGAGGAAGCCAATAATGATAAATATTGTACTAGGTCTCATTTTAGAGAGACCTCACTTTCAAGAGATAGATGGGGAATGACTGTTTAATCCAGTTTTAGGGAATCAGCAGGGAAGAATCATTTAAGAGAGAGAAGAAGAGATATATAGGCAAGAAGGTTATCAAAACAGAGTTTCAGGATCCAAAATCAGTAAGCAGGGCTAACTATTCGTCATTCTATTTTTAAATGCCTAACTAGTAGTCTTAGTTTTTTGTTTCCTTAGAGGACAGTTGGTCCACTATCTATTTTAAATCTTCAGCATAAATATATCTTTGAGTTTCTTATCAAAAAGAAATATAGAACTTTTGACAAGTACTCTCAGCCTAATAGGAAAAGAACCTTGTAAGTATATTTAGACTTCAACTGAACAATTCTAGACCGTTTTGCAACTTCACCAAAATTCTAAAATATAGGCATTCTAATATCAAACACTATTAATTTACACTTATCGCTTCTACATTATAATGCCAATAGGTAAAGTAAGAAACAAAAAGATGGTTATCTGACTATGGACTTGTGATGATATGACCTTTATTTATCCAAGAGCGCATGGAACTAGTTAAACTGAATGAATTCTACTGGCAACCATCACCAACCAGCAGCAAACCATTAATATAGCGAATAGACAGCGTGATTATTAAGTTAAAATGTGCAGTAATCATCATTTAGATGAACTAATCAGACTAGAGTTTTTATAATTATTTGCTAATAGCATACAAAAACTTCTGCTTTGACATAAGCAGGCAACTGATGGGAGAAGAACTATCAGGTTTGAATGTCAAAGACCTACAGAATCTGGAAAACCAACTGGAAATGAGTTTGAAAGGAGTCCGCCTGAAAAAGGTAAAATGACCTTATCACTGGTGCAATCTCCATGCTATAGTAATCAAGATCATCCTTTTATATGTAGCATTTGGGAAAACACTACTGCAGTCACTTGTTTACTTTTCTGCAGGACCAAGTTTTAACCGATGAGATCAAAGAACTTAACCGCAAGGTTTTCCTCAAAGACTGATTGTAATTTGTGGTGATTTTTATTAAGTGATCATTCCATGTCGATTAACTGTACTCATTGATTTCCTTTCAGGGACATCTCATTCATCAAGAGAACCTTGAACTCCATAAGAAGGTAAACCTCATCAACCAAGAAAATGGAGAGCTGAAAAAGAAGGTATTTGTCCAGACAATCCTACATACATATTAAAAAAATATCTTACACTATTATTTCATAAAAAGAGTCTTTCAGTACCCAATGAAAAACCTCATTCTACCCTGCCTGAAACCTAAGGCCTGTCATGAGCACACTTGATACCACTAAGGCTCAAAACCTGAGAAAAACATTATACAATCTGTAAAAGTGAATATTTCCTTTTTGGCTAAGCTGAAGTTTCTGGGTCAGGTTTACGAAGGAAGAAATGTAAATGCAGCAAATAGCATTTCCCAGCCTACATACACTATCAGCAATGGATACGATATGCACCCACCACTCCATCTCCAGTTAAGCCAGCCCCAGCCCCAAAAGAATGAGACGCCAGCAAAACCAATGCAACTGGGGTAAGTTTTTCCTGTGGTACTTTTGAGAGACTACATATAACTTATGACTAATAGGCATATTGATATACTTCTCTCTTGAACATATTTCTTCAATATTTGCAACAGTTTACAGTTGCATTAGCAAAGAAGTTTAACAACTGCGAATGCATATTAGCAAGTACCTCCACCAACAACTGGCCCGACAATTCAAAAGTCAAATTTGATCGGTGAGCTTCTGAACTTCAGCTACTAGTTATACATTCAACTTCAGATGAACAGATTTGGTATGAAATATTTTATGAAACAAACTCTAATTACCGTAGAATGGTCTCCCAAACCAGCAATCTATGTAAATCTATGCAATAATGGGCAAGCATGTGTCTGGTCTTCCTCTAATTGTTATCAAAGGGTGTGGTGATTCAAATTGAACTACTGCTATGTGTTTAATGAAGGTTAATCAGTTTTCATGCAAAAGCTTCTTGGATTGATTACTGCCTACATTTCTTGCATTAGCATAGATTCTTTTATCCAATAAGAGGTTTATAAGAAGAGAAAACAAAACAGACGCCCAAAAGAGGGGAAAAAAATGAGAAAAGATAATCTTGAGACTTAAACATTCATGAAGAACCACTAGCAAATCCATTTCAAAATGGAGAAACATTATGTCTCAATATCATTGCAAATGTAAAATATCTATGAAGTAAAACAAATCCAAAAACAATGCAGTTCAGGGGAAGGTCACCATTTAGAGACTGATTGGTTTTTGCTTGTTTACCCAGTAAGGCAAAAACTAAAGTTACTGTTTTTTGTTATGATGAATTGAAGAAAAAAATATAAAACCAATATAACAGTTCCAAGGGAAAAAGTAATTGACATTGTTGAGATGAGAATGAATAGCTAACTACACGTGCAAACTTTCACTTAGTCCATTTCAAGAAGAACGTGTGCAACATCTAAATTAGGAAAGTTTAAAAAGTACCACCACAAGAATTCATAATATACTAATGTACTGCTCCAATTTACATAGGCCTCTTATCATATTTACTTTTGTAATTCATAACAAAATGCATAAAATATGATATAAGAGTAAAATAGGTCCTTAAATTGGAGTTTGTTTTAGGGGTTTATAGTGATTATTTAGGACATGGATACCTTCAAAACACAAAGGAAAAAAGAAATGAAAATAATTAGAGGATAGACAATGAAGCCCAAAATATAAGGAGATAAATATTGTTAAATAACTGCTACCTAAACTCAGCCTCACATATATACAACCGCAAACATGAAAACAAGTCACAATAATTTATTTTAAAAAATTTCAGAAACAGAAACAAAAGTGACTAGGTAAAACGTATCTCTAATGCAATGTTACATAACCACTAAATGCAAAAACTTAAGCTCTAACAAATATAACAAGTTAAAGCTTCCTCTTTGAATATCCAATCAATACATAGTGTTCTGCAAAAACTTCAGCTCTAATGAATATGACAAGTTAAAAGCTTGATTCTCCCATTTTCATCTAATACATTTAAACACATTTTCACTGCATTTTGATGTTTGAACTTTACAAAAAGCATTCAGGTACAGAATTAAGTGATAATAGTTTATTTAAAACAACCAATAAATTTAGAGTTTTAATCAAGTGAAAATAAATTATAGGAAGAAGGCGATAGTTTAAAGCTAGAGGAAGCGGAAAAAGAGCCAAAAAGGAAAAAGAAAAAAAAAAGAAAAAAAAAAGAAAAAAAAAAAAAAGCACACAAAAGACATTCATATTGGGTTTGTACATCATAAGAATTTGTTATTAATAATTCAATTGAGAGGTGTTTGGAGGTTCTTCTGGTTTGACGGTGAAACTCTTCACTTTCTTTTACACTTTTCAAACCAATCCTCATAAATGCAGATGCAGCTTTGCCCAAGCCATTCAGCACCAACTCATTCACTTAAATAAAATTAGTAAACCTCTTATCTCAAAAAGACAAAAGCATGTATATTTTAAACTAAGCACATTATCAAAGCAAATAAACTAATATTCCCATACCTATAACTTTCAAAATGTCCAATTTAGAACTTTATTTTCTATTTATTAAATATATTTATTGTATCTTTACCAGGAACAATTTGGATATCGCAAGCAAACCAATGAGCCTTCACCGAAGACATGATGGCGACCTGATGCTACTCAAGATGACACATACCAGGCAACAAAGACTCGAAGAGTACATTTTCTTCAAAATAGCACCCATCTATTGTTCATTAACTTGATCTATTTTGTTATAGTGTAATATATTGATATTCTCTTTTACATCATAAATATAATGCAGTTTTGTCATCAATGGTAAAAATATGTTACCTCCTACATCCAAGTTGACACAAAAGTCAAAATGGGCTAACAACAAAGTATCTTTTTGGCTCAGTTGATTTTTCCCTTTAGCTAAGATTTTAATTGTAACTCCACGATATTACTCTTTCCAAGAATTTAAATTCGCCAATCAATAAGACTCAAGCTATGATTATCCTCCAGAATTTCCACTACAGTAGGCACAGATCGAGTTGGATTTGGTTTTGGGGATCTCTATGAACCCAACCCAAGGTCACCAGGTTGGCTTAACTTCAACCCAAACAAACCCAAAGTTAAGACCCAAACTGGTAATAGCTAATCCAACAACGTTCATGTTAGTCTAAATGAGCCATCAGGTTGAAATAAATGTTCCGCGTAAAGCATACATTTCTCCATTAATTCTGACTGGTACATTATCTACACATTCTGTGATTTTATTAAGTTTCCATCAAATTGTCTAATGTGCATGGGCCTCCCTTTACCAATATCACGAAAGCTCACTCCTTAGTGTACATAGTCTGTGGATTATATGAGAACAACCCTTTCCCCTCCCTTCTCCTCTCCCTCTGATAAAATTTAAAAAGAAAAAAATCAATTTTCATAATAAAAATATTGAATTCTAGCTATTTTCTCCTTTTGATAACTTTCAAACTATATACTTTGAAACATCTTAGACCAATAAAGAAACCGCTCAGATGCCCAAGTTTTAACAAACAGCATGTTGGAAGTAAGTTTCCTTCTGATGTGGCACTAATGTCTCTGTAGACGATCAAGGCTACAAGTATACATAAACCTAAGAAAGTTGGCCAGAAGCAGAAACTCTATCATGAAGCTGTGAATTTGGGAAATAGCACAATGTAAGCTAAATCTAGTAACATGACATGCTAACATCTATACTTTTTTTGCACTCCTACACTAGTACACTGTTTCTTTCTCACACTGCTCATTGAATGTAGACTGGATTGTAGCCTACACTTCTTCACAACTTATTAAACATAAAACATAGTTTGCTATTTAAATATAAAATGAAACAACCATAAAGAGTGGTGCTCAGGTGCAGATGTTCTCATCAAAAATTCATCAGGATGGAAGTAAAGGACCAAAAAAATGAACTCTCATATACTAGAAGACAAAAAAAAGGTGCATTAGAATCAGTTTTTTCTAGTTTGTTAGCTCTGTCCATAATTTAAATTCATCTAGACGTTGGCACCTGAGCACCAATCCACCCATAAAGTCCTCCAATATCCATTGAATTTGTCATTACTTATCCATTTTTCACTTCTTTCATATAATTTATTCCATGTAGATATAAAGTACTAAAAAAGTGCCAAAACCATAGCAAATACCAAGAATCACAACCAATTGTTTCATTTTTTTTAATTTCCCTTTTCCTTTTGAAATGTTTTACCGCCTTGCATAGACCTAAAACCAAATCTAATAAAGTGTCTGATATTAGAGTGAACAGAGGCAGCAAAAAATGATAAAACAATAAAAACAAAAATCAATTCAGAAAGAGCTACCAAAAGAATTTTACTAATAAACAGTAAAGAGCTCAGACAATAGTAACGTTTGTCTTATTTCTTCACTCCTCTCAACAAATATCAACACCATCAGCTTTAAATCTTTTCAATTATTAAAAGGTTCAGTTTGCAGTATAACATCTAGTAAAACAGTACCAAACTGAAGGAACTATCATTCAAATTTACATACATCCAGTGGCAGAGGGAAGAGATACAGGATTTTGGAAATTCTATGTTTTCATACAGTAATTTTATAATTGCAATCCGTTTTTGTTACCTAATTTTATGTTAAAGTTAGGTCCAATCTGTCTTGGTTCCTTCTAATGTGAATTTCTAGATCAAAGGAAATCGTAAGAATAAAATTTAGGAATCTCAGGAATAAATTAGTTCTTTTGTAAATTGTAGGTAGTATTTGTTGGTTCGATGGCAAAATTTCTTGTTGGTTCGATGGCAAAAACTCTATCAAATTTTAATTTTTAATGGTTGAAGAAAAAAATTTATTAGGCATTTACTATATTTGTTAGATTTCAATCTTTCTTTCTAAAATTATCAAATAATTTTGATTTGTACCACGTACAATGTTTCTAACTTCTAAATTTCAATCTCTTGCAATTCTCACCGTAAACTATATTGATGGATTACCTATGTAGACCATAATGGATGGCACTGAAAGAAAACATTTATCAAGACTACCAATTCATCTCTACTGTCTAATGCCTTATAGGAACTTAGATAGAGTTCTTTCCTTAGTCTGCATTGTATATTTAGCTTTTGCTCTATTATTGTCTTTTATCAGTTTGTATTTTACATAAAATATTTAGTATGACAGATAAGGTTCTGGTCACCAAACAGATAATTCTATTTCATAATGTTCAAATTTATTAGAAGAAAAAACAACACTTACAAGCACTTTATGAAAGAAATTAGCCCAACCCTAAAAAATTTCTGACTACATTCCTGTGAACATCCGTCGCCTAAATCTTCAACCTCCCATGGGTACTACCTCCTCACTGGAAAAACTACATTCTAGATTTGGGCATCTTCCCCACCCAACCAACCCTTTCCTCAGCCAATACCGGTGCCCTTTCCTCAGCCAATACCGGTGTGCCTATGTTGGGCTATTCTCTAGTTTACTTGAAATTTTTAATGATAATCACTAGCTAATTGACAAAAGAACTAGCATCAGAAGCACTGCTACTGGTTTTACTAGTTGCATGGCAATTCTAGCAGCCTCATTCTATCAAAATGAAAGACTAATGTACCGCTCACCGGTTGCCTCTTTAAGATAAACTGTTAATTTTATTGGATGTATTCGAGTGAATAACTCACAAATACATCGGCTTTCAGCCATTATCAAGCACATTAGAAGTAACTCCAATTAAAATAAAGCTATAAATGAATTAGACAATTCAATTCTGAAGAATCTCGCCATCAAACAAGCATTCAAAAAATTGAATAAATAAAACACGAAGAGAATAAAAATATACTTACGCATATACAAACATAGCCTGGAACTACAGAAAGAAAGAATCGAAGCAGACGAGTTGTTTAAAAGCTTCTTCGTCAATAATTCAGCTACAAGCGAGACGAAAGCTCCATAAAAACTAAATTCACTAAACGGCACCACATAGAAATTCACGAAAAAAATAAATACAAAATATAACTGGAGATAAGTGCGAGAACAAACCTGAGAAATTACATTGCAACGAAACGAAGCAAAACAAATCGACACGAAATGACTCTTCACATTCTCGTACGAATGAGAATATGTAGAAGAGAACTACAACGAGATCAGAAAATGAACGGAGAATTTTCAGTAAAAGAAGGCGTTTCGTCCTAGAGAAAAATCAGAAAGAATGCTCGCGAATGGAGCGCAGAGTAGTTAATTTGATAATAACACCTTCGTGTGCAGAGAGAGAAGAAAATATCTGAGGCTACATTCGGATTTTAATATTGAATAAGAAGGGTGGGGATTGTCTGTGATTGGTCTACAAAGCATCAAGTTGGACCGATGGCCAGCTTGGATGACCCGTACATAGATGCCGGAATCCACCAAATTGATTTTTAAACCCCTTTCTTTAGTCCCATTTTTGTGTTGAGCTGTGTGCTTTAAAAGTTATATAATTGATATAAAAAATAATTAGTTATAAAAAAATCAATAACATGTGGTAAATATAATTTTAAAATAAAGGCACATTTGAAATTAAGGTGTTGTGGATTTTAAGATACCGCTGCTGTAGAAAAAAATTATAATTATAAATAAAAGTTTGTAATATATAGTAAATATAAATTTTAAATAATAATTTTTATAAAATTATTTAAGATATAATAGATTTTTCATTGTATAAGTGAAAAATTATATCGGTATAGCTTCCAAGATATAATTATTAGTGTTTACCAAACACTTTAGTGTTGTAATTTTTAAGATATAGCTATCCAACCTCACTCCCAAACGCACCCTAATAATTTTGATAAGTGGTGAAGATATTATAAAGATAAAATCAATTTAATTTTCATATCACAATGCCAAATATTTACAAATATTGTATTTGGACAATTATAGCTTCTAAATCACAGCTGCCAAATATATTACTAAATAGCGCCTTAATCATTTTATAAAGTCTATCAAATTTATATCAATAGTTTGTATCAGAATAATGTGTTATTTAACATATTATTCATTAGAATTATGAAAATTATTTATGAAATAATAGTATAAAAAATCAACTATTACTAATATATTTGTGAAACATAAGATTCAACATGTAAACCTTATTTTTCTAATATCGTAAGAATATTATCACTTACGTTAATGTTGATACGTAAAAGTGTTGTCGAGGATAAAATTATGTTTCAAAACTTTTTGTTAATAACTATGAGAAATTTACAAAGCTAATAATATAGTTCGTTTTAGTTATGCACTTTCTCCCATTGGTTACTCTTTAGCTAATTCTACTTTAAGTAGAAACACAAAAAGAAAAAGGGGGTATTAAGGTATGCTGTGCTTCAATTTATTTTTTAAAATATTAAATAGTCCACGAATTTCATAAAATATTTCAATACTTTCATCTTAAATACTAAGGTATTATTTATAATAAATAATCAACTTAAACATTCAAGAGATAAATATCATCTCACTTAAAATTAACAAAATTGAGATATATTTTATGAGATGTACAATATTGTTGTATTTGCAGGTGATGGCTTACATTTTATAGCGTAATTTTGGGTTTAAAAAACAACTGATATGTTTGATTCTGTCGGTGTCCCCAAATAGGATAAGACCGTACTTGCGTAGTGAATTGTAATTATGCATTGGCGGGTGTGGCGATTGTAAATGCTCTCGGCAGCAGAGAAACACACTTGAGAAAAGGCACGTGGATAGAGTTGAGTGACGGGGGGTGTCCAAGTGCATCGAACTTCTTACACGTAAAAACTTCTATAGAAATTCGGTATTTTTTGCTTTTGTCGAATTTCGTCGATGCCTGGCCTTTTTGTGCAACTTGAGGGGAACAGTCGGCTCCAGCGGTGCTGTCCCTATTGGTGGCCCCCCGATTTGAGGTGGTTCGATTGATTTCTCTAGGTTGCTTCCACTTATATCCCCATAACGTGGATCCCGCTCTTAATATTTTCGAATAAATTAAATAATGTTTGTGCAAGTAAATGACGGTGTGGCCATCACCGAAATCAAGCCATCTCAAGTGTTATCAGTAGTTTTCACTACCAAAAGTCCAACAAACACTGCGATCGTACAGATCTCATCTTATTTGCTCGATCTGCATAATGTGAGGCACACCAAATCCTGCACGCCGCGTGATTAGCACCGCGAGCATTTTTGTGTAAATAGCAATTAGTGCTTGTAACTAATTCACTCCATTCAGAAATACAAATTGTTAAATACTTCCTGTCAAACCTAATATTTTGTTCCATATGTACTGAGAATAATTTTAATCTTTTTCAATTTAATTGAAATTTTCTATCTAGAGTGACGTGTTAATCTACATGCAACTATATTTGTGGATCATTGAAAAATGTAAAAATTTATTTAATCGAATCATCCAAGATAATGTACCACTACATTTTGTACTTAGTACTTAAACATTTACGTTAAAAAGAGAACGTACTAACCATCTTAATTAAGAGTTATCGGTGACATATTTATTAAGGTTACTACTTATTAGTTTATGAATCCATACAAAACCAAGCAATTGGGCTAAGAGCAAAACGGTGAGAAGCACTCAACATTGAGGGCATGTATCCAAAGCCCAAGGGACAATTTCTGTTGTATGAGATATATAGATTGATTTCTTGTTGTAATACTCTAATTGATACGGTTTCATTAGTCAGTACTATTGTGCTGCAAGATGTCGGAAATTAGAACTCGTGGTTATGGACTTGAATTCATTAGTATAGAATATTTTATTTTCTAAGTAAATTTTCTTAATAATATGAAAGAGCAAAAAGTGCCTTCATTTTTTAATGAATGTGTTCGTTATAATTTTAAAGAGTAATACTTTACCTATGTTTCTAAACTATTCATAAAATTTTAGAACAATAATATTATCTTTATTGTGTATTTATAAATTAATAATCGGAAAAGCCAGTAACATAATAGAATATAATGAGAATCAGAATAAGTTGTTCATTTAAGTTGTAGAAATAGGAATCTAAATCGGAATTGATAAAATTCTTATTATTGTGTTTAGAATTGGGATAGATTTTTTCTTTTTTTGGGATAGATTGTTTTAAATTACTAAAATGTTGTTAGTTAATTATTGTCATTTTTATTTTTATTTTATTATAATAATTGTGAATATTGTTACTTTAAAAAATATTATTATTATTATTACAAATAATAATAATAATCAAAATAATAATATCAATAATAATGATGATGATTTTAACTGTAACAATAATGAAAATAACAATCAATTTTGTTATTATTTTCATAATAATAATAATAATAATAATAATAATAATAATAATAATAAAATTTAAATAGAATAAAATAATGAGTGCAACTAATGAGACTTAATTCC
This sequence comes from Luvunga scandens, assembly GCA_030449905.1. Lineage (NCBI taxonomy): Eukaryota > Viridiplantae > Streptophyta > Magnoliopsida > Sapindales > Rutaceae > Luvunga > Luvunga scandens. Next base: position 1,535,643 of record JASUUG010000714.1, read on the forward strand.
CCCGGACCAATGAGGATTAAGTTTTTATTTCTTAATTAAAAAATATACGAGAACCCCTATTCTAATTTTCAATCCCCCTTTCCCTGATTCTAATTTAAACGCACCATTAACTTAATGGGGGAAAGACCTAAAATGCCCCTAAATATCGAGGACAAATAGGAAGAGAAGAAACAGAGGCGGAAAAGAAGGAAACAGTACAAACAGTAGCGCTGTGCGAGGGCGAGAGAGCGGGACTCTGTTTGATTTTGGAGAAAAATCAAAATCAAATAATAATGATGCGAAAATGGTGGAGGACTAATTGTGCACTCGGCCAAATTCGGAGACTGAGAGGTCGAGGGTTTCGATCAGACGCAGCGCTGGAAGCCATAAGCAAAGCTGCCGAAGAGAGAGTAAAAAATTTGGCGCTGTACAATTACCCGTCACTTTCTGGAGGTTTATCGGCTCTGTTCGCTCACCTTTTCCATTCTCACCTCAATCTCCCTTGTCTCCTCTTGCCTTTCTCCTCTGTTGAACCCTTGAGGTAACCAATCTCCAATATCAACAACACTTCGCTGTTAGTTATAACTAGACTATGTAATGTATATCCAATCCTCCAATCATTTCTTGCCTCGCGTCAGGTGTTAGTTTACTTACTTTCTTGTTGTAGGGTTGAGGACTTGTGCATTGAAGGGCTGGAGAGAGTCTATCTTCTTGACTTTCTTGGACCAAAAGGATTCGCTGACGAGCTTTCACGGCGATCATCGTGCGAGTAAGATCAATTTCATTTTCAGAATTAAAAAAAAAAAAATCATACATGGAGATGCTAGTTACCTTATTCTTTTTATTTTTTTGGCTTTTTATTGATTTTATTTAGGGTGATTGGCTTCGATCATCGAAAATCAGTCCTTGGTCAGATTACTAGCGATCATCCTGATAAAGTGACATTTTATGTTGATCTCGAGAAGAGCAGCTCCACTGCTGCATATGAATATTTCTCTTCCAAGCTTGTGGATTTGAACTCTCCTGATGTAAGTAGAAGTGAGATTGTACTCTTTCGTGCAGCTTTAGTTTACTGCAGCTTGTGTATGGATAGTTAGAATGTTAAGACATGTAATTGTTTCTCTTAATTGAAATTAGGGAAATGTAGCCAGTTTGTTGAACCCAGAAGTTGAAGATCGTATGAAAATGGTCCTTAAATACATTGAAGATATGGATCTCCGTCGATGGAGCTTACCAGACATAAATGCTTTCAGGATTGGAAAACGTGAATGGCGCTCAAAGTTGAATTGCATTACGAATCCATGCATTTATAAACAGGTGCTGTGCCTTAATATTCAAACCCTACTTTCATTTTTGTTGTTTCTTCAGGGTTGTTTTTTAGACTAGTTAATTTGTTAGTTGATTGTATGATCTTGCATATCTTAATTGGTGTGGGATGCGAATTTTGCTTTGTTTATTGCAGAAATAAAATGAAACAAAAACGTATGTTAAACCTCATTTCTACACCTAGTAACTCCCATTATAAATTTCTATTTTATTTTTTATTTTTTAATCTTGCCATCTATTGTGCAAGAAACTTGAGAAACTTCCTTTGTTTTGCGACTGTGACTAAAATTATGTTTGTATTCAATTTTTTTTTTTTTTGACATTAGTTTCTTATCACTCAATGTTGTTAGATCCAAACCTGAGGATTTTCAATTTTGAGATGAAAGCCACCAAAAATTCTCCATGCCATACTCTTATCTCTTTGAATTTTCTCCCCCTTGCATCTACATTTATATTGTCTCTATTTAATTTTCATTACTCAAGTCCTTTTATCTTGTGTCTATGGCAGTTACTGGAGATAAATTCTGTAGATCTAATTGCCAAGGGGAATTCTGATATTTCCTCTCGTCAAAGTGCGGCCAATAAGTTTCTGGACAAGGTTTTTAGAGTGCGGTTGGGCAGAGGATTCTATGGAGAGTGCCTGGTAAATGTAATATATTATATATATATATATTGCTTTCACTTGACCATTGTACTTTTAGTATTTCAAGCTTACATTGACCTCTTCTTCTTTCATGTCCTTTAACAAGTGGTCACGATTAACCCTTAATACACAGCCCTTTCCTTTTTCATTCTTTACGGTTTCCATTAAAATTCTTATCTAAGTGATTTTTAATCATTCAATTATTGCATTTCTAGGGAGTTAGAGCGGATGGAAATTCTTACTTAAGCGATGAAATCGGTAAGCAACTTAGTGTCAGAAGTGCTGCTTCTGGGCTAAGGTAATTTGGCTTGGATACAATTTTCCAGATTATCAATTTATCACTCTCAAATGATTATTGGAGACTTTCTACAGATGCCCATCCACCATAGCCCCTAAAAATACGAACTTCATCTTTTCATGCCACTGATTGATTAATTAGCCTATTAATGATTTCTGCTTTACATTTTCCATCACTGTTTTCCTAATTTAGCTATTACCGCGTTCTTGTTGTGATATCAGAACCATAGTAAAGACTAAAGCGTTGATGATTTCAGGCCTATAGGAGCTGTCATATATATGCAGCGGAATAATCTTAAGATGTGCTTGAGGAGTACTGATGGTGCTACTGATACCTCTGAGATTGCTAAGGTTTGAAAATCCAGTTAATGCTTCTATACATGTCTATGTGCTTACATGTTAATATTTTGGTGAAACTTCTGACCATGTTTTCCATTGCTTCTTTAAATATTCAGGTGTATGGTGGAGGTGGTTCTGCAAGTTCTAGTTCCTTTATCATAAGAATGGATGAATATAATCAGTGGCTTTCAGTGAATACGTCATGATGGTCTAAAGGAATGATGCACCATTTTGTAAAATACTAGGCAATCTCAGTTTCCAAATTATTTTTCCTTTTACTTAAATGTAGAAGAGAAATTTGTCTTAAGTCATTATCCTTACAATTTCCTTGATGGCTCCACTTGCCTAATCATACTATTCTTGTACTTGCTAATCTTGTTCTGTGCAACTTTTATGTGATAAAAGGAAACAAGTGCTAGTTCATTGGACAACCATCGACCAATATGCCTTTGGCTGTTGGACAAGTTGCCAAGTCACAGTGTTCACCTTCTGTGCCCCACCAAGACAAACCTTTATCTTCCATGCCCACTGAGAAGTACAATATCACTGCCATGAAAGCCACCCCAGCATCCATTGCTGCTGATAGAATGTAATTGTACCTCTGCCACCACTGCTTTCGATATCGGAATATGAAGAAATTGAAAATTGTTCCAACTACAATCCAAGCATTGTAGTTAACTGCTGTTGCAGGTGGCATCATTCCTGTTGCTCCTAGAAGAACTGGAAGGTTAATTAGTGGAATCCAAGATTGCTTGGGGAATGCCTTATGCAATAGCCAAACAAGCACTGGTCCTAATGCACCACCAACAAAGAACCAATTTATGGCCGGATAGTTTCCTTGACTTCCAAAGATCCGCTTAGGTCCCACTAGACCCCATATCACTGATGCATCAAAGAAGACTCTGTCACCTGGGCACGTCCAGGGACTGTCAGGGGGAAGGAGTTCATCTTGGCATATGTTCTCAATGGAGTTCAGCAACCACCATGCCACTGCAAGGTTGATGGTTCCAGCAAGAATTGTGCCTATGAACTGTTTGTACAAGACAGAACATGAGGTGTATCAGCAATGGTACAGAAGAAATAAAGTGCAGAAATGAGATGGAAAAACTTGATGAGAGTTACATCTCTAAATTTGGGGTAAGATAATTCAAAAACCAAATGCATCTTTGGATGTTACTTCTGTAAGACACAGGCTTTATAATTTGTGTTTACTTTCTAATGCAATATCAATGAATGAATTTATAAGTGTTTTATGCTTCGCTTTAGTAGTATCTAATAATTATTATGATGGACTTTTCTTTTATGTCATTGGGGTTATTTTGGAACTTGATGGAAAGCTATATTTGTCATTTATGTGTATGCCACCTAAAATAGTTTAGACTTTAGAGGCTACATAATAATTTCATGAAGATGTTACATTGGCTTACCTGTAATATCATAATAAAATTATGCCAATGGCTCAATTTAGTTTCGTTTCTGCTGTTTCTACAGTAATTTATGAACATGTTAGAATAAATGTACCTGAACTAAGAACATTGATCTTGGAGGGATCTTCATGTAGTGTCCTAGCTTGAAATCGTTGAGGAAGGAGACAGCCTGTGCCATGCTCATATAGCCATAAACTTTGAAGCATACATTGGCAATTGGTCTTCCCGGATATATGATGCCCATGACATATTCTGTGATTATGTTTAATCCCGGTGTCTGCATACAGTGCATCAGGGTATTAGTAAATATGTTGTACCTAGTCAGTGACAAGATTGCATATATACTTCTTTAGATACTAGAAAATTTAAAATGTCATAAGGTATCTTGAGATTATGTGGATACATGGAAAGAAGTTCATAGAACATAACTTGCATGGCCAAGGCAAAATAGTTTAAGAGAAAATATTTGTGGTGACAACAGATCATAATGTAGGGGCCATGGTTTAAATCAAACACCTGGTTTGTTGTGGCCGTTATGATGCTAATTGGAAGGGTGAAGACAAAGGCCATGGCACCAGCAAACAGGAGTCCCCACCACGGCATCTGAACCTGATCTTTCAAAAAAGTGCATAGTACAAGAGAAACTACAAGCGTTACTATGAGCATCAAGTAAAACCACCAGTGAGGTATGTCCTCGTATCTCCTCATCAGTCTTGTATGGATATCCTCTTTTCCCTTGTAAGAAGCACGAAATCGCTCATATATCTCCCTGTTGAATAAAATCTTATATGTAAGTTTCATTCTTTTTGAAAGTTTTGAGGTGAAATTCATGTTTGTATTCAAGTAAAGGTGCATAAATATAACTATATAAGTATATTTTCTTTAAACCATATCAAAGCACCACTTGACATTGCAAAGCGGTTCATTTTCAGTGTGCTAAAGGGAAAATGTACACTCTCGAAATAATATCCGCATGAATGCTTATCTCAAAACAACTTTAAAATAAGAAAATAGCATTTAAATTTGAAGAGCAAATGATGAAGTAACAACATTACCTTCCATAGAAGAAACCCACATGTGTTATGGTTGATGCAATTGTGGCAAAGCCGAAGCCATAGGTAAAAGCAAAAAACATGCTCAAATGAATACGTCCTTGCTCCTGATACTTGTATTGATCTAACTCAAACTTGTCATTGACAATAGCAGATATATCGTATTTTTGACCTTGAGATGTAAACAGATGTGAAGAGAAAATGGGGAACTTATGTGCGCTGTACAAGTCAAGTCCCCAGTAAGCTATGGGAATCACAACATAGATTATCAACACATAGCCTGCAAAGACATTGACTATGGCAAAGAAGGGGCTGATAAGGGGGCTGAACAAGAATGAAGCAACCACAGACCAGTCGAGTGTCAGTGCTCCAAGTCCGAGGCCTCGCATGCCGGAGCCAAGCTGCTGGGCAGTGACTGATTTGGAGAATGCCCAGCAGACCCACGAAATGCTCGAAAGTGTTGGAAAGAGGTATCCCGGAACCAGGTACCATGAAAAACTGCAGATTAATGCAATGACGAAGAACTTTGCCCGTGACATACGCCGGTCATCTTTTTCATGCAATGCCCTGTTAGAATTACATCAAATGGGAACTTAGTAGATATTACTTATATCATATATTGGACAGATGCTATCGTTATCTTGATCTTCCTAGTCAATTATAGATTTTTGAGACTAGTTATAACTCATGAGGACTCACCCCATTTCATGAAAATATGCATAACTGATGAAGAGTATGGTTCAATCACAAAGCTTTATGAGCAACTCAAAGTTCATTATCAATTTAGATTTGTTGTTCTTTTCTAATATTACTGCAATTATTAACATAAAGCTTGTGGCACCTGAGAAAAATCATTGTCAATAGTTAATAATTTCACCTTCAATTCCCATAAACGTCCTATAATTATGGGTGCTAGCGCTTGTAAAAGTCTTGTAAATCAAGATATAATCCAAGAAACCCATTTATAGAAAAACCAAGTATAGTGTACAATTTTTTATCTGTTTTTTAAATGAAGTTGTCTTTCTAATTACGGCTTGGTTTCAGAAATGTCCAAAAAAAAAAAGTAAGAAAAGAAATAAAACTGCAAGGTCAAAGATATGAGCGTCAAAATGGATTGAGAAAATAAATAAAATAGTGGGCCCATTTAAGATGCTGGTTGACTGACTCGTTATATGAGTACAACCATAAGCATTGAGAAGGATATTCTTTTTATTTTTTTTAATAACATTACAATTTATTAATATTACAAAATATACTGGAGAGTCTAAATTATGTAGTTATAAAAGCGTATTTGGGACAAAAAAAAAATCAAAACCAAGGTAGTCAAACTTTTCAACTACATATAACGACTAGTCTATGCTCAAAGGGCCGACATATATGGCGCCGCAAGAGCTTCGTATTCATGTGCCACATGACGGCAAGATCACATCCAATTTTCTTGAATTTTTATCAAAAATAAATTTCTTGACTTTTAAGATGTAGTCGAAATTAGAAATTTTTGGTTGAAAATTTTTTACATTGATGACAGGACATGACAACGGCTAGCCAGTAACTAGTTTGCATAATGAACTCGAATGAATGGACTGACTCAGTGAGTCTAGGCCTGCTTAGAGGCACTCACCGGAAAAGAGAAACCTGAACCAGAGTACTAGGCCACCACATATGAGCCGGCTCCACCACATACTTTCTCAGCAACCCTGCCCACCCATATCCCAAAACCTGCAACAACGGCAACACTATTTCAAAAACGAGAAAAAAACACCTTCAAAAAACACAACCCCATCAAAATATGAGGTAGTATTTGAACAACAGATCTTTTTTATATACATAGAGAGAGAATTTATTAACCTTGTTTTTAAAGATAAAGGGAGTGGTTAAATCTAAATATAATTTTTATCACTTTTATTATTTTTAAAAATTAAATTTAAGTTTTAAAAGATGACATAATCACTGTTAATCAATCCAATCACGTTTTTAGTGGCGGGAGAAAATTTACTAATTGAATCAACTAGCATATACAAATGAAAATATTCTTTAAAATTATATATGAGCGAAATTTGAATCTCAAACTTTTTATATTAAACTTTTTTTTTAAAATATGTACTAGTTGAATCAACCAATATGTATAAATCAAAATATTCTTTAAAACTGTATCTGAGCAGAATTTGAATCTCAAACTTTTTGTTTTAAAGTTTTTTAAAAAAATATTTACGAGTTGGAACCAAGTCCACCAACCAACACCATACGAGTAAAGTAAAATAATTTATTACCTGAGTAGTGATGATGAGCAGCCAGCTGGCCAAGAACGAGATTTTCCTGTGATAAAACGCTTTGATGATATTTACGATACTGACAGCATAAGCACTTCCAGCTCCAAAAGCACTTCCAGCATTAGCAAAGATGGAAATAAGCACGTGTTCTTTCACGTTGAACGGCCCCGGGTTAAGCGAAAACAGCCCCGACCCACATCCTGGAATCCTGAACCGAGTCTCCGGCAACGTCGCAGCCAAGAAACGGCCGATGGGAAGGGTGGCAACTTGGACGGTGATTTGGGTTATGATAAGAGGCTCAGTTCTGTAAGCGAAGAATTGGTTTAGAAATGACAGCAAGGCACATGAAAGTAAGCCCAAGAACCACATTCGGAAGGTCCACACAGGCAGTGATGGGTCGTCGGAATTGAGCACGGTTAACCGCACTTCTTCTATGGGGCAGAGCTCGTCGTCGTCAATGTCGGCAGCGGTGACGGAGGCGACATTTCTGGGGTCCATGGTGAGGAGATCAGAGATTTTCTTGGCTGGTGGAAGGCTTTTTATCTTTTATTGAATGTATAGAGTAAACTGACGTTTGTATTTTAACTTAGATGTGTGGTCTTTATTTGGTTTAATAATAAGAGTTGTGAGTATGTAATATGAACATATGGAACTTATCGTCGTTAGAGAATTCAATATCTTTTTCATACCATATGGTCTTGATGCTGATAACATGATCATGTGTAAAAGTCAGAAAACAAACAGTTTTTGGCCAAGAATAATAAAATACTCCAAAGCAAAACGTCTATAAACTAATAATGTCGGAACCATACAAAATCTATTAATTTAAAAGGTTATTAATTAATTAATAAATTAATAATTTGTTAAATTACAGAGTGTATATACAATTTAACGAAGATACAGTTTAGTCAACCAAAAAGTTATTATTTTATCAATCTGATCAATTAAAAATGAATTAATCCACCAAATATAAATTAAATTTATAAAAAAAATAAAAATCTTGTAATTTTAGAATTCAACCCTAGAATTTTTAGAAGAAATAAAAAAAATTAAAGATGAGATCCAACTACTTTTAAATTCCAAAAAAATAGATAACAACAAAGCTATATTTTATGTAATAAACTATTATATAAATTACAGTTGTAATTTCAATTAACTATTAATTTATAATATAAATGGGACTACAAAATTGAATAAGGGTTTTTAGAAAAAAATTATTATCTAATGACTTTATCAAAATTATTAATTTAGTTCTTTGGCCTAATTTAAGACTGTAAAAAAATATTATATAATAGAAGTTACTAATTTATTGAATATTAAATAATAGATGTTTTATTATATTTTGTAGGGCTAGGCAAAAAAATCGATGCCTAAAAAGAATCGAACCAAACTGGTTGATCCGTTTAGATTCGGATAGGTTTTTTTTCTTATAAATATCCGAATAACCGAGTTATAAGAAAAAATTGAAATACCGGTTCGGATTTCGGTTCACTTAGCTGAACCGAATAACTGAACCGAAAAACCAAGATATTTTTGTAATTTTATCAAAACATGAAATGTGTCATATATTAATTGGCTATGCAAAATGATTACAATAAACTTGCTCACACACAATTGTTATTTTTATTTTGTGTTATAACTATTGTTATTTTTATTTTTCTTTATAAATTTATATTTATTTAGACGGAGCATTAGAGTCTAGATTTGTATTCTTAAATCCTAATATTTCATATTTTGTTACTACTAGTTAGTAAGACATTAGTGATAAATGTGTTTTGAATACTTTATGTTTATTGTTAGTATTTGTAATGAAACTACGATGAATTGATTGTTGAGAAAATTATTCCATTAATGAGGCCCAACGGACTAAAAATTTGAAATTCAAAATGGGCCCAATAAGCCTATAACCGAAAAAATCAAACCGAACCGAACCACACTGAATTAATCTGTTTAGATTCGATTCTTTTTTGTATTCGATTCTTTTTATAAAATAACTTAATTTAATCGGTTATGGCTCTCTCGATTCGAACCGAACCGATCCGTGCCCACCCCTAATATTTTGTAATTAAGGGAACCACACATACAAAACAAGGATATTTAATTGGTGAGTAAACGTAGATTCTACGTTTGACAAATTTTAGCGTGAGTGCGGTGTCAAGTGGTTTGTGTAGTTTCCAAGATAAGACAGACAAACGACCTTGACAAACATCTTTAGCCGCGAAGAAGCAATCAATCAAATGAATTTTTGGGCTGCCACAAACTGTGTCCTAAATAATTTCTTTTAATATTATAGAAAGGGTGGTGATATTTCCACCCCACAAATTATGTAAATCCACCCCACTTCTAGAAAATAATTATAAAATTTTCACATTACTTTTAAAAATTTTAACTAAAGAAGAATTCTAAGGAATTAATCAATTAAAACTTTCTTAAATTCTTAATTTATTTTTTGTAACCTTTTTTTTTTTATGTTTTATTCTTTAAAGATTCTTCATTTTAAATTTAAATTATTATTTTATCCTCAAAATGTAAAAGTACAAAAATTTACTTTAACTTCAACATTTTTTATTTTATACAAAATTCATTCTTCAAAAAATGGTCAATTCTACTTTATTAGCGTGATTATTAACCTTTAACAAACATTATATTTTTGTGAGTCAATCTCGTATGTAAATTATTAAATTTATTAAATTTATATCATTTACACGTAAAATATTGAAAATTATTAGACTTCATTTAAAAAGTTAGATAATAATTCACAAAATTAATACTTAAAGTATTAGATACAATAACACATTATGCTTCAGGTTAAGTAATTTTATGCCATAACGATTACATAATTAAATAAAACTCATATTAAAACAATCTTCATAGTGAAAAAACTAAGTAAAACAATATAATAATGATTTAATTGATTAATTATACACATATTAATGTTGATTTGTATTTATCAAAAATAATGTGCATTTATTATAAATATTTTTTAAAAATGGGGTGGGTTTACACAAATAATAGGGTAGAAATATCCCTACTCTTATAGAAATTTCAGTTAAGTGTATATATATATATATATATATATAAAATTAACATTATGATTCACGGGTCGATTTGTGTTTCAAACTTGATTGAAGCGACATTAGGGGTTATTTTTTTTCTTTTTCTTTTTTTTTTGGGGTCAAATATTATCGTCTTGAAATCTAGCCCAACTTAATCATATCGGAGCGTAACTTGAATGTCTAAGCTTACTACCTGCATCTACATACACGAGAGTAAAATCTTCTTCAATTTAGCAATAGTTCAAAGAGAATCCCGTCTGTTGCCGGATTCTCCCTTTCAAGACGCGCAAAATTTAATTAATCAAATCGCTCAAACTTTCGAAGAGGATAAGAAAGCGGAATCGTCACCGTTTTGTTTTATTACTCAAGAAAGAGCTTCCGACAAAATTTGCATACAAATTCCAAACAGACCAATTGCATCGTCTGACCCAGACGTCCAGCTGTGCGTCAGCAAATCCTGGACTTTTCCCGAGAAAAATGAACAACTGCTAGTCGAGCTAGCAAGGATTATATTAATTAAATAATTAAGGGGAGTGAAGTCATCACTACGAAAGCTCGGCATGTGAAGGCCTTTTCCTTTAGTCAACGTCAGCAATTGGCGTGGTTTCTTAAGTCAACGTCAGGTCTGTTATTGCATTGGATGATGGAAAATGGAAAGCCCATTTGTTGTAAATAATAGGAGTGAAATTATTTTATATTATACACGAGACTTGAATTCTTTTACCCACTTGTATGAGGAAAAAAAAAAGTGATTAAGTGTTTAAATACTCGCTTAATGAGTAGTTCTCTCTTCCTCTTTTTTTTTTTTTTTTTTTTAATCTTACTCTATAATTTTTTGTAATTTTAGACAATAAAATTATAAATATTTTGAGATGCAGAAGTATTGAATGCGTTTTATATTACAGTTGAAACCCCAATTGTGATTTAGCATTTGAGATGCTTATTCCCGTTTCCTTACTGTCATTTTAAAATTAATTTTACATGCATTCATGGCCGTGGAAGTATTATTCAATCTTAAATTTATTAAATTTTCGATCCTCACTTGGTAGCCTAAACATGGCAACCAATCGCCAATCACTTGGCTTTTGCTGAATTTCGTGTGGCAATCTTCTCGTCATCAGATTCACTGTTTTTGGCACTAAATTTAAAAAATTATACTGTACACTTGATTTTAACCATCGCTCCAATTATTTGAATATGATATTTTGTTGAAATAATGATATTGGTTCTAATAAAAGACTCGCCTATGTTGCAACTGATTCACTGTTTTTGGCACTAAATTTAAAAAATTATACTGTACACTTGATTTTAACCATCGCTCCAATTATTTGAATATGATATTTTGTTGAAATAATGATATTGGTTCTAATAAAAGACTCGCCTATGTTGCAACTGTTGCAACGTACTATATTTTTTATCTTTATCGTAAAATGCCATTAGATGTAAAGTGTATTCATTTAACGGTTGAGACTGAGTCAGTTAAGTAAAGTAGCCGGTTGCTAAAAGAGACGGTGGAAAACTAAATTAAATAAATAAAGGCTCATATGCAGATCAATATTCACTATATTTTAAGAGGTCACCATCAAAATCTTATCAACTTTGGTTTGAAGCCAAATTCCAGATGACGACATCTTAATTCTATTTTTTTCTTCCAATAAATTTAATGTTTTCGAACCTGCAAATCTGGACAAATGCTTTAGAAATGATCAAATCTTGACATCCTTCAAACCACAAAAACAATTATCTATCAATCATGCTTATTCCAATTATAAGACATCAAAATAAGTCCAAGCCTTCGACAAATTGATCGATATTTTGCCATTTATTATTTTAGTTTTTTTTTCTCAATTAAATCCATTAACAAGAATCCATTAAGACCATTCCAAAAAATTGCAAGTATAATGAAATGGAACCAAGTTTCAAATTTCAAAGAAAAAAATTACCACTTACAATGTATCTTACAAGACAGTAACTTATTACAATTGCATTCATTATTATCATTACAATATCCATTAAAGGCACTACTAAATAGTAATCATCAATGCAATAGCCCAGTAAATGTCACCAACAACTACAAACTCAAACCACTTCCCCTTGGTTAGCATTGTGACCACATTAACTTGTTTTTCAACATCTTGTTTTCTTCTTTGGAGGCCAATGATTGTGGACATTATCAAATGGACTTAAAAGTATCAATTAAACATGTAGGGTATAAATGCTTTTTTATTTTCTCATTCCAGCATTTATAATGGGTTATTAAACTAGCTCTTACTCTCGCTACGTACATCAGTCAAGTGCTCGTCGATCTCCTCAATGGATGACACTCGTGATTTGTGAATTCTCCTAGCTCACAACACCAACTTGTAACAGATAAAGGAAACATGAAATGGTCACACAAGCTGACAAAATTTGTGAAGGCTGCATAATATTAATATTATCGTCTCTTATTGCATCAGTTAACAAAGCTGATTGAGAGGGCACCTCCCTGTCATGTTACATTTGTAGCAACCAATTGAAGTAAATATAAAAAAAATTTAAAAAAATCATTACCTCAATCTTGGAAACCTTCAATTCCTCTTGTACAACTAATTGCAAGGTGGAAATTGAAGACAATCAACTGCTTGTCGTCGATCTCTTCAATGGATAACACTCTGAATTCTATATTCTTCTTTCTCACCATGCCAATCTATACAAGATGGAAGCATTAAATGGTTACACATGCTAACAAAACTAGAAGCACCATTATTAAGAGTTCATAATATTAATCTTATATGTTATCTTAGTGCATGAAGTACTAAAAATTCAAAGACTTGTATAATGTTCTACGGAGTGATATATGCACGCCATGTAATTGGAAAAAATAAAAAAATAACACAACATCAATTACCAGCAGACAAACTCCATCAATTTATCAATGGTCACTAACCAACTCCTTATCTCACTTGCCTTCAATTCTTGTTGTAGAACTACTTTATGTCCAAAATTGCATTCTATATGTCAAAGAGGAATAAGAATATCAGACTTTAGAAAAAGATTGTCTTTAACAAACAAACATGCCAATGCTTATGATGTAAAACACTTATGACTAGATACTCATGGCCCATGAAAATCTAAAAGGAAATTTAATTATTTTCATCAACAAATAGCCTAATTTACCAAGTCATAAAATCATTTAAAGGGGGTTCATCCCCATAGCCCTTCAACATGCTTGCTTTTATAAGTAAAAGAGTCATGTTTTTATCAACCAAGTACAACCCAATAATAGAACTAAATTAAAATTCATAATACCAATATCCTCGATACACAATTAGACATCAGAAGAGCAATAAAAAAAAAACAAGCATATGACAACATGCCCTAGAGCTAAGACCTCATCAATTATCGATATAAACAAATGATTGCTACAAAAATGAAGTAATATGTACCTACACAATTTGTTTAAAAGTAAATGCAGGATCATTCTTCATTTCCCTCTTCTAGAAATTAATTGCCCCTTGCTCCTTCAACCCAGTGCTTGTTGCAATGAAATTAAACATTGAATCCTTGTTGCTAGTCTCACCTTCTCGCATTTTAACAACTAAGCATAACCGGCTCTACCAACCTAATTATGACAATTAAATCTTTTAAAACAAAGTTGAATATTTTTTTAAAGTTTAAGAATTACCTACTGCATCCGCTTCTATGGCACATCAACATATTAAATAGATGTGATAATCCCTTTCTTTTTCAAATATGATTAATTCCTAAACTTTCAGCGCCACGAAATATGCATTTGCCTACTACATTTACAAATTCGGCATCAAATTCATACCCATGATAGTTCATTTTCATATACAAATCATTCCCATTTCATATACAAATCATTGGAATCCTCATTCCCCTCAAAAAATTGCAATCGCCTTATTTCGATTTTGGTGTCTCCTGATTATTTCTTAAACGAAATCACTTACACCTGCTACACTAACAAAATCACCATCCAACTCATACGGCTTACATCCCAAGTTGCAACATAGGTGAATCATCAAAATCTTTTCCCTCCCATAAAATTGCGATCGTCTTCTTTCGATTTCGACGTCTCTGTATTATTTCTCAAGCACAATCAGTTGAACCCTAAATCTCTTTTTTCCATACAAACATCGTTATTGTTTTTTTTTTCTTGATCATATTTTTCAGATGGATCATTTCTCACTAGCAATTATATAAGTACAATGCTGGATTTAACGGTTCCTGGTGCATACTTTACTTATTCACTGAACTCATCTCGACTGTTAGATGGACTCAATCTATATCCAATGGCATTTTAGAATGGAGACAAAAAGTGTGTTATGTTGCAACTGTTGCAACATAGGAGGACCCTCTAACGAAATCATTTCAAATTAATTGAAAAATGATTAAATTATTACCATTTGGGATGCAAAAGGATGTTCTTCACTCTTAGTGATTCAAACCCATAACAAAATTTTTGTATTATTAAACCCAATTGAGATATTGCATTTGGAATGTTATTTCACTATTTGTTATGGCGCATAGTATGGCAATGAAGTATTTGATTCTCACCTAATAGTCTAAAGTCTAAACGTGGTAACCACACCATTGCCTTTTTTCGAATTTCATGTACTAATCATCTTATTCATAAATAGATAAACAAGTGAATTTATTTATTTATTTTTTGCCAATTGTTTCTGTAACTGAATAAAAATATAGTAGATCTTTTAACACATTTTGAAAATTTTTTCCCCAAAATAACCCCATTTAATTTATAAAATATGAAGCAATATTTTAAAATTAACAATTTTTCTATAAAATTTCACTGTAAAAAATATTGTTTTTACGTTTCTACGAATGAAATACAATAAATCCTACAATCTTAAATTGTTTTCTTCTTGTTAGATATTTCTATCTTCATAACTCTAAACCCTTATAATTTCCTTAGCAAAATATATATTTTCAATTTAAATTTATAACACGAATATAAATTCAGAAATAACTTGAATGTAAAATTTCATTTAAAGAATAATTTATTTAAGCATTTAATAAAATCCTTATTCAAAGTAAGAAATAAATTAATTAATCTTTAATTATTTACATAATTTTAATTGAACAAAAGGAGTTTTGAGGGGTGTCAAAAGACATGCTCATAAAAGCGTTAGGCAAGCCCATTTTTACAAAGTCCAATTATTGGGCCCACTTGCCTTAAGTCTTATCCTAAGGTCGAGTTGCTCAGACCCCCTAGATTGTGTCCCGCATTCACAAGGCAATCACAGGAGAGAAAATTTGAGTAGGTCAGGTGCCCACCAAAATTTAATATAAAAAATAATAGATCTTACGGAACCCACTTACCCTACGGATTAGCACTATATAAGTAGCTCCTTCTACCGACTTAATAGATGAGAAATTCTACAATATATTAAAATTATTATATTAATTATATAATATTTAACGTATCCTAGAGTTTTTCTCTAATTCAAGTTGCAGGATTATTTTCCTCCAATGCAATATGGTACCAACAACATAAGATTATGTCACATATTTCATTTCACAATTAACTTAACATTAAACACAAAACAAAAAATTCTTAGGTCACGACTCTAATGCAACGTGCCACGATGCGATAAAACTTTTCTAAGAAAATCGGCTTTTATTATTATTATTAAAAAAATATAAGTCACTTTTTAACATTTTAACTGCTATCCCAAGCAAAAGCGAATCCAACCATACTTTTTGAAGTCTCAATACAAGATTGCTGGCAACAACGCAGCCGAAGTAAAAGGCATATATAGAAAAGATTTCTATTTGTATCCCAATTTGCTTCACCAATCACCATTCAAAATCCCTTCGTTTTACGTAAGCTTTTTCCCCTTCTTATCTGGATTGGATCTCATTAGAACGCAACAAAATCTAATAATACAAAGTTTACTGGTACCGAAAATTTATTCCTGATTTCACTCCTTCACCTTAAATTATTCTCACTTGAATGCTGTAATTTATGTGATTATAATATTTTAAAGTTAATAAAAAAATAAATAAGATATTTTAATTTTTTTTTTTATTGTGTCCGGCAACTTTTGGCGTGGAGAAGGAAGATTCAAAGAAACTGCTGAGCCATTGCAGAGCACATTTTCTTTATCTGTCGAGCTCTCTTTGTTTTCTCCGACATTTTATTTTCATATTTGTTGAGTGGTCAACTCAAAACGAATATTAGATACCATTTGATATTTTCAAGGCGGTCTTAGCTAAACTTTCTTTTGAGCAAGCAACGACTGACTTTTGATTCTGTATTGGGTCCCTTGGTGATACATATACATATATATAGAATTGCTTTGATTCTGATCTGGTTTCGGTTTTTAGGCCTTTTTGAGTTGGTTTTGAAGCTTTTTCAATAAGGTTATGCGTTCGTATATTCAAGTTCTCTTTTTGATTTATTTTGATTGTTATTGTGTCTGTTTGAGTATTAAATGAGCTTGGTGTAGCTTCTGAAATGATGGGCATATTTATTGTTTCTCAGGATATTACGAGTGGCGGGTTGTAAAATCTTGCTGCTTTATAAGTTTGGTATTTTGATCCGGGTTCGAGTAATTTAGATCTTTAGTTCGGATAGTTTTCTGCAACTAGAATCCGATAGGTTTTTGAACGAAGTAGTTTTGAGTTTTGAGATTGCATCAATTTGGTTACGTTGGTTGTTGGTTGCTAATTGCGTTTATCAAAAGAGCTAGTTGATTGAAATCATGGAGCTGGCTCATGAAGGGTCAAATGGGGATGGAGAAATAGAGGAAAGGGAGAGATTAAACCCGGGAGAACCTTCTTTCCGGGAGTCCCATGTGTACCGCCACCATTTTCCTGGAATGGTGAGAAAAAAGGCCTATATATTTGATGGGTATGGGAAATATTATATTAAAGAATGGGATCTTACAGAAGGTATTGGCAATGAATTTTCTTGGTACCATGTAGAACTGCCAAAAGGAAGCCAAAAACCTGCTCAATCTGCACAATACCTTATAGACGTCCTTTGCCCGCCTTTGAAGCTTCAAGACATTTTATCCCTTGTCAGTAATGGGCCTTTTTGTGGGCATGTTGATGGAGCGCTTGTATTTAGAGTTAATTCACCTGGTCCAGCCTCTAGCAATTTCACATTTAGAATTGCTGCTAGGGTTACTGATAATTCTGTCATTACTGTGTCTTTGGGTCGTGTTCCAAGGTTGGGTTTCTCACCCATGGGTCAATCACTTCTTTCGGAGATTCCTAGTGTAGAGAACCATAGAGGTGAGCCGAAGGAAGGGAGTGGGATTGTAATAAGGGAGCATGTCCTTGAATTCTTGCTGACGATGAATCACTCTGAGGAAGCTGATAATCCCGTTCCAAAATCTCTCTCCAATCTTGTTGTTCACATCGTTGACACACACGTGGATCACCTTCAAGATGTTGTGACTAAACTGGAGATCGAGCTGGATTCTGTGGAGCTTGAACTGGATAAAGGTAATTTTATTTAGCAATGTATATTTATGTTAGTCATTGTAATGTTTATGATGCTCCAACGAATTTTTGTGCTTAATAATCTTCCTAGAGAAACTTGTTTGCATGTCCGGTCATGAAGATGTATGGATAAATCTTTTAGATTTCATGCTTTCCTCTCAGTTGTAATGTGGTTGGAATTTCTAGGGCAATGATAAGGTGGCCACCAATGTGATTATTTAAACCCAGCCATTTTTTTTTTAATTCTTTTTGGTTCTTTACTCTCAAGTCATACAATAGATTTTTGCACCTACTATTATTGACAGATCTTGTTATGATATTCTGATGCCAACACTTTAAATGTAATAAGGTTTAGATTTAAAAAAAAAGAATGATAAATGCTGAACCAATTCAAAGTCATATTGTTGTGCATTGATGTTTGATAATTTCGGTGATCTTAATGTATCTGATAGACAAAGTCAACTGTTTTACTCATGACTTGCTACTGCAATTTATTTTTATAAATGGAAAGACGAAAGAGAAAAATGGAAGGAATTCCATATTATGCTTAGTAATGATGTAACCAATAATTGGATTTCTAACTTTTTTTTTGGTTAAATAAGTACAGTACTTCCTAAGTTGTATCTGCATTCTGCCTATATTATCCCTTGAGTTTCTTTTGGACTTGTTTCTGTTCTCTGTTTGAATTGGCATTAGCTGCTCTTAGACGAGTTTCTGTAACTATTGAGCTCAATTACAGGTGGTTTTGCCTTAAAGAAACAAATGTTGGAGGAGAGAAGATTTCCCAAAATGCATCTTAACTTGCAACGCCTCCTACAGGTACTGTTTCCATTCATTTTTATTTGTCCCCTAATGAATTCCATATTAAAGCGATGTGCACTCATGGACTCTTACATTTATTTTCCCTACGCTCAGGTGATTTCATATGGGGAACAAGTATTTCCACGAGTCAAAGAAAGGTGTTCTTCAAAACATTGGTTTTCCAGTGATGATATTAATGCCTTAGAGGAGTTAACTGGCCGGCTAAGGAGATTAAAAGAGAATGTGGGATTTATAACAAACCGTGTAACAGCAATTCAGGCTGCTCTTGATAGTTGGCAGGCTGAACAAATAAACAGGAAACTCTATTATCTCTCATTCCTTTCAATAGCATTGCTTCCTTTATCCATCATCACTGGAGGTAACTTATCTCTTCAATCTAAGCTTCTACTATTATAAAGTTTCAAGCCATTGCTACTCTCTAATTCGGCAATCATTTAGCACTAATCAATCTTTCATGCATTCATATCAGTTTTTGGAATGAATGTGGGAGGAGTTCCATGGACATTGCAGGAGGAACCGAAGGATGGTTTCCGAAATGTTGTATTTCTCTGTGTGGCAATGCTATTACTGGTGCTGCTATGCTTCCTTTGCCCAGCTGCTTATAGCCGAATAGCTGCTTGGCAGCGGAGGAGGGCTATGAGAAGAAGCTGGTCGCTCAACAGAAAATCATTCCTCAAGAGATCCGTTGGAGTTCAAGTTCAAGGAAGAGGAGGTTACCTTAGACTTTGATAGCAAAACAGAATCTAAATACTATCATCACTGGTACACGTCCCCATAATTTTTCCTGCTTACTTACCGACACGGCCTTCTTGGTGCATAATTCTTATACACACCCCTTTTTCCTTTTTCTGCATTAAACTTCAAACTTTGCTTACCTTCTGGTTTTGGGCCGGTACTTTATTTACTTATCATAGAGAGGACATTTTCTGCAGATGCAAAACTGTGAATATTGCAATGTGCGCTTATTTTTTGGCCGAATCTGTTCCTTTTTCTAACCGTGTTGTTGCAGGTCTGACATGAATTTTTGGAAAGCTTTTGACACGTTGTACAGATATTATGAATTTCACTATCAGATCAAATTTCATTTGAATGTGGTTCTTTTTAATTTATATCAGCAGTAATTGTCACTGCAGTGCCAGTGACACCAACACATTGAATTGTATTTTTAAATTATCATTATCATTTATTTTTCTTGGAAGTTAGCTCTCTTGTACATGAAGTGGGAATTTGCATAAAGCCTTCAAATATCCCTCAGATGGTATAAGGGAAGATTGATCGTAGCACCTAACAAATATTATTTGGCGACCTAAAGTTTCATTGAGCTTACTGGTTTTTCCTCCACTTTCTTTTTACTTTAGATGCACCGAAAGTGTCATTTTCAAATCAGCCACTATAAATCTGTTAATCTTTATAATCACCATTTTGGGAGAAGTCTTAGATTAGTTCTATATCTAGTGGCTCTAACAAAATCCACTCTGTAATAAAGCAGTTTAGATATTTAAAGTCCGAATTAAATATATTGTTATGTAATAATAGAACTTGATCGAAGATGAAGGATGCTAAGTAAAGGAACTTGGATTGAATATGTTCAACTTTAGAAAATTCATTTTTATTGGAGGGTCAAGATTGAAGCACATCAATGTGTTCACTTACGTAAATGTAAAGAATTAAATGTAGTTGAAACTCTAGAATCTATAACCCCTTTCCCAAGAAAGGGAAAATATGGATTTGCCCATTGCATTAAGGGACACGTCACAGATCTGGAATTAGAAGGATCAGACTCTTTGTACAAGGTGGCATCACATGAACAATTAATTAAAAGGCAACTACGACGGCGTTTCACGCTCACACAGGAAATTGGAGAGCGCACGGTGCGCCGCTATACGGTTAGGTTTAGTGCCACCCGGTTAAACTACACAGAGGCCTTCATATTTGATTTAATTTCATTGAAAAAGAAAAAAAGCCTAAAAAAAAAGTATTTTGTAACATATATACATCAATAGTTAAAAAAAAAATTATTGGTAGTCAAATTACAAGTGGAATAAGTGAAAAATGTATTTTTTTTAAAAAAAAGTAGAGAAATGAATCAAGTTTAAATTAATTTTTAATTTTTTTAAACTCGAGATTAGATAGTTAGTAAGTATAACTATATAAAAACTACTCCATTAAGCAACTTTAAGAGCAGTTAAAAAATATTCATTACCATACAAAAGAGAATAATTATTAACTACTTAAATTGGTTTATTTGAAAAATTGAGTTAAAGTACAATAATGATAAACAAAATTTTATATTGAGTTCGATAATTATAAGCAAAACTTTATATTGATTATTGTTTTTATTGTTTTTAATACATTAGAATGTAACAATCTATTCCAATGTATGAAAAATCTTAAAGTATACCGTGAAGAGTATGAGGAGGTAAATTAAGGGGGGCCTTTTGTGAGAAACAAACCGAATCGAGCGGCTTATTGTACGGAATAGATGGAGTCACACATCATATTTTTTCATGTCAGTCCATTAATTGAAAATATGATAGTGCATTAATTATAGTTTTCTGAAAGAAGAGGGACCTATGAATAATTTTGCCTGGCAATTGCAATCTGCTCTAGAACGTTCCACCTCTCGCTAGAATTATATTGACCAGACCCATCAGCATCAGCAGCCTAATATAAAAGTAAAACCCTAAAACCCTTTTAAACCCTAATTCATTAAAACCCCCTCCAACTAAATCTCTGTTTCTCCTCCTCACACACAGCTGAACAGATCGATTCATCGACCTTTAGCTATGGCCACCTCTGTTCTGCTTCGACAATTGCGACGCCGTGACGTTGCCTCCACCCCTATTTCTGCCTACAAATGCGTGCGTCAATTTTTAAACTTAATCTAATCATTCGATTTTTGGGAATTTCTCGTATTTTTATATTTTTGGATTGATCTGTATCGTGGGTATTTATTTGCATATGATTTTTTTTAAAGTCTGTTACTTTCTTGATTTTAGATTTCTTGCTAAACTTTGGGTTTCTGGAGTATTGCTGCTCTTGTGGTATTGGTTTTTAGCTTATAATTTCACCTAGGCTCTGCTGTTCTGTGTTTTATATGAAATATAAAGTAATTGATTTCACTTTTTTATTTCACCATGGTACTCGAATAAATTGACGGTCTCTCTAGTATCTGCCTATGCAATGAATTAAATTTTTTGAAACGATGTTTCCAGGTTTGTTTAACGTATGGGTTTCTTTTTTAAGGATTGATTGATGTCATGATACTTGCTATTGTTAATTTTTTTTTTGGGGGGGGGGGGGGGGTATGATTCACGTTGTCATTTTTTGTGGTGCTTGTGTTAAATTTGAGGGTCTTATAAAATAAACTGTTAGTGGATATGTGACTCTTAATATTTGTAACGGTGGTTGTTGCAGTTTACTAGCAATGTCAAGCCCTCATGGGCCCCTTCTAATCTGGGTAAAAGTTGGGCAAGTTTGACTAGACCTTTCAGGTACTCATGTTTTGCCTGCTGTTTTTATCTTGGATGTTTAAGTGAATTTCTTACTACCATTGTTTGTAACTCTTTGAATTTGTTTGTGCAGTTCAAAACCTGCTGGTAATGACATTATTGGAATTGATCTTGGAACTACCAACTCGTGTGTTGCACTTATGGAGGGAAAGGTAAGAATGCTTTGTGTTTTCAATATATTTTTCTACATGTTCATGTTCATAGCTTTTGACTGTTCAGGGATTGTTTCTGATTTATGTTTATGTTATGCATAGAACCCTAAAGTTATTGAGAACTCTGAAGGATCTAGGACTACACCATCAGTTGTAGCTTTCAATCAGAAGGGAGAGCTACTTGTGGGTACACCAGCAAAGCGTCAGGCTGTGACCAACCCAACTAACACGCTCTTTGGCACTAAGCGTTTAATTGGTAGAAAATTTGATGATCCCCAGACACAAAAAGAAATGCAGATGGTTTCATATAAGATAGTAAGGGCCCCCAATGGGGATGCTTGGGTTGAAGCCAATGGGCAGCAGTACTCGCCAAGTCAGATTGGGGCCTTTGTTCTAACCAAGATGAAAGAAACTGCAGAGGCCTACCTTGGAAAGTCAGTTTCAAAAGCAGTAATCACAGTTCCGGCCTATTTCAACGATGCTCAAAGGCAAGCTACTAAGGATGCTGGTAGAATTGCTGGCCTTGATGTTCAGAGAATCATTAATGAGCCTACAGCTGCTTCACTTTCTTATGGCATGAACAACAAGGAGGGTCTCATTGCAGTATTTGATCTTGGTGGGGGAACATTTGATGTCTCAATCCTTGAAATTTCTAATGGAGTATTTGAGGTATTAATTGTTTGATAATTTGAAATGTTATGTTTATTGATTGTTTAAAAAAGTGAAACTAATTATCATATCATGCAGGTGAAAGCAACAAATGGTGACACATTCTTGGGGGGAGAGGATTTTGACAACACTTTGTTGGAGTTTTTAGTGAGTGAATTTAAGAGGACTGAAGGAATTGATCTGTCAAAGGATAGGCTTGCATTGCAGAGGCTTCGTGAGGCTGCCGAGAAGGCGAAGATTGAGCTTTCATCAACAACCCAGACTGAAATTAATCTTCCATTCATCACAGCTGATGCTTCAGGTGCAAAGCATTTGAATATCACACTTACTAGATCCAAATTTGAGACTTTGGTGAATCACCTGATTGAGAGGACCAGAGTTCCTTGTAAGAACTGTTTGAAGGATGCCAACATTACTACAAAGGATGTGGATGAGGTACTTTTGGTTGGAGGAATGACCCGTGTGCCAAAGGTGCAGGAAGTGGTCTCAGAAATCTTTGGTAAGAGTCCAAGCAAGGGAGTAAATCCTGACGAGGCAGTTGCCCTTGGTGCTGCTATTCAAGGTGGTATTCTTCGCGGAGATGTCAAAGAGTTGCTTCTCTTGGATGTGACACCTCTATCACTAGGTATTGAGACACTAGGTGGCATCTTCACCAGGCTGATCAATCGCAACACAACTATTCCAACAAAGAAGAGTCAGGTGAGTAACCTTCAAGTGCTTTACATCAACACGTGTGAATAATTTTTGAAGCGACCCATTTCTGCAGAAACATATGTGAATATTTAATTTTTTGTTTTAGAATAATCTGACATGGCCATATGAATTTTGAGTATACAGTAGTAGAGACACAACATATGGTGATCAGATGTTTCCTGATTTGTTAAGGCACTTGTTTTCATATTCCATGGTGCTGTTTATGGCATTGTGCGCAAGGATCTGACTTGTAGTTTTTGCATGTTTTTTTTGGGGCCTCTGGTCCAATGGATACATATACTGTCACAAAGCATCTTTATGATTGTTTTTTTCTTTGTTCTCCATGACGTGATGGTCAGACTGATTGGTGATCCTTTGTTTACAGGTCTTCTCAACGGCAGCTGACAACCAGACTCAGGTGGGGATTAAGGTGCTTCAAGGTGAGCGCGAAATGGCAGCTGACAACAAGTCCCTAGGAGAGTTTGAACTTGTTGGCATTCCACCAGCTCCTAGAGGCATGCCTCAGATTGAGGTCACATTTGACATTGATGCCAACGGGATTGTCACTGTTTCTGCAAAGGACAAGGCCACTGGCAAGGAACAGCAAATTACCATCCGCTCATCTGGAGGTCTATCAGAGGACGAAATCGAGAAGATGGTTAAGGAAGCAGAATTGCATGCCCAGAGGGATAACGAAAGAAAAGCTTTGATTGATATCAGAAACCAGGCGGACACCACCATCTACAGCATTGAGAAGAGCTTGGGTGAGTACAGAGAAAAGATTCCCAGTGAGGTTGCAAAAGAGATTGAGGATGCTGTTGCAGATTTGAGAAAGGCCATGGGAGCTGACAACATTGATGATATCAAGTCCAAGCTTGATGCAGCAAACAAAGCGGTCTCTAAGATTGGACAGCACATGGCTGGTGGTTCTGGTGGTGGTGCTGCTTCTGGAGGTTCCCAGGGTGGTGATCAGGCTCCCGAGGCCGAGTATGAGGAGGTGAAGAAGTGAGCACGGAGGTGGTAAATTTCGTTCATTGCTCCTTCGAAAGGATTCGCACATTCAGGGATGAGCCTTGTTTTGATTTGTAGTTTTAGGATATATGGCGGTTTTGTATCTAAATTTTTATTTATTCAAGTTGTTAGGATAACGTTTTGTTTTATTTTGTGAAACTGCACAAGCAAGTTAAAACCCTTTGCGGTGTATGGTGGTTTAACATAAATTTTTCATGAAATAATTCCATTGTTGACTTCTTGAGCCGTTGCGTTTTTTGGTTTCCCCACGGTATCTCGTCAGCGTCGACACTTCACGTTTGGTGTTTGTCGATGATCCTAAAATTTCTTTTAGGTTCAAAAGCTTATTTAAGCCCAAAGATGTTTGACATTGATAAAAACTTCAGTTTTTCATCCTTTTAATTATTTTCTTTAAAATTTGAATGAGTTGGAATTTTTTGTTTCTTTAATATTCAAATATTAGAAATATTTTTGTTATTTTATAAATGAAAAATATTTTAAATATAGTTATTTGGTATTTATGTTTTTATAAATAAAAGAATAGGTTTTATAATTTAAGAAATAAGTATATTTATCATACATATAATAATTACTTTTCAATCAGTCTTTTTCTAATTTATTTTTACATTTAAATGTAAATGTTTAAAAATTAAATATAAACTATAAAAAGTAAACAAATGAAATTTAACAATATTTTTAAGTTGGACGTTAAATGTTTAACAAACAAGTTCTAAATCAAAAGTGTTTAAAAAAAGTTATATTATTTTATCATTTTTACCCGATAAGAAATTTTGTATAATTAGCTTCGTTTCCGGTTACGATTACGTAAGGGTTCAATATTGTCATTAATGAACCCATGCTAATTCTCAATTATGTATGGTTACAAAATGAGTCTATTGCTGCTCTCCAAGTTGCGTTTTGCAATGACTAGGTGAGTTTTATTTACTCCTGAATTTGACTGGGGTTATGATGATGGAGGAATTGACTTTTGACTGATTTTAAAGATACGATAATGTGATTTTTATATTGAATAGAAGGGTTTTGCTAAGTTAAATTCTATGTATCTTATATTGATTTTAAAATATTTAAAAAATTATGACATTCATACTTAAATTTTGCAAGACCTATAACTTATATAAAATGCAATTTAACAGGACTTAAATAAAAAATTATGTAAATCCTATGATATTTTTTAGTGTCCCATGCCAATAATATAGTCGTCAATATATCATTATTCTAATTAAAAAAATTCCTTTAGGTGAATGTTAGAATTGATAAAATTTGTCGTGGCAGATAAGAGCTTTTATGTTCGTTCGAATTCACTCAACACTGTCACCCATGTGAAGACTGAAAATAGGTTATTGGCTTTATATTCCTGCAATGTTAAAAAGGAATTAAACAACAATTTTTTTTTTAATATATTACATAATCACTCGGATTTGTATTGGGGTGGAAAGTATAAAATAAAACAACTTAGGGTGGTTATGAAATTATCACAAAATATGAGGTCAGGGTCCATCCTTAATTAAAAGTAAATTTACTTGATTAACAATAACTGAAAGGGTGGGGATATTTCCACCCCATTATTTGTATAAACCCACCCCACTTCTAAAAAATATTTATAATAAATGCACATTATTTTTGATAAATACAAATCAACATCAATATGTGTATAATTAATCAATTAAATCATTCTTATATTATTTTTACTTAGTTTTTTACTATAAAGATTGTTTTAATATGAGTTTTATTTAATTATGTAATCGTTATTGCATAAAATTACTTAATCTGAAGCATAATGTGTTTTTTTATCTAATACTTTAAGTACTTAATTTTGTGACTTATTATCTAACTTTTTAAATGAAATCTAATCATTTTTAATATTTTAAATGTAAATGACATAAATTTAATAACCTAATAATTTACATGAGTATTGACTCATAAGGACATAATGTTAGTTAAAGGTTAATAATCATGCTAATAAAGTAGAATTGACTATTTAAAAGCATAAATTTTGTATAAAATAAAAAATATTAAAATTGAAGTAAATTTTTTGTACTTTTACATTTTAAGGATAAAATAGTCAATTTAAATTTAGGCTGAAGCAATCTTAGTAGTAAAACATAACAAAAAAAAAGTCACAAAAAATAAATTAAGAATTTAAGAAAGATTTAATTGATTAATTCCTTAGAATTCTTCTTTATTTAAAATTTTTAAAAGTAATGTGAAAATTTTAAAATTATTTTCTAGAAGTGGGGTGGATTTACAGAATTTGTGGGGTGGAAATATCACCACCCTAACTGAAAACTTCCTTGTAATACCAACAAAAGTGGGGCAAGTTATAATAAACAATTAATATATAAGTTATGATATGATTAGTTGGCCAATAAATTTATACCATGTGAATATAATAGTAACAAAATAGAACTGCTTTAAATAGTTGGAGGCGGGTCACAAAAAAAAAATCGACCAAGAGACTTCCTTGTATAGCCGGTTGTGACAAAAGTCACAACATCATTTTAACCATTAAATTACGGACAACATAAATGTTAAACAAAAGGAGCTCCAGTTCATCCAACATAATCCTCCTCAAAATTCAATGCCGACCTCCACCAACGGATTCTGCACTGGATTTTTCTAAAGCCAAATTTTTGTATTGTTTTAGCTCCTAATCGTTTGCCTAATTTAAGTTTCCAACTGCACAGAATTCAAAACCATTTCCGCAGCTTATGAGTACCTTGTGATTTTGAAGGCCTCATAGTCGGACTAACCGGATAATGAGAAATTTCAAATTAGTATTAAATTTTTAACTATTAAATTAATAAAACCCAAAACGTTAAGGAAGATAAGCTGATGCTACTCCTCCAACTAGCATCCCACTCAAAATCCACCACCAAGAGAAGTCGAAGCTGCATCTCTTCCAACGAGCATCTTACTCAAAATCCAGGACTGAATTTTGTACTGGCTAGGGTTCATTCGATGTAGATGGACTTGCAAAATTAAAGTGGCGCCAACTGTTCACGTCTTGAATTAGAAGACCAAAACATGTAACGAGTGGCAACGAATTAGTGGCTCGTTCAGTTTCGACAAACCAACGCTACTTGGGGGTCGCCACATCTATCTTTACCTCTGATCTCCAGTCCTTCCAAGGCAATTTCAAAGTCGAGTTCTTGGCTGCTCAGATTCTTAACAGAAAAGTAAATTTCTAGGTTTTGATCCTAGTTCTACGTCGAATTGCTATGTTTTTTTTTTTATCAACAATAAATATTCATCGTTTGAAGTTCTTGTGAGGGTCAATTGTTAATTCTTAATAAATTGAATGTATAGAAGACAAAGATTCCAAATTGGTGTGTTAATGTCAATCTGGGGCCCTGAGACAAATGGTATTGTAATTAATTCTCTGCGGTTTACACGTGCATGCCCTCGTGAACATCTATGGAGCACTAAGAATTTAATTGTTCTTCCATACTATATCCACCGCTAGGTTGGTAGGTTTTTTTATATATGTGCTTCATTATGCGAGAGTGTTGTGATGTATGGCACTCAAAAAAATGAAAAATGGTGGGGGACATGGCAAAAGAATATATTGTCTTGTTTGCTCTAGATGCCGAGTTGTTGAAATTTAAATGTAACTTGATTCATTGAGGAATTTGATCTAAAAATTGATGATGAAGTGATTAGTTGATTTCATCTGTTCATGCAGAAACATTCCTATTCATTTCTAGGTATTTGATTGTGGAGTTCCATTTTAGGACAAGAATTTTCTTGTAAGCTAATTAAACTATTATGCTATTCATAAGATTGTTTGTTTATGTATGAGAAAATCTATTTTGTATAGAATTTGTAAGAGCTTTATTTAACTGGTATTCTTTTATCTTTGATTTTTTTTTAATGTTTTTTTGGTCTCGAGGGTGCTGATTTTGATGTGGAAGCAGCTCAAAGAGGGATCGTCCACATTGATGAAGTTGATAAGAAGTGAAGGTAGTTCATAAAATGTATAGCTGTTATGCATTTAGTTACTGTAATGCCAGAATTATGTATGCCCTGTTATATTCAGTTGCAGGCTAAGAGTCTAAACAATGGCAAGGATGTATTGAGGGAGGGAGTCCAATAGGTTTTACTGAAAATGCTACAAGGAACTGTGAGTATAACAATAGCAAAATTAGTCTATCAATTTAGTGTTTTCTTTCTTGTTTACTTTCCTTATTGTTATAGAGAGCAGATTTACGTTTCTTCAACAACCACAATTCAAAAAAAAAATAATAATAATAGAAATAGTTGAT
Organism: Luvunga scandens; assembly: GCA_030449905.1. Taxonomy (NCBI): domain Eukaryota; kingdom Viridiplantae; phylum Streptophyta; class Magnoliopsida; order Sapindales; family Rutaceae; genus Luvunga; species Luvunga scandens. Next base: position 1,564,644 of record JASUUG010000714.1, read on the forward strand.
ATTTTAGTACTCAATTGCATAGTAAGAAATGCTTAATTCATCTATGGCCTAGAGAATTATGACATAATTTTGTGGCGTAATTTTATTAAATGTTTCGTAATTTCTAAATTATTGGTCTAGAGATTATATCTACTATTTTGATTTCCTCAATCAGTTGTTGATGATGATGAAAAAGAAACTGTTTTTCCCTTTTTTTCCCTATCAAGGTTCCTACTTATGCGTAATTTGATATTTCATGGCTACACTGAAATTCATACTCATAATAGGTTTCTATTGTCAAATGCGGAGACTTTTATCTTTCACAAATCCTGCATGCATGAAAATAATCTCAAATAGTTAGTAAATGAAGTGATAACAATGTTAAACTCATCTTTGGTCTATCAAGTGATGTTATGATCGGGCTTGTAGATGGAACCACTCTTACATTGAGTTAAGTTTTGGCTCCTGAGTAAGTTGTATGATAGAATGCTTATGAAAGTATGCATCTAATAGAGTAAGAATTCGTACTGGAAAAACGTATGAACAAAGCTAGTTTTGCAATTTGAGATGCTATGGAAAGCATACATATGCCATTGTCTAAGTTGTTGACATTTGTAATTTCAGGGAGATTGATAATAGCATTTCGGCATCTATTGTTTGATGTATTAACGTCAAGTTTCCTTAGTTGCTCAATTTGGTTTGAATATTTGACTATCACTGAATTTAATGTTCCTTTCTTAACATGTAGGTTGGTGAATATGGGAAATATGATGCAGTGGAGAGGAAATGAGAAAGAAAATTAAGGTAGTTACTTATGATGCAGAGGCCTCCAAAACGATGCCCCCAATAGATCGAAAACATATGATTCTGTTGTGGAAGATGGTGAATGGGAAGATGAGGGAGGAACATGGCCAATGGAGAAACAATAGCAAGTAGTAACTATGGGTTTGTATCGTATTAGTAAGTATCTCATTTGTTATTATTTTTGTTTTAATTTAGTATAACGTAATAAACTATAGCCGATATTAGATGTATGACGATGTTAGTGATGTCCTGAAAATTAATTGAGAAGGAAAACATGAAGAATTAAGAAAACAAATGGTGGGGCTATATGCAATCAAGAATGTACTGCGAGCACTCTTTTACGGCGCACTTTTATTCAATTTATTGTGAATAATCGTACAAATTAGCAACATTTTTTTTTTCATTAAGATGATTCCATTAAGTAATAATTACTGATTTACATGCATATTATCAAGTTACCACTAACAAAATTTGTGGTAAGGTCTTTTTCTTTTCGTGGTTTGGTCCAACTACATTTATGGAAAAACATTACAAAACAAATAAGACTACTAAAGAAATAAATTGGGTGGTAATATAGAGGTACAACAAGTATATGTCCTTATATTGATGGTATTTAATAGCATGCCATGTTGTTTTCATGAATGCAATACAGGAAAAGTATGAAGGATAAAAGCAAATGATGGTGGTGCTTGTGTCACGAAAGAGGCGAGCTGGAGTATAAAAAGATTTGTTCTGTACAATCTTTAGGAAAGTTAACTGATACAGGTGAAAACTGAAATTAGATATTAGAAAAAGTTTGTTTACTATTTTGTTTATTTATTTATTCTATGTAAATATGCAGGTAATGAAGAAAATAGGAAGTGCATTAAAAATTCTGCCACCTGAGAAAAAAAAACAACGCAAGTATGTTTATCGAAGGGAGGAAGAAAGATCGTTCAATGGAGTGAAACAAAGTTTTGCTTTGAGATGTGCTCCAGATCGATTTGCCTCATTGGCTTCTAAGTTGACAACCGAACAAAGAATTAGACTATGCTTGATTTGATTTGGTAAATTAATTAAGATGAAGTGTGGTCAGCTTCAACAAAAACAACGCGAGTGGTTAGTAGATAGGGTTGATGCGGCATGATCGATCTTAACCCTTCATGGTAAGGAGTTAAAGCTTAGTCAATGGAGTTTTGGGTATACAGTAAGTATTGCGAATGGAAGATTGTTTGTAGAGGCAGATGGAGACATGCAAGAAGTTGATGGATATTTAAGAAAGTTTGAAGCAACATGTAGGGGGGGTGCACATATAAAGAAGTTGGCCGATATCCTATGCAAATCAAATAGTGGTGACGATGAATTCAAAGGAACGTTCCTCTCTTTGCCAATTACCCAATGTTAATGAAATAAATTTTGGCAATAGAAACTCAATTCAACGGTGAAAAACTACTTTAAATTTCCCCCTACTATTTTATTAATAGTAATCGCGTTTAAATCATCTTGTACATTAGACGGTATAAGTGTTGATGAGCATAATCAATCTTACACTTACATTCTTATAAGAACAATAACATACTGTTCAATGAAATTCTGTTGGTGGCAAATTTGTTTCTTTTCTAACTCGCTCAAAAGTTTATCACATCTCCAAACCTAATTCAGAATACTGATTATGAAATTATGGGTATGTTATGAATCCTTTCCAAAAATATCAACGACAAACACAATATAGCAGTAGTGGATTTATTATAGACCTGTTTAGACAAAGATACAAATAACTTACTACTATAATTCTTTGAGCTGCAGCCGAGGCTGATGCTTTCAAATAGGTTTTTGAGAGCAGAAGCTTCCTCCTTTATCAAGTAAATCTTGCAAACATGAAAGAAGAAAGAAATTGCAAACTTGTCTTAAATTATATTATAAAAGTATACGACTAAATTCAATAAAGAGGCATTACCAGCTAAATTCAATAAAAAGGCATTACCAAACTAACTTCTTTTACCTTCAAAAATTCGTAAATATTATTTTCAAATTAGAATTAGTTTAAAAAAAAAAAAAATTCAAATCAGTACTGTCCATCAACAATCAACGACATGGATCAAAGAACATACTCCAGCAAAAATGCAGCAAAAAGTGGGCGACTATCGATGGCAATTAATCGGCGAAACCACGAGAAATCTTAACGGCGGCGTTCAACCGACCAGCCAAGCCGTCGGTGGAAAAAGAAGCATCGATGGAGACGACTTGTAGACGAATAGATTAGGATTCGATTATTATGTTTCAAGATTTGATTATTCTGTTTCAATTTGGTACCGTCTCTTTTTCTCCCTTCACAATCCGTAAATTTGACCATTCCCTCTTCAATTTTTTATTTTTAACCTTTTGAAACGATGTTCAAAGTTTAAACCATTTGGTCCAGTTGTCCAGTAGTTAGAGCTAACCAATTCAACGGTTTTTCTTTTTGTTAGAATTTGTAAAATTTAACACAACTTGATTATCCAACACGAACACGATACGAATAAATGAATATTGGTCGTTAAATTTAACATAATTATTAAATAGACTGGGTATAAATCAATATGATTTTTTCGTATTAGACTGAGATTAAAGTTCTTGACCTATTTATACAATCAATGACATAATTATATTTTTTATTTTTTAATTAATTTTTAGGTTCTGGTTATTAAAACTCAAATGCTGGACATGATCCTCTCTTCTATTTTTGGAATGATAGACATATACACAATATTTTATTTATAAAATTTTATAGATGTAAAACTTTAATAGTGTAAATATGTAAAATATTAGTAAGTATGTATATTTTATAATATTAAAATATAATATTATTTACATATGTATAATTAAATTTTTAATAATGTAATCGTATAATAATTGAGTGTGTGTATAAATAATATTTGTTAAATAAATACATATGAAATGAGTTATTGAGTAACTCATTTATTTGTTGTGAAATTTAAATCTTAATATTTTGACATAATTATTAAATAATTAATATTTTAATCGACTTAAATTTAACACGAAGTTAACACGACCAATAAACCGTTTTGCCAACTCAACCTTTTGTTATTACTTTTACATAAACCAAAAAATCATCCGTCGATTAAAATTGGAGATATCAAACAGTTTCAGATTATCCAGACGATAAGCGTAACTTAGGAATTGCCAATATATAAGGCCGAACGCAAACTTTTCCTCCCCCTTCTTGCTTCTTTGCACGCCGGCCACTGTCCTGAGCTTAGAAGTAAATTAAACAAAATTTTTTATATAATAAAACCCTAAAACTAAAACCCTCAAAATCCCAATTCCTTTGGTCTCTCTTAAAACAGTAAGCCGGTTTGTTAGCTCTTTTATCTCATAGTTTTTGCATCTCTTTTTTTCAAAAGCATTTTCAGCTTTGTTTATTTGCTCTGAAAATGGAGGAACAGAGAGCTGTACAGGAGCAAAAACTTGAATCTTTATGTTTTTTGGAATTTTTTATTTCCTTTCAATGAGTAGATGTTAATAATTGCTTTAATATGTTGATTTTTATTATTTATGAAAGTTGAAGTGGGTTAGTTTATTAGGTTGTTTTATTTGATGCATTGTTGATGTTGGGTAGGTTGGAATCTTTGGCATAATGGGGGGCAAGAAAAGGAGCTCTAATGTTGTAGAGGAAGGAGAGGGCGTAGTTGATACGGCTACTGAAAATGCCATTGCCGGTAATCTGGATGATGGCAATGTGGGGAATACCAATGTTATTTTGAGTCCTTTGAAGAAGAAAGTGAAAAAGGATAAGCAAAAAGGAGGAAAGGGAGATGGCGATGGGAAGAAAGTTTCTAGTTCTATCAAACCTATGGAAAGAAGGAAGAAAAGGAAATTGATGGACAAGGAGAGGCATCGGTCTGCTTTGGAAAGCAAAGAAGTTCGTCCAAAAGAAGTTGGTGGAGCATTGAGAGGAGAAGAAACTAAGGCATCAGTGGCATCGTGGTCATCTAGTAGTGGGATGCCTGACTTGCGACTTAGTGTTTTTAATGACTTGGCATCTGGTGATGTTTCTGTGAGACAAGCAGCAGCTGAAACAATGGTGAAAGAGTTGCAGGAAGTTCAGAAGGCATATTATAGACTTGGGGATCAGTCAGTTAAAGGTCATGGATTAAAGTTGGAAGCCAATAAGGATGATGGGTTAAATGACTGTGTGCCTTCTTTGAGATACGCTGTTCGTAGGCTTATCCGTGGTGTTTCTTCATCGAGAGAGGTATGCTTTGTTAGCTCGGTCCTGAATCTTCTCAATGGTGATATTGCTGTAATAAAAGTTATTTTAATTTCAAGAGTTATTTTGTAGCCCACTTGTTTTCGTTGGAGAACTTTGCATGGCATTTCTTGTTATTGGTACAAGCAGTGGGCCATCTATTAGGTAGATGATTCTTTCTTTCTAACTTTTTGCTAATTTATGATCTGAAATTGTTTTTGCAGTGTGCAAGACAAGGGTTTGCATTAGGTCTGACTCTGTCAGTCAGTACAATTCCAAGTATCAAAGTAGACTCATTGCTGAAACTAATTGTTGATTTGTTAGAGGTCTCTTCATCGATGAAGGGCCAGGTAGGAAATTTAATATCATATACTGTATATTTGATGGGGTTTTCATGGACTTTAAAAGAAAATCTGAGTTGTACTATTGCAGGAAGTGAGGGACTGCCTTTTAGGTCGCTTATTTGCCTATGGTGCTCTTGCTCGGTCTGGAAGACTAACTAAAGAATGGATATCTGATAAAAACACACCATACATCAAGGAATTCACCAGTGTCCTTATCTCCCTTGCAGCAAAGAAACGATACTTGCAAGAGCCTGCTGTCTTGATTATTTTAGAATTGGTTGACAAGGTACGGTCTAAGAAATGGAACTCATTCCAGTTAAAATCTATGCACTTACTTTTGATGCATGGTTGGGGAGGATTTAATTTTGTTGTTAATGGTGCATGTCCAACTTATCTATGGCTTTTACCTGTTATTTTAGATCTGGATTTGGTGAATAGTATGTAAGCATAGTGAGTTTTTTTAATTCTGCTGGCCTTTGTGATTAATCAATGTTTTTAATAGCTCATAGCAGCCTGCACTCCTTTGAAGTCATTTTCCGGATTTCTTTTTTGTTTTTTGTTTTTTTGGTTTGTTCCCATTGATGCGGGGGATGCATTACTCTGTTCAATTTCTTGGATGTGTATCATGTGTTTATGTTAGGACTAGAACTATGTAATTGATTTTTATACTCAGATAGTAGTTTTGCAGTTTCGCATTCTGTTGTTGCACATATCACCGGAACGTATTGCTCTGAGTTTTATACCTGCTGAATTGTTTACATTCCTTGTACATATGTTTACAACTTTCAAATACCTTTCGGGTGCTAGAAGGAGTAGCTCTCTGACTTATGCACCACTTTAGCGGTTTTTATTTATTGAAGAAAAAGAAAAGAGAAATTGTTCTTAGGTTCTTATGTGTGGGTGTCAAGTTGGAAGTGCTCACACGTGCCTTAATCCTTTTATGTCTTTTATGTTTTTGTAGCTGCCCACTGATGCTGTGGTAAGTCATGTCCTTGAAGCTCCCGGTCTTCATGAGTGGCTTGAAGGAGCCAATGAAGTTGGAAATCCTGATGCTTTGCTTTTGGCTCTTAGAATTCAAGAAAAAATTTCTGATGACAGCAAGAAGTTCGGCAAACTTTTGCCAACTCCTTTCAGCCCTAGTAAACTTTTTGCTGCTGACCATTTGTCCTCTCTTGTTAATTGCTTGAAGGTGGTATTCAGATATATCCATACGCTGCTACTTTAAGATGGATGAATGAAATCAGAAAATTTTCTGAAAATGTTTTTGTTTCTGTAATATGGCAGGAATCTACCTTCTGTCAGCCCCGAGTTCACAGTGTCTGGCCTGTTCTGGTAAATATTCTTTTACCTGATACAGTCTTGCAAGCTGAAGATGCAGCATCAGTTTCATCTTCCATAAAGAAGCACAAAAAGAACCGTAGGTCTAGCTCAACTGAAGAAGAGGTTGCCAAGAGCTTTCGGTCTTTCTGTGAGATTATTATTGAAGGATCGCTTCTTCTCTCATCTCATGATCGTAAACACTTGGCATTTGACATTCTGCTGCTTCTCCTACCAAGGTTACCTGCATCTTTTGTCTCGATTGTTCTGTCTTACAAACTTGTGCAGTGCCTGATGGATATACTTTCCACAAAAGATTCTTGGTTGTATAAAGTTGCCCAGTATTTCCTTAAAGAACTGATAGATTGGGTTGGAAATGATGATGTCAGAAGAATTGCTGTGATTGTGGCTCTACAAAAGCACAGTAATGGAAAATTTGACTGCATCACACGGGCAAAAGTAGTTAAAGATTTGATGGCAGATTTCAAAACAGAATCAGGTTGCATGTTTTTTGTTCAGGACCTAGTGAACATGTTTGTGGACGAAGGTCAAGCTTCTGAGGAACCTTCAGATCAGAGTCAAACTACTGATGACAATTCAGAGATGGGTTCAATTGGTGAGAAGGATCCAGTGGGGACATTGGGAAATGCTGATTATCTGAAAAGTTGGGTCATAGAATCCCTCCCCAGTATTTTGAAATACTTGAAGCTGAATCCTGAAGCAAAGTTTCGTGTGCAAAAGGAAATTTTGAAGTTTCTGGCCGTTCAGGGTTTGTTCTCTGCGTCTCTTGGCACAGAAGTGACATCTTTCGAGTTACGGGAGAAATTTCGCTGGCCTAAAGCAGCGACCTCGAGTGCTCTTTGCAGGATGTGCATTGAGCAGCTTCAGCAGTTGCTGGCAAATGCTCAGAAGGTTGATGGGTCACGTTCCTTGGCAAATGGACTGGAGCCAAGTGATCTTGGATCTTACTTCATGATGTTTCTGAGCACATTACGCAACATTCCCTCAGTTTCTCTCTTTCGATCTTTAAGTGATGAGGACGAACAGACATTCAAAATGTTACAAGAAATGGAAACCAGGATTTCTAGAGAGGTAGATGAAATTACCATTCTGTTTCTACACCACCACTATACTGCAGTTGCTTTTAATTTTGGAGTGGGTTTATTGTTGGGGAGCTGATTCTGAGTACAGTAATATCTCAGACTTCCCTAATAAAAATCCTTATTTGCATGTGTCAGAAGTTTCCAAATTTTATTACATGTTATGTAGTTTAATCTCTGAAATGATATTTAGAGGTTTGCATTTTCTTAATGTTATAGGAAAGGAATAGTGGGCTCAGCGCGGATGCAGATAAATTGCATGCACTTAGGTACTTGCTTATCCAGTTGCTGCTCCAAGTGCTCCTTCGACCAGGGGAATTCTCTGAAGCTGCATCTGAACTGGTCATGTGTTGTAAGAAAGCTTTTGCAACTTCTAATCTTCTTAACGGCTCTGGTGAAGATGAGTCAGATGGTGATTCGACACCGGAGTTGATGGATGTCTTGGTGGATACATTGCTGTCATTGCTGCCACAGTCATCAGCTCCTATGCGGTCTGCAATTGAGCAGGTGCGTGTGACAGCAAGTGTACATTTTTTCCTTTTTGTGTACTTGCGATTCTTTCTTTTAGATCCGACTCAGAGATTGGTTATGCTCTAAGAAAGCACGTTTATCCTTGCTATGAGTTCCCAGTACAAATGTCCAATTTATATGGCTTCTGCTTGTGTGCTTAGGTTTTCAAATATTTCTGTGATAATGTAACGGATGATGGACTCATGCGGATGTTACTGGTTATTAAGAAAGATTTGAAACCAGCTAGACATCGCCATGCGGAGAGTGAAGAAGAAGAAGATGACGAAGAAGATTTTCTGGGTATTGAAGAAGAGGAGGATATTGATGAGGCTGAGACTGGTGAAACAGCGGAGAGTGATGAGCATTGTGATGACTTTGAGGCTGTGGCTGGAATAGAAGGGCCAGGCAAAGAACTTCCTGAACATTCTGATGATTCTGATGGAGTGGATGATGAGGCAATGTTCCGGATGGATACTTATCTTGCCCATATTGTCAAAGAGAAAAAGAATCAGTCTGGGGGTGAAACTGCTCAATCCCAGCTTGTTCTGTTCAAACTTCGGGTTCTTTCACTTCTGGAAATTTACCTGCATGAAAATCCAGGCAAGTACTACTATGCGTTAAGCTACAATTGAGCTAAGATTAGATTAGCTCTGTTTGAGATATAAATGGTTCCTCAAGCAGTTTCTAGATTGTGTTGATTTAAAATAAGGCTCCTTGGGAGTAACATTGTTCTTTATTGAGGCTCACTAGTATTGGGATTATTTTGGATTAACAGAGTGAGGATTTAGCAATAATCAGTATCGCTTAAGATTCTAATCGGTTTCAGACCTGATAATTTCAACCTAGAGCTTGGTTTGGATTAGCTACCTTTTACCAGTAATATATTAATTTTACGATAATTTATTTAATTTGAATGTTAAATTGGTAATTTAGGAAGGATTGAGAAACAATTTGCTGCGTACTGTTAATACTTGACTATTAATTTCAAAAACTTTTTCTCTTTTCCTGATTCCTGATATGTGCTTTTGGTTTTCCTTGCACAGGTAAGCCCCAAGTTCTGATGGTGCACTCAAATTTGGCTCAGGCATTTGTTAACCCACATACTACTGAAGGCAGTGAGCAGCTTGGACAACGTATATGGGGAATTCTGCAGAAGAAGATATTCAAAGCTAAAGACTTTCCAAAGAGTGGCTCAGTGCAACTTTCTACTCTTGAATCTTTGTTAAAGAAAAATTTAAAATTGGCATCAAAACCATTCAAGAGAAAGAAATCAGCTGCCAGTCTATCTAAGAAGAAGCAGTCAGCCTTCTTGAATCGGCACAAAATGATTGGATCTTTAGCGCAGAATTCAACCTTTTGGATTTTAAAGATCATTGATGCAAGAAACTTTTCAGAGTCTGAACTACAAAGGGTTTTTGATGTCTTCCAGGATGTCTTGGTTGGTTATTTTGATAGTAAAAGATCTCAAATTAAATCTGAATTTCTGAAGGAAATATTTCGAAGAAGGCCACGGATTGGGCATCATCTCTTTGGATTCATTCTTGAAAAATGTGGCAGTGCAAAATCAGTCTTTCGTCGAGTTGAATCCCTGGATCTGGTGATGGAGATTTTAAAGTCACTGGTTCCTTTAAGCTCTGATGAAGCTACTCGGGATGCGTCAAAGAAAAAGTTGAAGAGCCATCTCCGAAATCTCAGCCATGTGATAAAGCAGTTGGTGACAAATATGCCTGAGAAGCAGTCTAGGCGGGCTGAAGTACGCAAGTTCTGTGCTAAGATGTTCCAGATGGTATCAACTCTTAACCTGACCAAGCCTTTTCTTAAAGATTTGCCCTCTGATGCTCATGTTGCTTGCGAATCTCAACTTGGTGACGTGTTCCTTAATTTGAAGAAGCTGGAATGAGAGCAGAAAGAATATACCATTGGAGAAAAAGTCATGATGAATGTAATTCTATTTATATGACATCCTCATGCGAGTGCCTATCACTGCCTGCCCAGTTCTGGGGGCAATATTGATGATTGATGGGCAATTTTGCTATTAGCAGTTGTGCTTGTAGAACTTCGGAGATCACTTGGTGTTGCAAAGCCACTAATCTGAGACTATAGCATAACTGGCACTATGTCATGAAACTTTTATATTGGTAAAATTCTTGAAAAAGTTGTTCGTTGTGATTTCTAAGTTGTTTTTCAAATACTGTTATATCTAATGGATCTTCGTAGAGGAAGAAGAGATTTGATCATAGTAAATTTTCAACTTCGGGCTCAGGTTTCTTTCGTAAGTGAATGAGGTCGTGCTATTGTTTTCAAGGTTCAGCTGTTTCTCTTTGCAACGTGCATCAGACATTCAGCATCGTTTTATGAGCAAAAGTGAGGACTCGTTCGGTCTTGCGATATGTTGATTTGTTGTAGTACTATACAAAGTAGTCTCTGCCAAGTAATTGCCCTTAAACCGGCCAGCCGTGTTTACATCTGTTATTACCTGTCCTTGGACTTTGTTGGACCAGTACCAACTGTAATCTACTATTATATTACTAACACACATCCACCGATGCAGATCTTTCTTTTATTTGCCTTTTTTCACGGATTTACCGGCTTCCAGTTCTTTTAAAGTAATAAACAAAGAACACGTGTCCAATTAAGCCAATAATCAAAGCCAGGCACTAGCAGGCCCTTTATTTCGCATGCTCACAGCGTCCATTCCCTTCTCGTCCGGGTAAAAAGCCTTTACAGATAGATAATATATCCCTAAATTTTCACTAATCTTCTGAATCTTCTCAAACATGCACCAAGATCCATTTCCATTATATCCAATCTTACTTGCCAATAAAAGAATGTACTGGCAGACCTGTGTTCTAAGTCTCTTAATCATATAACCAATTAAATGCAAAAACGAAAACACAGTTGCAAATTTGGTCAATGATTGGCTAAAATTATGTATTTAGTGTTAAAAATGTTTACAAAGTATTCAACCCTCTAAATTTCTCACTAACACATCTAACAAATCTCTCTAGCTCCTTGCCTACATCATTTCTCTACGGTCACTAACCAGCCTACACAATTTTCTCCTACATTTTTTCTTTTTCAAATTTTTCCCCCATTCTTGATCCTCTTTACAATCCAGCCAAATGCTACCAAGCCAAATTTCCAAAGTCCTCGAGATCCTCCAAAATGCAAGCACAACAACCAAAAGTCCACAACACAACTTGCAATCAAACCCCTGCAACAAGAGAGCTCCGTAAGTTCAGCACAAGATAGCCGCGTAAAAAGAAGATAAACAAATGGGCCAAACGGCACAACCAAATTGATTTCTACCTCGTTCCTCCATACTAATCACACACTTCAGGGCTCCTCTCCTGCACGAAAGCTTTGGACCAATTCCTCAAAAACCTCAATATTTTCAATAACCGTGCATTCTATGACCGTGCATCATCAGCATCCGAGTCACTTCCTGAAGAAGAGCCTGAATCCGAATCTGCATAAAACATTAACACAACTAAGCATTTCTCCCACACATTTCCCATCTGCACAACACTCAAAAACACTTCAAAGATCAGATTGTGAGAAGTGTTATACCACTCGATGAGGATGAATCACTACTCGAGCTACTCGAGCTGCTAGAACTACTACTAGCGGCATTGTTATTATGAGCATTATCCTTCTCAATCTCCACCGGTGGGAAACTGCTCATTGGTATCTCATCACCAATGTCCACATCTTCATCCCCAGCTTCCCCCTTCTTCGCCTTCTTTGCATCTGTCGCCACTTCAATTTTCTCAACCATAGGCACCTCCTACGCACAAATCACTCATATAAGAACACCGCAAAATCAATAAACAAAATCATAACAATGTAACTACATAAATCACAACAGCAAATAACTTCACTTACCCTATTGGCATCTGCTGAAGGCACATTGTTGATGCCCATCAAAGCCTGCCTTTTAATCTTGCTAACCATCTTCTTATAGTTGGTCACAAACCGATCAAGCTCCCAAAGAGTCTCAGTGTCGAGTGCCTCAATATCAAGCTCGATCTCATCCTCATCTTGCCTAAGATTTCCATTCCTTTTCTTCAAAATATGAATCACTTGCTCCATCTTCTCTTGTGGCAAGCTCTGCAACCCTATCCCCAACTTGTGCTTCTCTTCCATACTCATCTCTCTCTTATTCGGATCCTTTGCCTTTGGCTTAGGCTGCTTCAGTGGCTTTACTGCCGGTGTAACCCTCACTGGCGAGGGTGTTCTCACCGGCATCTGTGGAGCCGCTGCTGGTGGTGGGGGGTTCGGCTTAGGGTTATGGTTTGACCCAGTTGCTAAAACTCGCTGCATTGGCTCAGGTTTTGGCAAAGGCTGTTGCTTTACCAGCTCTTTCTCTTTCACCTCCTGAAAATTCCAGGAATGTGCCGGAAAATCATCATCAAGAACTCGCTGCTGGACATCTTCTTGCATCAATTTCTCATTAATTGGCCGAAACAATTCCTCAAATCTTGCTAGAAACTGCTCCGCTATGATATGCACTTCGTGGTCTTTCGGATTGTAAGTCATCGCATTGTTGAAAGTCAATCGAACATCAGCTGCAAAGCTCGCCGGCGAATCGTACAAATTCTTGGACAATTTTGACTTAACGGTGCCAAGATCCATCGGATTTTTGATAATATCGTAATAATCATGCAAGGCCATACCAACAACATCAACAGGGGAATTAAAGATGTACCCAAGCTTGTGTTTCATCAACTTCGTCAAGATTTGCCCACAATTCTTCATCAACTTCCCATTATCTTGTTGATTCAGTTTCTTCAAGTCGTTCGACACAAACGGCCGCTTGTTGCCGGAAATTGACGATTTTTTCGAGCCGGATCTGAACTGCTGCGATTCGATGCGATTCTTTAGCTGCCGAATCTGTTCCAGCTCCGAAATTAGACGATTCTTCAGCTCAAAAAGCTCTTTTTTTGAATACGAAGCGACGTTGAAGCTGACGTAATTACCCACTAGAAGGTGATCGTTGTTGGGTCTTCGGTTGATGGACGACGCGTCGTCTGAGGCGGCCGATTGCGTTACTGCCGGCGACACGTCGTCAATTTGACAGCCGTTGTTGATTTCCGGGTGAAAATTTCTTTTTTTAGGGTTAGGGTTTGGAGCTTTTCCCATGAATTTAGGACCACTGCCTTTAGTTTGCATCGGCCAGTTGCCTTCTCCGCGATTGGCTAACACCGCCGATGCCATCCGCTGCCCAGATTTACCATTAATCGCCCAGATCGTGCACCAAACGCGCCACCTCTACTAACGGATAATTATTTTTATTATTTTAGGGTTTGGGAATTTCCCTAATCAGAGCGAGGAACTAGAGGGGGCTAGCCTCGCTTCTTAAAGACCATCAGATCTGCCCGTTTGGAAATCGGGCAACATCTCACCCGTTGATTCGTTTTTGGTCGTTCATCGTACGGTTTGTATAGTTCTAGAAGTGCCCGAGATTCTACCCGGATGATCTGTCATGGACGGTGGAGATTCTGAGCTTCACTTACGTGTCGTCACGTGAGTCCGTTGGATTGGAGGGATGTGTTTCTCCGATTTGGGGATCTTCATTTGGGATGAATTTGGGTTGCATGTGCCGTGAATTTAGGGTTTTTCGTGTATGTGGGGCCCACATGCGATGACGTGGATGCGACCGGCGTGAGCCAGAAGCTACGCGCATGTGGAGGTTGATGGGGAGATCGCCTTGCGGGAATACCTTGTCAATGCCAGGGGCATTTTAGTACATGAGTAAAAAAATTTTAAAATCACGCACTTGCCCTCCTGAGGAAACTTTGGTGGTTGGTTCTTACAAAAATTGCCCAGTAAAACCTTGACACGTTTGGCATATTATTTTCTCTCACCACGTGTCAATTTTTGATTGCATGAGCCCACAAACCCCTTGTTGCCGGAGTTTTTCTCCAATTAATTGTTCGAAGTTATTTTGGAAAAAGATACGGACTTATCAATTAATTAATTTTACTATTGTTATTAATTAGGACAATTAAAATGTTTGATCCACCTTAGTTCGAAGAAATTCCATTGGATTTTAGTGGGTAATGCATAAGAGCAGCATTATCCAATCAAAAATTTAGTTGGTTGAACATAATTGATGTCTCTTCCTTTTTGTCCTTTTCTTTTTCACCCAATAACCTGCTAAAATCTTACCCCCTTTTTTTAATATAATTTTTTCCTTTAATGGACGACCGTCAATAAATGCAGTCGCAAAGTATCCCAAAATAAAGAGGTTCAATTGTGCGTACTCGTGCCAAATTTCCTATTAAACGTTAAATTTGTGTCATTAAATTTATCAAAATGGGTCCAGCAGCACCGCGCGGTATTATTTTTTTATTCATCAACGAGGGATATAAGGTTAGAAACGCGTTATTCTTGCGCCATAGCATCACTTAATCATTATTATCAAAATCAATTATAGCAAATTAGTTAAATGTGAATATCTAACACGCCGGAACTATATCTGAATGAGTCTACCATTTTGAATGACTTAATTATCTGCACTTGAAGACAACGGGCGTGCTCTTAATTTTTTGAAAAATAAATAAATAAATAAATAAATAAAATTGTCCTCACGTAAAAGTTAAGACTGTTGGAGGGAGTCGAACGTGAATGAAATTAGAGGATTCTGTAGACATAAAGAGTCGTACGTAACTAATAAACTTCACTTTTGTGCATTTGATTTTTTATTTATTTTTTTATTAATCTATTGTTTGGATCCAACGTTCTTGGCAATTCAGTGAAGCAAGCACCAGGCTGAACCTAAGCTTACGCAAATAGTAAGCAAGTGAGAACGGAAGAATTATGACAGTCTTGGTCCACCACCACCACCACCACCATTATTTCAGTGAGAGGATAATGAGATGAAAGTTGGAAAAAAAAAGTGAAAATGCAAACATGGGCACAAAATGTAGTCACATTTGTATATATATATATATATATATATATATATTTTATTTATTTAATCAGGACTTTAAAGTAGTTCAACTTGCATGGGAAGGAAAGGAGATTATATAGTATTTGTCGATACAACGTGACAAAATTAGAACTGAGTCATATCAGATGTCACTTCTCGCAACTTGATTAAATTAGATCACATCGTGAATTGAGAGGCACTATCATGGGAATTGGGGATATTTTAGGGGGCTTCATTCAATCAACCATGTGGTTTTTGATATTCCATGTTGCAGTCTCTTATTAATGTTCTTGTGCTTCCATCAATGTAATTAATGGTTCATGACTAATGAGTGATGCTGCAACATTACTTTTGTCCATGGAACCAGGGGCAGCCTTGCGACTGATTGTAGATCGAATAACAAAGATTCAGGAGAGAGATAAGAATCCTATGTGAAATTTATATTTTTCTCTAAAGGGTTTAACAATTTAGCTTCTTAATTTATTATTATTATTTTTTTTATTACTCCTTTGACCTTCTCGAAATTGTAGTTCCTTCGTTCTAGCCTCACGTCACCGAAACAAAATCTTGGTTCCCGGCCACGGCATTTGTGTCCGCCGCAGATGCAGATTGATCACGTCAAATATGTGATTTTCTATTTTTAGTTCCAAAATACTTCTCAGAGTGCAAAATATTCTCACATCCTATAATACAAACAGCATGGGGTTTGGGTCCATTTTAGCAATGTTAGAGTTTTAAAACATAATTATTATTGGGCTATATGCTGTAGAAACGGTTAATTGTAAAGGGAATCAGCCAATTTATTAAAATTTATTTTTAAAAGTGCTGTAAACTTTTAAAGCAATCATATATATTTAATGAATCTTATTGTCAAACTGCTACAAGAATATATAAATAACTAAATTTAATATAATATTGAATAAAATTTATTTAAACATTTATAACCATGTACATAAAATATTTTTATTGTGTGTAGAAAATAATTGATAACTAAAATAAGTATTTTATATTTATTTTGTTATCTCAATATAATTCATGCTAATAATAATCTTGTTAAAGTTAGTGATAACTAATAGGGATAATTTTTAAATTTTATAATATATAAAGATATATAAAGACATATATGAAATTGTATTAAGTATAAAACTTATTTTCAAAATAATTTTTGAAAAGTACTCATTTCTTATTTTTTAAAATTTTGTAACAAGATAGGGCGGTTTTACTAAAAATGATTTTTAAAAAAATTTAAACACAACAAAATTAACTTTTAGTTTTTTGAAAATCACCACATTCCAAAAATAATCCCAAACAAACCCACAATCACAAGTTTACAATACAACGCGAGATTATTTAGATAAATATTATTTAACCTCAAATTCGTATTAATTTTTAGCCACGTTCTTTAATTATTTTTTAACTACAAACTTGTATTTTGTAAACAAAATTAGAAGCGATAACTCACGAATCTCTTACAAGGTTGCTCCGAGTTACATTTGTTGTAAAATACAATCCTCCAACGAAACATGTACAAGTGTGTCATGCCAGAGGCGAGTCGAATAGGCTGGTGTTTAATTTTCACACCCTTTAAATTGAAGAATTTATGAAAATAACCACAAAACTTTTAGGGATTGTTTTGATATATGACTTGTCCGTACTGTACAATCTAAAAAAACTGGGGATCGCTTGATGAGATGAGCCATGCACTGTGATTATTATCATTAAAAATCCTTATTGTGACTTATTCACAAATATCTTCAAGCTGACAATAGTAATTGTGTGTTTAGTCGCTGTCACGGCCTCACGGGTGAAAACTTTGCCGCTCAAAACACTGCGCACGACTTTGGCTCTGTCTTTTTGGTGAAAATGTACTTTGACGTTCGCAATTTCCTAAAAGAAGATCTTTCTATAGAGAGAAAAAAATTGCCATCTTTAAGTGATTCGATTCACATTACAATTAACTAATATTTAAACAAAACATCGGTCCTAACCTTATCTTAAATAATACTATGAAACTCGAAACTCGAAACTCAAAGAAAAGCGAGATTGGTCTCATGCAACTTTCAAAAGTTTGAAAAATTATGGTATTAACATTTATTTACTGTAAATTATTACGGTTGTTGAAAAAAAAATTATAATTATAAAATAAAAATTAATACGAATTAAAATTTAACACCAGGCGAGTGTTAAAAATTTGTTAATTTGTTAAAATCAAATTGATTATTGATTGCCGGTGGATTACGAACTCTTCTTGATAGGAACAGTCGGACAAAGAAACCCAAGGTACAGATTGGTACTTCAGAGAATTTAACAGAACCTACAAAACCTAAGCATGCAAAGAAGCCACGAGGGAGCAACTCAATTCTCATTAATTTTTTTAACATTGACCACTTAAACATCAAAAAAAAAAAAAAACACCTTAAAACAGTTATTTATTCCTCTTGTAACAAAATCTTATTGGCTGTACGAGTAATTTTCCTTTTTTCTTTTGATAAAGACCTACAATTTTGAGACCGTTAGTGTTAACCAATAATCTTGCTTAATTAATTGTTGGAATTAATCTTCAAATTTAAAAATCAATTATTTTCAATAAAATAAAAAAGAAATAGAAAGAAATCTTTGAAAGCCACCAACTACAATATAATACAATATGAAAATGTTACTCACCCCGACATGTGCCCCGACTCAAACTCCGAATTGAAACTCACCGTTTTGATTACCATGAAAACTCATCGTTTTGATTAAGCCAAAAATTCACTGTCTTGATTCAACTCACAGCCACTTGCAATCTCGCGTTTTGATTCAACTCATAGACACTTGCAATCTCGCCATCATCGATCGAAGCCTCCAACCACTACTCACAACCACCGTCGCCTATAACTCAGAGCTATCACGCGAGCCCAGCCACCACCGCTGCCATCACCAACAATCATGCGACAGCTAGCACTCACCAAGCTAACTCGAACCACGTATCACATCCACTCGCAAAGCACCAGCCATGACTCCCCACGACCATAGGGTTTGGAATTAAAAAAAAAAATTAGTATGCATTTGTTTTAGATAATTAAAAATAGTTATTTTGATGCACGACTGATATAAACGATTTTTTATTCTTGATTAGAAAATGCTCTTAGACTACTGTTTGGAAAATTACTTGATAAATGATTCTGCACAAAACGGTTTTGAGTTAGATAAGCTCTTTATAAGTTAGTTCTCATGAATGGTAATGCTTGGAGAAATGTGGTTGAAACTTCAAAGGAAATTGAAGGAGAAAGACAGGGTAAGTAGCGCTTCACAGTTGACAGATCATTCAAATGAACAAAATTAATCCTCCAAACGACGTCGTAGTGCTGAAACGAATTGAAGGAGAATGCAAAACACGCGACGCTGCCCTGACGCACAAATTAAAAAGTTTCAAGATCAAAATGACGTGGTTTAAGTGGGACTTTTGAGATTTGACTCGGGGGACATAGTAGCGCTGAATACAATATATTGGTGTTGAAAATCTCTAATTTCCAATGAATCATAAATTTAAAACTTCATTATAAGTTTTACGACATAAACGAAATTTTCTGAAAGCTACCAACTAAAAACTTAGAAAACTTCAAAATTTTTCTACGGAGAGTGAAGATGAAAAAGCTGTCATGTCGTTATATTATATTCATTATCAAAGCGGTGTCACACTATTATTTTATTTTGAACGCGGGAAGTTCCCATCGAGAGAAAATTCAATTAATCGAAAAAGCTGCGGCCAATTGTACGGCCACATAACACAAACTCGTTATAATATCACATGTTGGAGAAAACAAAACAAACGAAATATAATTAATTAATGCCTAATTATATATGTCTGCTCTCAACAAATGAAACAAGTAATCAAAAGTATGACTTGGCCTATAACACAAAATGATTGAGCAACTTTGATTATATATTACAAAACAAAAACTATGCCAAACAATTAGTTGATTATTAATTAAGCATGTATATATATAACGAACAAAATTGTGGTATTAATTAGCCCACAAAAAAAGAAAAAGTGGTCGCAGCAGCACTCATCAATGAGACAGCAGCACACAAAGCGGCAAGGCTGCAAATTGATAATCAAACATATTAAATTTAACCCAAGAACAAAAAATTAACATAGTGAATTTTTGAACATTAATTAATGAAAGTAAGAAAATGGCATTGAATAGTGATTAAAGTGTTATAATTACGTAGGCAATTATATATCTATATACATGTATAAAAGAAAATACATATACCGTGCCTCAAGGCAACCTCGGTGGCCTCTCGGTGGAGCTGTATATTGTGGAGGTGGCATCACTGGGGGACCGTGATTACGATCACCTCCTGCAAATTCAAATTCGTACATGTTCATTATTTCAAGCAAATAGACTGTTTAACGTGATTCACGATTCTTAATCGCAAATATCCGTATATTTTAAAATGCGAACTCAAACAAATCTAACCTCGTGTATGAACGATAAACAACAATATATAGATTAAATTCATATTTTTAATAGACAACCGAGTTTTTTTATTTTTAAAATTAGTACGTACTTTGAGCATAGTATGGATACGCATACTTGGGCTCGTACATATTTAATATGAAGAAGAGGAGGTCAGCACCCAGCAAGAGTTGATGATAAGCTGTTGAATTTCCGAGAGATTGGGAAAATGCTCAATTAGCAAGCTGCAAAGTGCAAGAACGAAGAGGCCTTTGTGGCATTGATGATAATGATGTGCAAGCAGCAAGCGTGTGTAAAATGTACATTATTTCCATTGATTTAATTTGTGTATTTCTCTGCTAAAAGAGACAAATATACATATACATATATATTAGAAACGTTGCAGTCTAAAGTGCGAAAATATCCAAAAAATAAAATACATAAATCATGTAATTTAACTATTTTTTTGTTTTAAGTCTCTAAAATTTTATAATTTTAAAATTTTTCTTGATTTTTTCCACATTTAAGATTTCGGACAAAAAAATTACTAACATTTATACGGACACACATACACGTGTCAGAAAGCATGTTAACACACTTGTTCGGGGTTGGGACACATGTTCCCTCGCAACAGCACGCCAGCAATTGTTTCGTTGCATTCAAGCGGTTGGATGCGGCCATAAAGAAAAATATGAGTGCGTTTTCAAGATTCACTGGTTTCCGGATTTTATTAACGCGTCGGATGGATCGTCACATTGTTGTGAAGAATGTTTATGATGTTATAAATTGCTTCACAATGTCATAAAATATTTTTATGACGCTGTGAAAATCGTTCTCATACTCTAATAAAATGCGAAAAATCCTTCCTTAATAAAAATGATTTTTGATCACATATCTGTAATTATATTAAAATCAGACACAAATTAAAATATAAAATAAAAAAACAATTTATTTTAATATATAATATTAATATATGCGTGAAAATTGTGCAATTTTTTTTTTCTTTTTTTGGTCTCTA
This sequence comes from Luvunga scandens, assembly GCA_030449905.1. Lineage (NCBI taxonomy): Eukaryota > Viridiplantae > Streptophyta > Magnoliopsida > Sapindales > Rutaceae > Luvunga > Luvunga scandens. The sequence continues at coordinate 1,585,323 of JASUUG010000714.1, forward strand.
TATATATATATATATAAAAGAATATTGCCATATAAGACTTTCAAAAAAAAAATTATTATATTGGAGAAAATAAAGAATTCATACATATCGAACATAATCAGATAATCTGAATGAATGGCCTCAAGACCTGTTTAGTTTTCACGTATTCGGTGTCGGTTAATAAGATTAACAAAAGTAAATTTTTTTTTAATTTTTTTGTAAACCCAACGCTTCGATCATAATTAACACGTGCCAATCATCAGTCCACGACGAGGAGGAAGGGATCACAGCAACACTCATCCAGGAGACAACAGCAGCACAAAGCTGCAAGGCTGCAAAATATCACGAACAAATTTTTACAACAAATAAATAAATTATTCTAATGAATTTAATTTCCTTTTTTTTTTTTTTATACACACACACACACACAGAGGGACACATACCATCCTTCAAGAAAAGTTGGTTCTCGTTTTGGTGGTGGAGCCGGTGCGTAATACTGCGGTGGCGCCATCACCGCCGGCGGCGGCCCTTGATAACCGCCTGAGCCACCATGTCACAAATCGTTGGACACGACATTTAATATTTGCCCAAATTAATCTTAAAAGTACTTCAAAAAATTTATTTTAAAAAAAAAAGAGAGAGAGATTGGGAGAGACCCGAATATTAATTAAAAATTATTTTCACCATAGAATTACCTGGAGCAGGATACGGGTAAGCATATTTGGGTTCGCTCATTCTTTCGGCAACAGAGAATTGACACAACTCACTGATTGATTACAGAATAAAACTCCTGGATTTTGTGTTTCAAGGTATTTATGTATAAATCGAGAGAGAGAGAGAGAGAGGGTGAGTGAACATGAAGTCAGAAGCAAAGAGAATATTATCGTGGCTTGTGGAGGCATAAAGAAACATCCATTCAAAAAGCATTTTGCAAGCTGATTAACATAGACTCTCTTCTTTTTCACATTAATCGCGAACAATGAGACATTTAATGTTACTTATCAATTAATTTGATGTGATTAAGAGATACCGAACGTGGGCGAAAGCAAGTCATTGCTTTAATTTTGTTTCTGGGTGGTTGCCTTGGCTCGTGGATTCCAAGTTTCCTTGTAAAGTTTAAGATTTCCTTTTCACATTTGGTCTCTGTTGTGTTAATATTCCTTGCACACAATGTAAAGACTCCAGTTTTAGCTTCCTTGGAGGCATACATTGACCTTAACGGTCCAGAAAAATTTAGATTAAATAGGAAAGAATAGATGTGTCTAAATTGAACTGTGTTTTGCATAAAATTTCTCTCTAAACAAACGTTCTTATCTCATAAACAAAAAAAAAAAATCTAGATTTAGTATGGTTAATGTTAATTGTAACGATTTTTTTTAATAATATTCTGTCACGCGTGTTTTTATAGGCAATAAATAAATAAATAAATTACGTCAACTCAAAGTCTTCATTTTCGCTGGTGCAAAAGTGGGAGCATTGGCACCAAAATCTGCTAATTAACTAGTATTATGCAAATATGTGATTGATACTACCACTAATAAATGTTCTTCCTCAAAGTGGAAGCAGTCCCATCCAATTACTTTTATCATTTCTCATTTGCTTTATTAATAATTCTGTTGCGTGACGTGATCTGGTTCATCTGGACATAAAAGCTCAATTAATTTAATGCAGTTTTCATGTGCAATAAACATCTTATTTAATTGTCTGTACAATTTAGTACTCCTTTACTTATATTATTCTCACATGCGAAGTGAATATATTAATCAGAACAAAACTTTGGGGGTTACCCTAACAGTTAATATTATGTTTGGGATGGAGGTTAGGTAATTTTAACTTAAAAGTTATACACTAAAGTGATTGATAAATAATAATTGTTATATCTTAAAAACTAAGCTGATATAATTTTATATTCTTATAATAAAAAATTTATTATATTTCAACTAATTTTGTCAAAATTATTATTTAAAAATTATATTTGCCACATACTATTAACTTCTATTTTATATTTATAATTTTTTTTTCTCATATCAGTCGTATATTTTAAGTTACAATACCTCAACACCAAATAGGTATTGATTAATTGGTTCAAAATGTTAAATAAATTCTGTTTTTCTTGTATAACATAATAACAATAACAGTGTCGTACTGTCATACATATTACTTTGGGAAAATAGATTGAGGATAAGAGTATATGCATACTCACGAAGGCTCATAATTCAGCCCACTATTATTTGGGCCGAACTTTAGCACTTGGGCTAACGGTTTTTTGCATTTCATTGGGCGTTTGGCCCAGTTTATGGGCATATTGGGTGCCCCGGATGCGGAACAATTTTAGTTTACCGCCGAGTACTGATTCCTTTCTTTTTCTTTTTCTTTTTTTTTTGGTTTAAATTTGTTTTTCTTTTTGAAATATACTTTGTTTTTTAAAGGTGCGTAGAAAAAATCCATATTAATTTTTCTAACTTCTATTTTTGCCATGACTCAAATTCCATGGCCTAAACAAGAAAAAATACTGTTTGATATGTCCTATAAGGAGCAGATATAGTGCCAATTTGATCTTATAGAAGAAAGAAGTGTATCTCAACGAAAAAATATATACAAGTAGATGATAAATCATATTTACTATTCTTCTTATGATAAATAAATTTTTATTGACATATATTCTCCCTGTATCGGAGAAAATATTTTGATTGTGCTAATCATTTCATTCATTAAACCTTGTTCCCACGATTTTTTAACTCTACCGTTTTAGATTTGACATGATTAATTCATTTAACTCTCCTTGGTTATTATTTCTATTGCACGCTAATGCGGCTACGCTTGTCAATTTTGGGTTTGCAACAAAAAAAAATCTTGTATTAAGTGTTTAATGGTTTAATATCATGTTTTAATATCTTTCATCTATAGTATTTGTAATATTTTTGCCTTGGTAGATCTCTCTCTCATTTAATTAAAGTATGGAATCCTAAGTTACTAATTGATGGAATACTAGTCAATTCGAAACCTTTTTGAATAATATTTAAGAAAAGCCTATTTTAAAAAAATTCATAGAATTAGAGGAATTATTTCTCTTGGAAGAAATGATAAAGCAATTTTCGAAAAGACGCTAAAAAAGTTTTATATAAGAATCTAGAAAGAAACAATCTAATTAATCAAAATACACGATGAGGATCATATCCATAAAATTTTTCACTCTTCCACAACAAACACAATGTGCTTCATTATTCTAAATGGTTATTCTATTATGTGTAATATAAACTTTTTATTCTTTAACTCTTGGGTTTTAAGGCATGTAATGATTGCTTTGTAATTATAATTGGCATATAATGATTGCTTTGCAACTTCAATCAACTTTGTGAACGCATAATAAATGATTGCGCGTAACGTTATTACCATCATAAATCTGGCATTTTCTAAACTTGAAAAGTAGTTTTCAACTTCAGGGGGGAAAATAAAAAAGAAATATAAGAAAAATCATTTTAATTCGATCCACGACAAAGATGTTGTGATAAATAATAGTATCGTTTTGAAAGCATTAAAATGTCATCTGTCAAATTTTCCTTTATTAATTATTTTTGGAAGAAAAAAACAAACTTACTCTTCTAATCATGCTGAAGGGAAGATTGAAGAGAAACTCAATTGCGTATTGAACTTAAAATCAAACCAAATCCAATTTTGTCGAAACCCAAATCCGGCCTGGGGCCGGCAATTATTTGGATGGGACGCATGGAAAAAATTGAAAGCCTCAAATCAAATCATTAAGATAAATAGATGGACATGTACACATTATACACATAAAATGAACCAACAAATGGAAATGTAAATGTGAACAGAGCACATATGCTGGCAATAATGAAGGCTAAAATAGTGAATTTGAAAATATACTCGATTCATGAATATGCGTGTCGTCGTTTGAGATAAATTTTGGGGCGTTTAACATTATTTATACATCACAGAGTTTTTTTTTTCCCCTCTTTCTCCACACATAAAAAACTTACATAAATAAAAATGGTATCATAGTTAGTTGTATCGGTCACCTTATTATTATGAGTAACTTCACGTATAGTCATATATTCGTAACTGCTCATAAATAAAATAGAAGTTGCTAATTAAAATATTTGCAATATTGTAGTGTCATTCATCATGACGCGAGCAATTTCGATCACTAAATTATTAGGAAAAATGATACTCACTCCAATAGAACCCCAAAACTGCAACATTTTTCAAGTTCCAGCTTCGTTGAGTTAAAAAAGAAAAGTGGAATTTTGGGTTCGAGTAGGGAGAATACCATTTGTCAATTGTTACTATTTGCATGGATATGTGATTTTAATAGCCGAAAATATAGAGACATACAAGGTAAAATATAAAGTTTGCAAAACGAAAAGACTATAAGTCTATGGTTTTAAAATTTCAAATTCTCTGTCATAAATAAATCCCACATACTTAAATTGCGCAATTGACCATCAAGGTTTCATTAGTCAATGTATGCAATAAAGTCAGAAACCAAAACATTTTTCCCACACAAGCAGGCGCAATGTCACCCTCAAGCCACGACATCAAACAATAATATTTTCCTGTAGTCAATGAACTTTACGGGGAAAAAAAAATGCGATGAAGGAAACGGCCCACAATGAATCAATGATAATCTATTTGTGATTAAAGGACGTGCCTAAATAGCATTGTTCTAAATATTTGAGTTCAAATGCATTACATTTGTTTCCAGATAATCAGAGTTAACTCCGTCCTAATGATGAGCAAGGGACAATAAAACTCTATAAATTAAGCCTATTAAACGTGGTAAAGAAGGTCATTACCATTGACTAATGGGCGATTCCCACGTAAACACAACTTTCTTATACATATTTATTAATATATTTATTTATTTACTGAAATTGTGCTGTACCCATTTCTTTGAATTCAAGTATCAGCTAGGTGGTGGTGGGGTTCACCATTTGATTTGGTGTTTGTTTTGATGAATGAGAAAACGCACACCTGTTTCTTTCGCTTTCATTTTCAGGCTTTGAGTGTAATTGGGTGAGTGCAACAGCTAACTAACCCTTCACACTCGTCAACATGAAACAATATCAATGGAGAAATTATGTTATCTTCTGATAAAAATATCGTAGTGGGTTTGATTGTTATATTTTTGTTTTTTATTCTGTGGGCATTTTGAGAGGGACATTGCCCCTTTATTGATTCTGGTTCTCCATTATGTTACTTGGATTCCCCAACCCCAAGGTTTCAAAAAAAATTTCCTAATCCGAGTTTCTTCAACATGTTACTTGAGTTTCTATTAGCCAAATAAATTTGAAAGTCGAATCCAATTGACCGTGCGGCTCGGTGATGGAAGTGATTTTCCAGGAGCTGAAGCCTAAAAGTCACTTAGTGGGGTTAAGCTTGAATAATGAATTATCACTTTACAAAACAACCATTAATTTAGGTTCCATCAAATAGCTGGCAGAAAGACGAATACCGCATACCAAGAACATTGACTCGAGGGTGACGGTGAATAAAATTTAATTATGTCTCTCAACAGATTAAGAAAAATGTTAAGAGTAAAATGGGTCTTTTGCATCTTCTATTCAGTCATTTAATAAATTGTTTCCCTGTTCTAATAAATACTCCCTTCGATCAATTCCAACTATTATTACGGTTTGATAATTTTATTCAAATAATACCATTAATTTGTAAACAATATTTTAAATCAAATAGTAAAAATTTGGACACACACACACACTCACCTATTGCTCTTATGCAACACATCACTAAACATTCAAAGTAAAAAATAACTAAAATGTTAATTCATTCAACCTCAATGTAGCAGGCTGATACCGGTCAAACGAGGCAATATTTAAAATCTATTATCTATTCTCATTGAAAAAGAATTGGGTCCAGCGACGCGCAAAATCATTTAATGAATATTACGACGCGCAAAATCATTTAATGAATATTAAAAAATTTACTGTTTAATAAATAAATGATATAAAATAATTAAATCTTAATTACATGAAAAATTCTAAAATAGATAAGAGTTATTAGGTCACACATGCAGAGTTGTATTACCTTTGATTTATTCTAAAAATCCTCCAATTATTGAGATCCGACCATTATTCCAAACTCATCCCGTCGACCAACAAGCCAAGTAGCATCCCCATTTTATTTTCTATAATCTGTTCCCGTTAAGTGTGTAACTTCAGACTGCAAATTTAAATACTGCAAAATTATAGTAAAATTAACACTAACAGAGTATTCAAATGATAATCACAAACTCAGGCCAACTCCAACATTGTATGTATACACAAACCATGTAAAGTAATCTAACAATTAACATGACACCAAAAACATGAAAATTTACTTGAAAACTAACGCTCAAATTAGAAATGATAACCATATTTATAGTAATTAATGAGATGCATAATTCATGATCATCACCATCAGACCGAAGTTTGTGAAACCTTATTAACAACCTTCCCCTCTTGACTCAACCCGCCACCACTGCCTGCATGCCTCATTTCTCCGCCACCACTCACTGTCACGCCGACGCCGACACCCTGGTACTGCGGCGGCATCACCACCCCTCCGCCCGGTGCAGTGTAGTACACTTGTCTCCCAACCCCGCTATCGTACGCCACCTGCGTGTAACCCGTGTCCGTCACCGCCACCCCGCCTCCTCCACCGGGACGCACCACTCCCATCTGCGGCAAACTAGGCGGTGGCGCTGACAGGGGCGGCGGAGCTTGTGTTTGTTGTGGTGGTACGACCACGTTGTACACCGGTTGCTCCCGGTAGACATCGGGGCCGGGACCGGGCCCCGGAGCCATTCTTTGCATGTTTGGGTAGTACTGTTGACCAGATTGACCGGCAACCTGTCGAATCATTTGCGGCTGTGCTGAACCTGCTTGAACGTGATGGTGGTAAACAGTAGTTGTACCTGGAGCAGCTGTCGGGGCAGGGATCATGTAAACCGGCTGTTCCGGTTGTACGTGTGTAGTAGTTACATTACCCGCGTAATTAGGGGCGGGAATTTGCTTCTCAGGCACAAACGACGTCGTTTGCTGTACTGGCAACGATGCAGGCGGCATATAGACTCCTCCAGTTAAATTATCGTCACTCTTTCTCAAATAAATCGCTTCTTGCAATTGTTGCTGCTCATGATGATGCTGCTGCTGCTGCTGCTGCTGCTCTCTAATTTGTAACCTTTGTAATTGCCTTTGTATTTCGACCGGGTTCAATCCATGATCCGAATAAACGACCCGATCAGATCCGATAGCACGGTCGTCGGCTACGTGATATTCGGGCGGAGGCGCGGGTGGCACTACAACCGGTTCTGGAATCTTCTGCGGCGCAATTGGAACTCCTTTCTCTAAACCGAACAAGAAATCGACGTTGTTAGCGATCTTTTTCGAGTCAGTTACGTGACTCGGACCGGAATTCAAAGCATCGACGAACCGGTCCCGATCGGACTTGGATCCTTCGGATCCGAAGCTGGAAGTCGTGCCAGCCGGAAACAAGAACAGCCGCATCCGAGCTGGCTTAGCCGATGCCCGATAAAGCCGGTCGTACTCATTCATCATGTGCTCGAGATCGTCGTCGTTGGTCACGGAGATCAAGGCGTCGAGATCTTCTCCCGGAAGCTGGTACTTGAACGACACGTCGTTGTCGCCGCAGAGAGCTGCTAGCTTGCTGATCATGGAGGCGAACTTGGTGGTGCGGTCGGCGGCGAGTATTTTGGTCTCGCCGCCGATGTAGGCAAGCTGGTTGTCGTGAGGGCGCGGGTGGATCTTGCCGCCGTAGCTGCACATGAACTTGGCTTTGTAGCCTTGGGGATTCTGGTTGTCCTCCCATGGCGGAGGATTCTCGAAATCGATCTCGCGTGATCGTGGAGATGAGTCGCCGGAGTCGGGATACGAATTGTAAGAATAATTCTCCATATTTTGTTAATAAATTTTTTTATTAGAAATAGAGGGAGCTCGACACAAACAGACAGACACTTTGTTGCTAGTCCATGAAACTGAACGGAGGGGTAAATGAATAGAAAGCGTGAAGACCTGGGAGAGGCTCTTTTAATTTGGTGGGTTTTGGGGTGTGATCATGCCTCCCGCGGGTGCACAGAGTTTGGGACAGGTGGAGGTGTTTGAGGGAGAGAGGACGGAAACGAGGGTGATACGGGTGGTGTCGGGCGAGCGTTTTTGCGGGATTGATGGACTTTTGAGGCTGGGAATGTGGGGCCCACTACTGTGCACTGATTGAGTAGGGAAGGGATAAGGGTGCGATGTATTGACTTAAAATGATCCATCAAATATCAATGCTTGCCGGCATCAGCAAGTCGAGTGGGCACATGGGATTTCCTGTGCCATGTGTGGCATATAGTGTCGCTCGTGATGGTGCTGATGGCTCATTTTTTTTTTTTTTTATCACCCATATATCTTAATTAATTATAATAATAGTTTTAAGCACGCAATAAATAATGAATAATGAAAGAAAAAGAAACCATACTTTTGAAGCACCAAAGATGAACAATGAAAACAGTTTAAAATAAGAATTATTTTATAAAATAAGTCATTTTTTTTTAATTATTGTTTTAGTATTAAAAACTAAGCATTTTGATTAAAATAAGAATGATAAGTGAAGCTAATTTTAGATCATCTTATGAAGTTTGAACTTGGCAATCAAAATTATTACTGGCACTTGGTGATGTTAGATAACAGTCAAGTGGTAGTCATTTAGTAGCGAAGTTATGGGTGGTGTTGGGTATTGAGACTTGAGGGAGCACAAACAAAAAAGTTGAGCGGCTAAAAGGATCGTGATCATCAATATTCAATCATGGCATGACGATGTGATGCGGGTACAGGGGCGCAAACGATGACATGCTTTATCCGTCCCGCATATGTCGCGTGACAAAAAGGGCAAAAGCGCGTCACTATCACAGGATGCTGAGATTGCAACGCAAAACACCTGCTGCCACGTTCCATAGTGATGAAAGCATCTTTAATTTATAACGTTTTTGCCTTTGGACAGCATCTGCATCTGCCTCATCCTGTTATTAGATAGATTCATTTCATTGACATTCAGCTACTCAATATGCCCAAGAATCACATTCTCACAGTATCATGAGATAGCACAAATGTCATAATTTCATTAGCCGTCGGGTCATAGCAAACCTTAGGTTACTCAAAATTCATCCAGATCTTTGACGTGAAGATAAATCTTAAAGTAATCTAGCAGCAGAATCAACTGTATCTACAGAAAAGGAGCTTGAGTTTCCAATGACCGGCTTAAAAATATATGTATATAAAGAATACATTGAATACCTTCAAGAGTTATTGGTCTACTGAATTTGCATCGGCACCTTCTTTCTCATGGCTTCTCTCTGCAATGTCAGCAGGGAGATTCAGTGCTGAAGGAATCTTTCCCGGATAATTAGTTGATGAGGAGGCCGATCCTGTCATACTGGAGAAAGAAAAGAAGACAAGTTGGCAAGAATCTGAAATAAGGAAAGAAAGGGAAATCTTTCAGTTGTGAATACAATTGCACGTACCTTCTGTCAATGATAACCATGGAACGGAGCTCACAATTTGCGAAACTGCAAGTACATCTCAAAAAGTCATTTCTTGCCAAAGAGTCTAAAAAAGAAACTTACAAGATTATATAGCAGCAAGAAGTAAACCAGGTATGTGGTTGTGGACCCGCAATGATGATGTGGTGACGCAATTTGTTGCATAAACCAATGGTTAAAATGAATGAATGGGCACCATAGAGCTTACTGTTTGCAGATTTCTTTCTTTACAAAAGGGTGACAGTCATTTCCAAAAGCATTTAATGTGTGGTTCAAAAATCCTCTATGTGTAACAATGGCTATCTCCTTCTCTTTACGTGTCCACAACCTGCGAAGTAAATAGCAAAATATTAAGAGCATAGACCAATTTACTTCAAGCAAACAATCTAAATATGTATAGCGTAACTTTCATATGAAATCGACACGTAAAAAGTTACATGGCAGAATAAACTACACATACTGGATCTTTAATGACGTCCAATTAAGACAATCAATCAGAGTTTAAAATGGATAAATTGGTTCCTATGAAAATGAGGTCTTCAAATAGCTACTGTGAGCATATACATGTCATAATAAAGACTAAAACCAGTAATGCAACAGAGGATGAGATCTCAAAATGTTCTTCTTGCTTCAACAGTTTATGGTAAATGATTTAAGAATTGGGGGGAAGGAGTGCTGAATCACTGAGTTTCATGCTCAAAGTCTTCATGTAGTTCACCCAGTTTCAGTCTCAGTCAGAAATAAATATCCACAAGGTTCAGAAGCAGAGCCTCAGAATTTAGTGAACACAGCATTTACCAGTTCATGAACTTCAATCCCCTAGCAGCAACTTCTTCATTTGTCTCTCTAACATTCGCCTTCCACAACACATCCTCATCACTTTCAATCTGAACAGTAACTCAAATTATCCAACAAAGAACCTATAGATACCAACTGAATTTTCAAAGTAAATCCTAGGAATTGAGAACTTGCCGGTGAAAAATCAACAGCAGGAAAAAGAAACTGATAGTCACTGATGCTTCTCCTCTTATCACAAGGATGAACTCCCTGCAATGAGAAATAAGAAGAGAAATGTGAGAGGCAAACTAAGTGAATTCAGTAGACAGAAACCAGATTCATAACTCGTGACGGCTGAAAATAAATGTATCTTTCACAATCCTAAGACTAGGCTTACAGGCTCTAAATCATCAGGAAGCACTTACCATAACATATAGTTGGTATTTACTCTAAAGTGTTACTTTAAGATTAGAGGAAACATTCAAGTTAAATGATAAGACACTGTAGCAAGTTATGATGAACATTACTATGTCATGACGCAATCAATATTAGTATAGCCAAAAATTGATTACTACAATAGAAACATAGCTGTGCAAGACACACCAAATGTTCTCGACAAAGTTCAACAGCAATGATTGGCGGGCTGCTGAGACTGGAAATTGCACCGCGACCACTATTTCCAGCATTTGCCACCATTAGTGGTACTACATCCATCCTGTCAACATAGTCCCCCCCACCAAAAACTCCAACAGCTGTTTGTAATGTCCTAAGAGTCACAGCAACCACAAAATGAATAGAAAAGCAGCTCTCAAAATATTGATACAATTAATCAGAGAACACAGAAACACCTTAACACAAGGCAATGACAAGATATCCACAAACGACTGTCAGCAGAGCATGTGCAGCAATACCTCAGCAAAGGAGACGCAACGACTAAATCAATCCTTTTGAAGAGTCCGGAGTCATGGACATGCTTACGCAGATTCTCAACCTGTAGCAAGGAAGTTCAAGATTCAGCTCATAAGTATAAGAACATAATTAACAAAGCTTCTCTTTTCATTATTATTTTCTTAAAAAGCACTTGATATGAAAACATGAATGATCTGCTTCTTACCTGCTGCCAGCCTAGTTGAGTAACGGGTGCATCAAAATATTCGGGAGACAAGTAGGTTTTGTAGTTCTTATCTCCCTCGACATTGTGAAGCCCTTGCGCATGCCTCACCTGGATGTATGGTTGGTTTTATAAGACCACAATGCCTTCAAGCAAAAGCCAAGAAAGAAGGCAATCTTGAACATCCTTCAGACCAGATGTATAACAGCTTCAAATCCACGACGAACATCATACATAAAATGAAAAACAAGACTGATACCAACCAGGTGAATAGTCTTGCAGCGATTCAATGGATACAAACTTGGAACAGCACAACCATCCATATCTGCAACTGAACCGCATGAACATTAGCTTTCTAATCAAGGGCAAAAAAAACACACAAAAGCATTTCGTCTGCAAAGCAAACCATTCGCTTATCAGTCATCCTAAATCCTAAACCATCAGCTACTATGGCTAGTGAATATAAAATCTAATATACCAAAATCAAAACAAATCAAATCAAACAAAATCACTGCCCAAAAACCATTTATCTGCCTCTTAACAACCTCTCAAGCTGCATCATAAACAACAAAAGTACACCAACCCCGACTAGGGATATGTTTGTAACGGTTGTGCATCTACTTAATTATGTATGCAATAGCTAAAATATTTAATAACCACACATTCTCTCGTAGTTGACAGATGGTGATTTTATTTCACAGATACAGGCCTCAATCTGTAACATAAGTAAAATATTAAACGGTAGAAAAGTAAACAAGATCCGCATCAAGTGAGCATCAACCACTACAATTGAAAAGAAATCATATATATGGAAAGCTGATCAGTAATGGGTTTTATTCATACCAGAGAGGGAGGAAGATGAGCAACAACAGGAGCGCAGAGAGAGGTGGGATAGAGCACTTCGCTGTGGAGACCTGTTCCTGCTAGGAACGAAACCAGAAGAACAAGACAATAGTGTTACTAGAGAAATGCTGCTAGTATTATTATAATTCGTTGGATTCAAAATAATTGTCATGGATTGGATAACCCTGTACTGTCACTGTCTGTCTTTCCGACCTATCGGGCCTTTTCAGAATCTTTTGACTCTATTACCCTCGTTGTGATCATGGTTTACTTTTTCTGAACGGTCCAGTTCTGATGTTTACTAGAGAATCTTATGAAGACAACAGCCACGAGCAAGGGTATTTATGTCTTTCTATCTTTCTAATTGTCATATTAATTGTGTGGAGTACATGCCTCTGTAGAATGCATATGAATCAATATGTTCAAACTACATTCATTGCACATTTGACCGCGAGTTCATATGATTCTTGTATAAATTTTATGAAGATACCATTACAAGTTCTTCACAATCCAGAATATTACCATTGCATGTACAAACGCTGTTTGCAAAGATACGCCTGCAACTTCCGTATCGTGCGCGCAAACCATACATGTACAAGAATGCTTCAAAAACACCCGAATCTACCAAGGACGGCCAATACTTTCAGAATCAATCCGATTCGACCTAACTCCCTTGGTTCAGTTCGGAAAATGGGCTCAAGACCAGTTCATAAACCAATTGATTCTTGGCTTGGTTCGCCAAAAAAGCGATTAAAAAAAAAATGCACTGATACGAATTTGTTTATCAAATTGAATCCATCAGAGGTGGTACTAGCAAAGGAGCTCAACCAAGTGCCCACAAGCCAAGAACCCATAGTTAATCAGCCCATGGATGAAGTTCACTGTAAACCAGTGCAAGATAATCAACGGCCCAAATGAAAAAAGAAACTTTCAAATTGGCTAAGAGACTATGTCGTTTAGGATGGTTCATGGAAGTGCTTTAATTGGGTGCGTTATTTCAAATTCCTTTTTGTTGTTTTCTATTGCATTGTCAAAATTGGTTATTTTCAATTTCTGTTATATATTACTGAGCTTTGTTGTTTTGTGTGGCATAAAATGAATGAATAATTTTCTTTCTTTCTCTAGACTAAACACTTGCTCGAAGTAGTGGTAATTTCAATATTGCTCTTTGTTTCATGAATTAAGAGCGTACCATTGGTGCTTTCATTGATCTTTATAGCCAACTTTGAAATCTTTTTTGCTTTACAAACACTACAAGCAACTTTTGACACCAAAATTAATGGGCAGCAACTGTCTATCCATCAGACAATTCAACAATTTATGACATCGGTTGATTCTTGTTTTAAGGAGTTACGTTTAGAAATTCATGGGTCTTCCAACAAATCTCTTGGTGCCTCAAATCCTTCACACCCTTCGGCTTCCAATTCTGATGGCGTTATTACTAGCCCTAAGGTTTCTCCAGTGCTTCGTTCCATGAAAATGGATGTGCCCAAGTTCGATGGGTCTGACCCCAATGGATGGATTTTTCAAATAGAAGAATTCTTTGATTTCCATGACACACCTGAGAGCATTCGATTACGGATTGTCTCTTTTCACATGGAGGGTCGCGTTGCAGCGTGATATCAATGGATGAAGAACAATCGCTTGCTCACTACTTGGAAAGAATATTTAGCTAATTTGCGATATCGTTTTGATGCCTCTTTGTATGAGGATCCTCAAGTCAAATTATCCAAATTGAGCCAAACTACCACTGTTGCATATTTCCAGTTAGCCTTTGAGGACTTAATGAATAAGGTCACAAGCATTTCTAAACCTCTTTTGATTAGTTTTTTCATTATTGGTCTTAAACCCAACATTCGCAAGGAATTACTTTTCTTTAGACCATCTTCACTGATAGAGACTTTTGCTTTAGCTCGTGCTTTAGAAGCCCAATATGACGAAGTGAAACAAAGCACGCACTCATGGCTTACATGGAAGCACCCCTATCCCCTTTCCCTTGGTTCCCAAACATAGTCCAAACCTGTTTCTACAGCCTCATCACCTACACTTGTTTCTACAGCCATCACCACTGCACCTTCTTCGACTTTACCACCACAAACCCACATTACCAATAAACCGACCACCTTACCTGCATTGTTACCAACACAAGCATTACCAATTCACCGTTTATCACCGGTTGAACTTCGCGACAAACGCAAAAAGGGTTTATATTACAATTGTGACAAAAAATACAACAGCAATCATTGTGTCACAGTAAATTTCTACATCTCATGGGCACTGATGATGCAGAATTGCAATCCACAAACATTGAGGAACCATTAGATTTGGTCGATGATAGTCTTACCAGTGACATCTTTAGCTTAAATGCTCTAGTAGGGTAGGCCAATCCTCGCTCTCTTCGTCTAATTGGTGAAATTGATTCTCACACCTTTCAAGTGCTTATTGATAGCGACATCACTCATAATTTCATCAAACTGACATTAGCCGAACTATTAGGATTAGCTATTCAGCACACTACTAATTTTTGAGTGTATATTGGTAACAACGAATTCTTAGTGTGTAAACAATTCTATTCTCAAGTGAAATTAACAATGCAAGGCACAATTTTTATAGTGGACCTCTTCATTTTGTTAATTGAGGGCTCATATGTGGTCCTTAGCATTCAATGGTTATAAAAATTGGGCAAAGTGTCCTATGACTATTCTGCCCTTACTATAGAGTTTTCTTTAAATGGGCAATCAGTGATGCTTCGTGGTGGCTTGTCTTCTACTACTATGATTACTTATAATCAATTATAGGCATTAGTTCAAAATGATATAATGATCAGCCTTTGTGCCTTACAACCGGTGCACACCATCAACCTCGTACCTTCATCTTCCATCACCGACACTTCCTCACTTGAATTTCCTTATTCCTTTCTTAATCAATTTCTCAACATTTTACACCAATACAAACACCTATTTCTTCCACTTTCTAGCTTGCCACCACATAGATCTATTGACCACAAAATTCATCTATTACCAAACACAGCTCCAATTATTGTTCGTCTATACCGTTACCCACATTTTCAGAAATCGAAAATGAAAAAATTGATCAGGGAAATGTCAGAGTAGGGCGTAGTTCGACTAAGTCAAAGCCTTTTTTCATTCCCGGTTCTCTTAGTTAAAAAAAAAGATGGCACCTATCATTTTTGTGTTGATTATCACACATTAAATGCAGTAACAATCAAAGACAAGTTTCCCATACTGACAATCGATGAGCTGTTTGATGAACTTGGAGGAGCAACCATTTTTAGCAAATTGGATTTCTGCGTGGGATATCATCAAATTCGTGTCCATAACCGCGATATATACAAAACAACATTTCGAACACATGAGGGCTGTTATGAATTTCTCGTCATGCTGTTTAGGTTCACAAACGCCCCCTCCATTTTTCAAGCCATAATCAATTAGATTTTTGCAGTTTATCTCTGGAAATTTATGATTTTTTTTAATGATATCTTAGTTTATAGCTCCTCTATGGGTGAGCATTTGCTTTATCTTAAGCAAGTCTTATCTTCTTTAAATCATCATCAATTTTTTATTAAATTGTCCAAATGTTTATTTTGTCAAACCACCATTGAGTATCTAGGCCATATTGTCTCAGCCTCAGGAGTACAAGTCGATCCCCAAAAGCTTGATGCCATGCTTAATTGGCAAGTACAGCATTCTATTAAATAGTTGCGGGGCTTTCTTAGTCTCACTGGATATTATAGGTAATTCATTCGCGGTTACACTGCCTTGGTAGCCCCACTCACTGATTTGCAGTGCAAGGATGCTTTCCAATGGAATTCGACAGCCATAGACGCATTTGAAGCTCTTAAACAAGCAATGGTATAAGCTCCAGTTTTTAAGTTACCTAATTTTGCTTCCAAATTCGTCATTGAGACCGACCCTTTTAATGTGGGCATAGGAGCAATACTTACACAACATAGGCATCCTATTGCATACTTCAGCAAGAAGTTGGGTCCCAAATTAAAAGCTTCATCCATTTACATATAAGAGTTGCATGCACTCGTGGAAGCTATGTATAAGTGGTGGCAATATTTGTTGGGTCGTTTATTTGTTATTCACACGGATCATAGGAGTATCAAAAAGCTCATTCAAAAAATGATTCAAACACTCGACCAGCAAGTTTATCTCCGTAAATTATTGGGCTTCCAATTCCGAATTGAATACAGACCAGGCAATACCAATAACGCAGCTAATGCCCTATCACGTGTTTATGAAACAGCTTCTGAGGATATCGTCAATACCTCTTCTACTTGTGTTCTTTTAATAGCCAACCTTCATTTGCATTGTTGCAGTCATTACTTGAGGAGAATACAACACTACCTGATTTGGTATCACTTCACCAGTAATTTTTAGAGGACAAACTTTCAGTTCACTTCTCTGTTCAAAACAGATTTCTTCTCCACCGTCGACATTATTATATTAGTCCTAACTTCTCTTTAAAGGCAGTATTATTGCAAGAGTTCCATTTTACGCTACTGGTAGGTCATGTAGGTGTCACTATAACCCTAATCAGTTTGTCTTCAACATTGTATTGGCCCAAGATGTGCCATGATGTAGAGAAATTTGTTCTAGAGTGTTTGATATGCTAGCAAACTAAGTATTCAACTTACACCCATACTGGTCGTCTTCAACAGTTGTCGATACCTACTATGGTTTGGGATGAGGTCACCATGGACTTCATTACAGGTCTTCCTTTGCCAAAAGGTTTCTCGGTCAAATTGGTTGTCGTAGATCGTCTTACAAAATTTGCCCATTTTGGTTCGCTACTCTACCAATTTACTACCCTCAAAACAACTGAACTCTTTATGGACATGGTCATTAAAATACATGGTTTTCTAAGTTCTATTATATCCGATAGAGATCCAGTGTTCTTGAGCAATTTTTGGAAGCAATTATTTCTCTTAAGTCGCTTAACTTTTCGTCATAGCACAACATATCATCCTCAAACGGATGGTTAAATGAAAATGGTGAATCGAGGATTGGAGCAATATCTACAAGCTTTCACTCAAGACAAACAAAAAAATTGGGTTTTCTTATTTAGTTAGGCAGAATTTAACTATAATTCTCATTGCCACAATAGCTTAAAGATGTCCCCCTATCAGGCTTTATTTGACTGATTGCCTCCAACTATTCCTTATTATGTTAAGGGCTTTACTTCAATCCAAGCTTTGGAGGACATTTTCCTTAAACGTAATACTTTTCTCAACTCTTTAAAGGATAATTTGTGTCAAGCACAACATTATATGGCTTAGAAAGCTAATGCACATCACCGAGATGCTCACTTTGAAGTAGGGGATAAAGTGCTGGTTAAGTTACAGCCATATCGCCAATGCACTGTAGCTTTTTGTCCCTATCAGAAGTTAGCCAAGCACTATTATAGGCCATTTACAGTTCTTGTTAAAGTAGGCCCAGTAGCCTACAAATGGGAGTTGCCTAGTACTTCCAAAATACACTCGGTATTTCACATTTATATTCTTACACCTTACCATGGCAACGATATTACTGTTTCTCATCCTTTACCAGAGTTGAGTGTAGATAACCATCCTCTTTTGTTGCCAGTTGCCATTTGTGCTACCCGTATAATGTTGCTACAGGGGAAGACAACACCTCAAGTGTTGGTTCAATAGACTGACAGCTTGTCGAAGAATTCAACTTGGGAAAACTTTGAAGCCTTCTGTAAACTTTATCCAATATTTCACCTTGAGGACAAGGTGTGTTTTCGAGATGGAGGGAATGATACGAATTTGTTTATCAAATTGGATCCATTAGAGGTGATACTAGCAAAAGAGCTCAACCAAGAGCCCACAAGCCAAGAACTCACAGCCAATCAGCCCATGGATGAAGTTCACCATGAACCATTGCAAGATAATCAACGACCCAAACAAAGAAGGAAACTTCCAAACTAGCTAAGAGACTACGTCGTTTAGAATGGTTCATGGAAGTGTTTTTATTGACTGCATTATTTCAAATTCCTTTTTGTTGTTTTTTGTTGCGTTGTCAAAATTGGTTATTTTCAATTTTCGCTATATATTGCTGAGCTTTGTTGTTTTGCGTGGCATGAAATGAATAAACAATTTTCTCTCTCTCTCTAACTCTTCTTTCTCCTTCTCAAATTTCGGAATTCCTGAATTTCTTTCTCTGGAGCAAACACTGGCTCGAAGTAGTAGTAATTTCAATATTGCTCTTTATTTCATAAATTAAGAGCGTATCATGCACCAAGCCAGTCATTTAGTACGATTCACTACAATTGTTTGAATCAAGATTGGTTCAAATTTTCTTAAGCCGAATCCAATTTTGCCAACTTATAGTCTGCATTAGATCCCATTTCTAACTCCTCAATGTAGTAGTTGAAGAAAACACGTTATCTACTCCCAAAACCTTTATCTATCATCTACACCAATGATTTTTCATTTTTACATCAGTTGTAGATTAAAAGCCATGCGGTCTCAAATTACACAACCCACTTTTCTTCATCCAACTCTGGGAGTGCAACATCTTCCCTCATTAGACCGGTGTAATCACGACTCACTTTGGCACCAACCTGAGCAAATAGTTCAACAACTGCAGGCAAAATTCCATAGTATCTCTTTAATTCGTTTACCAGTGGTTGGCCACTCTTCGGATCTTGCACATGCCATACATACACTGGAGGAACCAAATCATCAACTGTTGCCTCCTGCCATGCATGTTGCCCATCCCTCATTTGGTGCTTGTAAGCTTGGCAGTTCCTCACCCTGTGACCTTTAGGTCCTACTTGGACCTCTGGACAGTACCCACACGTCTGTACAGCATACTTCTGCATGAGTATGGATATTCCTGATCGCATCTTCCCCCAAGTCTCCATACCTCTAACAGCAACACCTACATGGATGTCGGAAAATCAGGAATTCAGGGTGTATTTAGTAAATAATTAGCCCAAACTTTAGGGATTTAACTTTGGATGATAAGGGCAAATAAAGAAGTAGGAGTAGGGAAAAAGACAAAATCAAATCAAGGAGTAAAAACCTTGTGCATCATCAGCATTTACATCCATAGAGTTGTTCTCTTCACTTGATTTCTTTCTGTTCCCCCAAAATCCAAATGTTTCTATGCCTTCGCTAGGTCTATCTTCTTTTGGGAACCGCTTCTCGAAATCCATAATTTTACCAGCAAGATTGTAAGCTGGGAAAACTCTTCTCCTTGTTGGGTATTGGGGGATGTCAATGCCCGCTTGGATGCACAATTCAATGACAGCTGGAATTTGGTCCACTTCAAGCCGCTCGTTATGAGAAACAGCTCTTCCTATCCTGTCATATAGATGAAAGGATTCCACATGAGGCAAAATGTGTTCCACATTCCCGAGTTTCCAACTGTGTTCTTTGCTTGCCAGGCTACCAGCAACATTACATGTTCTAATCTTGTGTGGTGGATGACCAACATGAACTTCTCCACACAAGCTGCAAAGGCACATAAACAATTTAATAAAAGAAAGATTCTGATAAACTTCCAATAAGATAAGAAATAACAAACCAGACTTTCACGGACTCTAAATCTTTATCACTTTTAATTCACCTACTGTATTTAAGATAAACAGTTTAGTTGTCATCTTGGGATCCTAGTTTTGAACTTCAATAAACAAGGTTCACAAGAAAAGTATGACAGTTCCGCATCAGCCAATGCCCCTTCTCCTTTATTGGTTTATAAATATACATGCGACCCCCTGATTTTTCTAAAATGTTGGCATTTCCAGAACGAGCAACAGCCTCTCAGTCCACATTACGTTATATCTAGTTATAGATCTTCAATAACCAAGTACATGCAAAATAATTGACCATTTAAAATTATGTTGTTACTACCTATGCAGTAGCGAAATTCTTATCCTTACTTGGCCCTTTGGAGACCTTGAAAACAACAGTTGACCCACCAAAGAATGATATAAATCTATACTTTAAATTTTTGTATCATTTGCTGGTAGTGCATGGCCATGATTCAAGTGACAGAGATCTCTACATAGCAAGGTTTTAGGGAATACAACTAATTGCTTTCACCTCTAGGACAATGATAAAGAAAACTCATCATTTACCTGCATGTATATATGGCAATGCTTTGAGCAACCCTCGTAACACAAGCAAGCAATTCTGTTCTGGCAGCAAAAACATCATGAGCAACTGGTATTAATTCCTTAACCAGTAATCCATTTTCAGGAGGCCGTAGAATCTTTTCTTTAACCATCTGCCTCTCTTTTCTTTCTCGTCTAGCCATACGCTTAAGCTCATTAATGTGCGTCACCCATGGCTTCCGCTCACATTTCTTACGCTTTCTTGGAAGCTCTGTGGAAATAGACCCAGCAGAGTACATGCTAAAGGGGTGTTTTAACTTTATACCAGAATGATTTGCAGGAGAATAGTATGTAATCATATCATGCAAGTTCAAAATGCTTCGAACTCGTCTGGGTAACATTGCTTCACATATGAACTTGTTCTGGTGTTTCAGACAAACAGTCTATTATCGGAACAATAAAATGATAAATTGTATTTGTATATAAATATGAGACAAGTTAGTCATCAAGATTTTTGAGTTAGAAAGTCTAATGACTAACTGTAGAGCCAAACCCACTTCAGTCATCACAGAAGCATAAATTAAACCATCCTCAATCCTGCATTATCACCAGAACACTCAAAAGTTAACAATAAGGAAAATCATAATCATAGAAATCAAAACACAATTTAGTCTTTTGTATGGTGATCAAAACCTAAAAACAAATATATTAGTATAAGATCTCATCACTGGTTGAAAATCTACATCAAGAAATTATTATTATTTTTTTTCATTTTTCAATCAGAATACAAATGGATCAAATCAAAAGTCAAGCTCAACACACAAGTCAGATTACAAGCTCACATATAAGTAACACACAACGTCCGCCCTTTTCAGCATACACAGTAATAACCCACACAAAAAATTCCATAATGGCTAAGCAGTCCTAGCAACCAAATCGATTCACTCTCATCGGAAGCAAGTCAAGCCCCAGAAACTGGACCTAAATTGATGGGATTGCATTAACTGAAATTAGCAAACTAAAGAAAACAAGAGTAAATGAAATGCAAACAAGAGTAGAAGATAGAAATTAGAAAAACGAAAAACAGACCTGATAAATGGGCGGCGGCGTGCCAAGCAAAGGTTTTGGTGTGAATTGGTACAATTTTATTTTTTGTTATTTATTTTGAAAAAATAAATGGTTTCTGAAATTTGAAAACCAAAATTTAGAAAGCCAACAACGAGCTTGTGAGTCTGGTGTTAGGGTGGAGAGAGAGATTGTTAGTGAGGGACTGAGGCGAGGGGTCTTAGTAGTACCCTGTGTGAGATAGAGAGATTTTAAATAAGAAAATTTGTGGAATTGTAGAGAGTGATCGAATAGATTTTCAGTGAGAGAATGAATTAGTTTACCAGGGTTCTAGTGAGAGGATGAGCTTGTTCTAGAGAGAGATTACACTTTCTCATAAGAGTATAAGACGAGTATGAGCTCAGAGGCAGGCTTTAGGGAGCGAACGAGGGTTTTAGTGAGAGGCGGTCGGGATCCTAGCTCGACTAGGCACGACACAGATAGCGGTTATGCACCTTTCTTTTTTTATGAGTCCATTTTTAAGAGTGACTCTTATTTTCTGAATTGGTACAAATTAGTACCACAATTGTTTGGTCCCTTGAATTATCGTAAATGGACTAAATATATAAGTAACTAATAATTTATTAAGTTGAAGATTTCTAACGACAATCCGACACCGTTATATGAAAAAAAGCCTACTCAAAAAATTAGTTTTTTTTTTTTTCCATTAAAATTTTGAATTCGGAATTCTTTTTAATTTAATCTCCGAACGGGTGATAATGAAGGGCAAAAGGAAAGTGGTGTCTGTGGTGAGGATCTTTTTGATAAAATATAAAAACTATATCTTTTATGAAAGAAAACATCAAAATTTAGCGCCTAACGACATAGAAGTGGGAATATCAAACTGCCTGCGTCGTGAAATTCCCGTCCTCCAAATCTCGACCGTCGCTTCCTCTTTTCCAATTTTCACCATCAGCTGGCTGATGATCAATCACTGATGTTGATTCATAATGCCAGCAGCAGCAGCAGCAAAGCCACCACCATCTTCACTCTTACCTTACCTGATCCTGCTCTCCATCCTCCTCCTCTTCCTCTACTCCTCTCTCCTTTCACCACCCACCGCCAAAACCCTCTCTTTCCATTCTACCCCTTGCAATTATTTTTTGGGCAAATGGGTCCTCCAACCCCCGGCCACCCACAAACCCTTGTACAACGAAACCTGCCCATTTCAAAGAAACGCTTGGAACTGTCTTCGAAACCGGAGACCCAACATGGCTCTCATCAATTCTTACAAGTGGGTGCCCGAAACTTGTGATTTGCCCCGGATCGATCCGGTTAAGTTTCTGAGCCTTATGAGGAATAAGAATATTGGGTTTGTTGGTGACTCTCTGAATGAAAATTTTATTGTTTCGTTTTTGTGTGTTCTTCGTGCGGCTGACTCTGGTGCCAGGAAGTGGAAGAGGAAAGGTGCTTGGAGAGGAGGGTATTTTCCTGAGTATAATGTTACCGTTGCGTATCATCGAGCTGTTTTGCTTGCTAATTATAGGTAAAGTTTTTGTGTGTGTGTGTGTGTGTAGATATATATTGACTGAATTTGTTACTGTGAAAGTTGTTTTTGCCCTGGATTAATTCAATGCTTGACTGTGAAGAAGTATAATGAGAAAGTCAATCGGGTTTAAGTTAATGTTTAGCATTTCGAATAAAAATTGAGGATGTTAAAGTGAGAGGTTGGGGTAGTTTCTAGCTGGTCAAGGTATGGGAAAATGTGAGAGCTTTTCTAAAGGTTAGCGATGTTTCAATCACTACTGTGAGTGATTTAGATAACATACTACTCTTGCTTTTCTGTGGATGTGCAGTTTTGTCTGTGGTAATAGATTGATGTTCTTATTGCTGAGTGTTGTTTCGAAATAGATACAACAAATGCATAGTTTTATTCCAAGTGGATCCGTTTTATGTTTAAACCCTTTTGCATTTGGGCTTATCTGGCTATGTTGATAGTCTTACTCTAAATTGCATGGATCAAAATAGATTTTGAAAATGGCAACCTCACATGCTTATGACTGATTGTATAAAGGTGGCAGCCAAAACAGTCTTCAGTTGGTGATGAAGAGGATTTGGAAGGAGTGTATCGAGTAGATGTTGATATTCCTGCTGTAGATTGGGCAAATATCACGAAGTTCTATGATGTTCTCATATTCAACACTGGCCATTGGTAATTTTTTTTTCCCTATTGCTTATTAGCCCAACATCTTAATGTAATTACACACAATTTTTTATTGTTAATTATAAGCAGACCTTTATGTCTCAAATTCTGGTATTGATGGGTGCAGCACTTCTTAGGTTGTCATATAGTTAAGAAAGATTACATTTCCTTGTCCAGGTGGGGCCTTGATAAATTCCCAGAAGACAGGCCGCTGTTATTTTACCGTGCAGGGAGACCGATAAACCCTCCGCTTGAGATGATGGATGGACTTAAAGTTGTTCTAGAGAATATGGTCTCATTCATAGAGAAAGAAGTTCCTAGCAAGACACTGAAGTTTTGGCGGTTGCAATCACCAAGGCATTTTCATGGTGGCAAGTGGAATCAAAATGGCAGTTGCTTGTTTGATAAACCACTTCAGAGAGAGCAGGTATGAGTCGATTCTGGTACTGCATATATGTTCCTATATTTTGTAGTCGTATCACAGTCAGTCTTCACCTATACCAAAATCCAAAGTCTTGAAATTTGTTCTGAACTTCCACTGGTTGTTGATGTGATGATACAAGAGGATTTTCAAACTCAGAACATGAAATGAAGTGCATTAAAATATTTACCAAATTTTAGAATCTTTCTTTTAGAGAATTAGATACTTATACCCGGACAGCTTGATTTGTGGTTTGATCCCAGCAACAATGGAGTGAACAAAGAAGCGAGGCAACTTAATCTTCTGATTCAAGAGGCATTGCAAGGCACTAGTATTCAAGTACTCGATCTGACTCATTTGAGTGAATTCAGAGCAGATGCCCATCCAGCAATGTGGTTGGGAAAGAAGGATGCCGTGGCAGTCTGGGGTCAGGACTGCATGCATTGGTGCCTACCGGGGGTTCCCGATACATGGGTTGATATATTGTCAGAACTGATACATAATAGCTTCGAAACACGGCAATGAGCCAGTGAACAGTCACAATCATACTAAAAAGTTGGAAATTTGTAATTGAGCTTCATCTTTGAAGTAACACCACTAATTTCACCGGAAATGCTGTGCTTCTAATTGTCATTTACACAAAAACTAGACAGGAGAAATTGGTGATCAGAAAGCACAAGCTCGGTGGCTTCAGGTCTTCCAAGAAATCTCAAATGAAAATAGGAGCTCTATATGAAAATACTCATTAGGTGACACAAAATACTTGCAAATTGTAACAGATGAGTGAAACGTTAGATTTTGGATCAAATTTTGTTTGTTGAAATTCTTTCATTTTAAATGCTTTTGAAGGTGGTTGGGGGATACAGAAACACTGAATCATGTTTTTATTCCTAAATGATTGAACCTTGAAATGTATACAATTAATCTCATCTTTATTCATCTTGTTGCAACCTACCTGTTCTCCTGCTTCTCATGTTACACTGTTATTATCACTTTGTGCCAAGCTGGACTCTGATCGCGATGACAAAAATGTTTGATGAAAGGACCATTCATACTCAAAAGTCAGCTTAGGGTGCTTTATCTGAAGCTGCTATTTTTTGTGGACTTGGCAAACTGTAAAAAATAGGTGGATTTCGTTCTCTTTTTATTTGAAAATTTATTTATATTCCAAAAATATCATTATAAGAATGCATCATAAATAGTTAGACTAATATTTTATAGCCATCCGATCCGCTTATTAGTTGTGTACTCGCGCGGTAAATTATTTAATCTTTCTTCGTAAAGTTCAAAACCCTCTAGTATTTTATGGGAAAGACTTTCTTCTAATTATATGGAAGGCACTGTAACCCTGTTCAAATTCCAAGCAGATGGTAATGAAAATTGAAAAAAAGAAAACTATGATGCAAAATCGAAAGGGTGTGGACTCTGGACGCCTGCCACCTGGCAGAAAATGTTTTGCACTTTGAGCAGTAATCCTCTTTAACCCTAACAGAAGACGATAAGTCTTTCGCTTATTCATTGCTTTCCTTCGCATATACTACCCAGCTTTCGAAAATCTGAAAATGGCATTAAGAATCCATCTATTCTCCCCCAAAACCCCCCCACAATTCCAAAACTTAAAATCATATCCCGAAAGACCCAAAACCCAAATCCTCTGCGCCTCCAACAACAAGAAGAACAACAACAGGCTCAGTGATGCAGAGCTGGCATCAGATTTGTTAACAGAAGTTGCGAAAATAAACACCCATTCGGCCCAAAAAGAAGAAGCTATGAAGAAGAGCAAAGAATTGTTATTCACTGAGTTTTGCCAGTACCTGTCTTTGGAACAAGATGAAGTGAAGAAGGAATGGAGGAAGATTGATGAGGATGAGAAGTGGGGTTTGGTTAAAAGGTTTGTTAATGAATGGAGTGACAATTTTCATCCACTGTCAGCTCGGTCCGTTAAGGAAATGCTTGAAGAGTATTTGCATGACGAGAGGCAGTCTTCAAGTTCTGGGTTTGTTTTGTTTCCTGGTTTAAAGAAAATTATGGGATTTTCACATGACTAAATCGATTGATTGGGTTGATTTTTGGGATGTCTTTGAACCATGAATTTCATGTAATTGCAAGTTCACAATTTGTTCTGGTGGTGAATAATTGATATTTTATTTTATTTTTATATTAACAATCCGGTTTCGCAGTAATATTTATTTATTTCGGTAGCATCGCTCCTTTTTCCTTGAGAATTCTTTAAAACCGTGTTATTGTGAAGTTTTTATTACTTTTAAGTTTTACATAATTTCTTTTTTATTTTTTTAATCACGATTTCTTAAGTCTATTGTGTACTCCATCGTAATGTACCATCTAAATTATCAGAAGCACGCAAATAGTTAGAAAATTACTGGATTCATATAATTACAAAAATTTTATTTTAAATTTTTAATTAAAAATATATTTGCTTATATATTAAAAAAACGTATAGATTGTCCTGATATTTTTATTTTGTAGAAAAAATTATATTATATTTACTTAAAATTACCATTCCTGAAAATATTCTAACAACCTTAAAACATATCTTTTCACAATCACAAACTTAGATTGTTTCGGTTATTTGATACCTATAAATCAAACTTTAAAAGGAATTGGTATTCTCCAATATCTTAAAAGTAAAAGTATATGATTAATGATTAGAGCATTACAATTGATTTTAATGTATGTGTCTGTTGACAAAGAAAAAAATCAAAATTAAAAATAAAAATAAAAAAGAACTACAAGTCATTATCTAATTTTTGTAATAGAAATCTTACAATACTATTATTCTCGTTTCTAACCATTGCTTGTATCAATCCATTCACTTAAATAACATGTGAGCGTTGATTCACGTGCAAGTGTGAAACAACGTACCAATGGCATGCCCAAATTCCTTTGCATACAAATTATGTTAGCATTCTAATGACATGCATATCCCTCGCACGAAAATATTGTGGTGGTTCCGATAAAAAGAACATCTTTGAAGGGACCAGATATTTGGTTAATATCACCGGGGAGAGTAAAAACAATGACAACATTTTGATTCGGCCCTAAGCTAGATTAATAACTATTATTGCAAGAAATTACTATAACAGAAAAAGAAGCTCATTATACCTAAGACAAGTAATTAGTCCTAAATTGAAAGATGGATTATAAAGAATTTCTATATACATGTAATCCACAAATGCAAAATACCCTTGTGATCATTACCACCATAATTCAATTAAAAAAGAGAGTTTATCCAAGGAGTGTCAGAAATATAGCTGCCTGCACTGTGCAACCGAGGCATCGGCTGGACAATAAGGGCACTTGAATGTTCTTGAGCTACTTTTTGACAGCTTCATTATCGATTGTTTGCAGAGAACATGCAGACATGGCATCAGCATTGGTGGATTCTCCTCACTTGCTTGCTCTCTACTCACCGGACAGACAAATATTGAGTGGAACTGAAATTCCTTCCCCAGCTCCAGTGGCACAGGGAGCTGTTTCATTGCCTGCCACTCCTGCTTCTTGGCAGCCATCACATTTGCCAGCTTCAAAAGTGTGGGCAGTCCTTCCACTCCAGCTGCTATGGCAACAGTTAATGGACTCTGGTAGGACTGTCCCAAGAGACTGCAGAATTGCTGGGTCAGCTCCTCAGTCATGTTGTCCCAATGAGTAGGGATCAGTAACTCGGCATAAGGGGATCTTTCAAGTTTTCCAGCCCACAAGAGAGAACCCATAAGCTTCTGGATCTCATCCAAGTAGATGGAAGCAAAAGGTGCAAGGTGAGTTCTAGCATAAATGAGTGCATCAGCACGACCTTTCTTTTGCAAGATCTCCACAAACTGTAGCCGGTGCAGCTTCAGCTCCAGACTTGTAGAATTTTGCTTGAGATCTTCACGGTTGGCAGAGACCCAGTTAAGTGCAGGCTCGATGTTCTTAATCCTCACGGCCTCAAGTATCCGATACATCTCCAAGAACTGAGATCTTAGGGCAGATGCCTCTGGTTCTCCAGCTTCATTTACCAGGCAATCTCCTAAATCAAACAAGCCTTGCCTGTAAAGGTGACTTGCAATGATCTGATTCAGTATATGATGGTCGAAATCAACATTTCTATATGCCTTGGATATGTCAGGATTGAATACTTTCTCAAGCAGTTTCAAGTATTTGCTGAGGTTTGAGTTTAATTCCTTCTGTGGACCTTCTAATTGGCTTTGCAGACCAATTGCATTGAGCTTGACTTTTAGCTCTGCAAGGATGGATTTCAGATCAATAGGGAAGCTGGTGTCATCAACCGACTGGATTTTTGTTAATGTCTGCTCAATTTCAAGTCCCACCTGATCAATTACTTCTTGGGATTTAGAGTAAGACAACTTTTGCTTCTTAGTGACATGATCAAATGCATCCTTTACAGTACTTAGCTCCATTTCTTATATAAAATGAGAAGTTCCTGCTGAATGCAGAGGCATCATAATATGAGCCATGCCATGCATTATTCAAAATACACAGAAACACATGGCTATTATGTCAAGAATGTGAGAACCAAAGAGGATAAGAAAGCACACTTCAAAATTAAAATAAATAACAAAATCACATCTTTACTGGATATCTATCTTTTTTACAAGGCTGGGCCAATCTCAAGCTTTCTCCAGATCAGCACTAAACTATTAAACACTTCTTCTTCAAGTTATTGAGACCAAAATGAATCTCACCAACGGTCTCATATAAACTCAACATTTGAATCTCTTTCACTAACAAATATGCAATAGATTTAGATATGATCAGGCAAAAGAATTAAACTAGGGGCAGATACAGTGTCATACATGATCCTCCAGAGAGCATACATCTAACTGTAATAAAATATAATGGGAATAAAACATATCTCAACGATACCTATCATGCTTGCTACAAGAAAATCTATCAAAAAATAAATTCCTGCAAGGTAAATTGGTGAACATGTTTTCCCTGGCCACTACTTATAACACCAAGTAATCTAAAAGTTGATGAGTCATCTGAGACCTTTCAGAATTCTCTCTGCAGCCTAACCGAGTGTCATCAACAGGCCATGCCGTACACAAATGACAAGGCATCAAGTTTCAAACACATAATACAAGCATCTACTCCATTACAATCCTATGCGAAGAAAAACACAAAAAAGTCCACACCCACATTTCCAAGAAACGCCTATGATACAATGCCAGAACCAGAATATAATGCTTCTGATAGCATCCAATAAAATAATCATTAATGCATGGCTGCAGTTCCCTGAGTCCCCAGCATCTTAAAACCTACCAAACTGTCCTCTCTCGACCCAAAGAAACTGTAAGTCTCTCAACCATATATTAGGAAATTTCCGTTCATCAAAATACCTCCTCCTAATTTTACTCAGAACCCCAATACAACAAATAAATTCATCGAGAACCAGCATTTCTGATAAGAACCTTTTTTTTTCTGGCATTGCATCAGCAGAAACTAAATCCCCTCCTGACCAAAGTTAGTTGGGGTTCAAATTCGAGACCTCTTGTACCACCACAATAGAATTTAACCGTTGAACCATCCACAATTAGGAATCTAATAAAACACAAATGATAACAAAAGTCCATAAATTGAAAAATCAGCTTAATCCTAAACTAAATCATTGCTACAATGTATCAATAAAAAGCCTGAAAAATCCTAAATCAACACAAATTTAAACCCTGCAATACTGCAAGCGCCAAGCAACGAACTATAACGAAATCAAAATTCATTAAAATAGAAAATAAAATAAAATAAAAAGATAAAGAATTGTAACATCCATGCGATATTAGCTGGTTTTAATACCAAAAATAAACACACAACCTAAAACTCAAATTCTTTTTTATTGCTTTCCTAAGCTATAACACAGAATAAATAACAGGGAACATCAAATTATAAAATTACAAGATGTAAAAAGCTAAGAGACTGAGAATTAAACTAATTGCAATTCGCAAAAAAATCGTACCGATTTTAACAGATCGAAATTGGAGCGAGAGTGAGAGAGAAGAATGTTAAGCGGGCGAGAGCTCGCGGAGTCGCGGGGACGAAACTTGGCTTCGTACGACACGAGCACACGTGTCACTTTTGTTATTGAATAGCCCCTCAAGTTGTTTTAAGTAGCCAAGTATACTGTGTATGTGCGAAAAATCATGTCGTACAAATTATGCAAATGGTAGGATATGTCATCTATATGATAAATTTATGTACGATAACTCATACAACGTTTATTCCTGAATCAAAGTTGTATTGTACGAGCTGTCATATATACTCCAAATATCTAAATTTTAAGTCATACACATTCTTTACCTATTTACGACATGTCATCTGTATTCTCATCCAAGTCCAACCCCACAGGTACTTGAACAAGTCCAAAGCTCAAGAACAGAAATCTCGCAAGGCACAAATGGGCTTCAACGTTCTGAAAACTTCACCTGTCTCTTGTCCTTCCAGAACCTTCTCCTCAGTCCTCTCTAATCTTAATCTTATCCGCCCTCCGCCAACAACCACTTTCGCAACAAACCAGTTGAATTTTTCGGCTTCTTCTTTGCTTAAGCTTAAGCCTCTCACTGTCACTGGCACTGGCTGCATTTCATCGTCTGGATTCTTTAGGTCGCCGCGTTTTGGGCAGAATAAGCGTAGCTTTCGTGGTGGGGTTGTTCTAGCCATGACTGCCCGGCCTGCGTCGGTCAATAAATCGGAGGAGGAGTGGCGCGCTATTCTCTCACCGGAGCAGTTTCGGATTTTGCGCCAAAAGGGCACCGAGTATGTGATTTTTCTTTGGAAATCGTAAATATAAATTTTCTATTTTGAGATGAAAACGGAAATGAGTTCTTAAATGTTTAAAGATAGGCTGATATTGGTGAAGGATTTAGCTTTTATTCATATGGCTTAGCTTTTTTGCGTTAGTGTTGTGTGTGAAGGAAAAACACGAACAAGAAGCTTAAAATTTCGGAGAACAAAAGAAGCGTTGTGTGAGCAAGTATCTTTGACTGTTTGACATGTTAGATTCCGCTGAAACTGTGACCGTTTTTGATTATATTTATCAATGTGATTTACTTTTCTGAAGTTATACAAATCTCCCTTTGCCAATCTCTTGCATTCAAAGTATAAGATATTAACATGTATCTGAGTAATTTGAAGTAGAATAAAGATGTCCTTCCCTTATCTAGAAATATTTATTGGATACCCCTATGTCAACAAGCTTTTAGCTTTGACTTTTGATATGTGACTGGAATTTTGAAACTCAAACCTTTAGTTAATTGTGGGTTTTGCAACCTTGTGATGTTTGTGTAGGTTTTTTTATTCCATTTCAGTCATGCCTATTCTGTAAATTTCCATAATAAGTGGTTTGATTACTTGTAGCATAAGGGGGTGATGTGGTGGAGGCATATGTTGTGAGAAGTGAGGCCATGGAAGTATGAAAGTTGCATCCACAGTCAGACTAGAAAAAATGGAATACTAAAATATGGGATGCAGCTGCATGATCTAGTATAAATGGTTATTTTTCTATATTTACGGCAGAAACAGTCATTAATTTGCCGAAACATTACAAGATGGCAAAATGGAGTAATCAGTTAATTAAACAGCATGCACATTAATGAACTGATTGTTGATGTTGTTTCCGAGTGGCGTTTGATTGCAAAAGCATACTTTGATCAAGGATGAGGGTGTTTTAGTTGTATTAGTAGACGGGGTGAGTTGTATTTGAAATCTAAATATTTCTTGTTCTTTTCTTTTTACCTTTTTTTTTGGTTCTCACGTACCAAATCTGAGGACTAGAGAAATATTATTTTGCTAATGCATCAACCATCTGCTTCAGTTATAAACTAACTCTAGTTTTGAAGATGGAATTCGAATGCTTATCCTTATCTGTGAATCTAATATTAAAAGCTGAAAAGTTGTTTATTACATTCTTTTAGGTGGAGTATTGACGTTGTATTGGGTCCTCCACAGGTATCCAGGCACAGGAGAATATGACAAGCATTTTGAAGAGGGTATCTATAACTGTTCTGGTTGTGGGACTCCACTTTATAGGTCCACAACCAAATTTAACTCTGGTTGTGGCTGGCCAGCTTTTTATGAGGGTCTCCCTGGAGCCATAAATCGCAGTGTAAGCTGCCTTAACTCTCACTCTTTATCTAATGCCCATATTAGTTCGTCTTTAACAACATTGTATCATTTTATCAGCTGGACCCAGATGGTATGAGGGTTGAAATTACTTGCGCAGCTTGTGGTGGCCATCTAGGCCATGTTTTCAAAGGTGAAGCGTTTCCAACACCCACAGATGAACGGCATTGTGTGAATAGTATATCCCTCAAGTTTGTTCCAGCTAATCCCGGTTCCTCCATGTGAAGTAAAATTACCATTGTTATTTCAAGAACATCGATTCTGTGTAAAATGTGGTAATCCAGTGATGCAACTCAAATAAAGTTGTGATGCTAGCTTGTACCACTGAAAACTTCTTTCTATACTTTCAGCGAATGTGCTCATTCTCTGTTTCTGCTAATTGTGCAATATTGCCTTACAATTATATATTTATTATGCAGCGTATTAAGGTGCTTATAGGTTTTGTTTCACTTGCTCTCAATGTGCATGTTACCTATTCTGGAGTAAAACTAAAGAAAGCTTGTCGACTCAATGTGTTTATATGATTGGATGGCGGCAGCTTGTTGGGTCGCAGAATTTTCAAATGAACCACGCGGTTGCAGCCTGCTAGCTTCTCGAATGAAGCAAGGCTGTTGCTTGCCTTGATCGTCTGGGACTGGGACAATGTTTTTCGGCCATATTTTGGAGATATTGAAATCAATATTATAAACATAAATAGTTATGAGGGAGGAACGAGTTTTGATGGGGACTTAGAACTTTTCTCTCCAAGTTGCAGTCGAGATGTGTTTTACCATTCGGCTAATGCCTCAAGTAACAAATTGTTACTTATTTACTTAAGAATTTAATTTTTTTTTTCTAGATACAAATTCCTGTCATTTAGAAGCAATTTATTTATTTAAATTTAACACAATCATGATACATGAAAAATGAATTAACTTGCTGTAACTTTGATTTTGAGAGAAGGGTATGTTTTTCCTTTATTTAAGGTAGCTTCCCCCTGTTTCATCAAATAGAATTCTGTGCAATATTTCAAAAATAAATTAATTTGTAATATTTTCCGATAGGAATTTATAATTTTTTAAAATTATAGTATTTCAGATTATAATATTTTCTTTATGTTGATAATATGTTTTCCTCGTTTAATCGTAAATCGACGTGGATTTTCCACCTGTCGTAACCATCAAGTTCCTTTGCGGATAAACTACAACTCGCTGTAAAGCTCGCCACGTGTACATTAGGATTAAAATAATATCAAGTAGACGTTAAAAGCCCGTTATCGCCCAAGCGTTTGCATTTCCACCACTAAGCTAACAAACTCTGCATAAAATCTTTTCCCTCTAAATTCTAAATTTCTCTCCGCATCCCAAATAGTTATGATATAAATTCACGGGACTAGAACGTGTGCTCACTAGTTCTCCTCTTGTTTAATTTAGCTATTCAATATGAGCAAGCGCAACAACACTTGTTTTATTGAAAAGGAGAAAAAAAAAATCTTAACAAAGAATAAAAGTCAAATGCCCTTTTGATTTGTTGTTGTTCTTGCTTTTAATTTCTTTAGCTGAGCTACTATGTTGGAAAGCTTAGCTTGTTATCATCACAGCCCTAAGGTAACCCTTCTTGGTTCTGTTATTACTGCTAGTTGTTACCCTTTTGTTAGTGATTAGTATACTTGTTCAATAATAAATAATAATGGGTTATTGAACTTTGTTAATTTTTTTTATTTAAGTTTATATATCCATTGAAAAACACAGTGTTGTATCTTAACTTCTTGTGCGGGACAGTTGTTGAGGTTGTTGTTAATTCCTAGTGTTAATGTGTGTTTGAAGTTGTAGTCTTCTTTTGTCATATTTTATGAAAATTCGTCATCAATTAATCCCAGATTGTCTTGATAAATTGCAGGTATATGCAATCGTTGGACAAACTAGCTCGATTAGAGTGTACACTCATGACTCTTATGGTGTGCCATATTTGTGCAAGCAGAGAATTCATGTGCAATCCCATGTTGAAAATTACATGGTTTATCATCGTTCTTTTGCCTTCATAAATAGTTTTGAGGGTAGGAAATTAGCGCCCTCAATATCTGGTCAGAGAGGTTTATTTTTCCCCAACAATAGACTGCAGAGCCGCTGGGAAGGATTCCGGACATATGCTGCAGCTGAAGTTTCTGGTGCCGTTGATGTCATTAATGATTTAGGATTCGATACTTTAACATTTTTAGCTGTGACTGTCATTGTTGTTCCTGTATTCAAGATTGCTAGAGCTAGCCCTGTAAGAATATCATTCACATTTCAATGATCTTCTCATTTCTGTATTTCCTCCCATCTTGGGATTCTTTTTTTAAGATTGTGGTTGATATCTCATCATTGGCGTTCCTGAATGATAATGAGAATTCTCGGTTGTTCTCAGATGCTTGGTTTCTTTTTTGCTGGAATTGTTCTTAATCAGCTTGGCATCATCAGAAACCTTACAGATGTTAAAGTTCTGTCTGAATGGGGAATTCTTTTCTTGGTAAGCACAATCACTAATTCTGTTGGTGCCACTTATGTTGAATTATTCTGATGGATTGTTTATCAATATAATGAGCATAATTTATTACTAAATCACTATTGGTGATGTCTCTCATATTGTTATTGGTGTTCCTTTCAGCTGTTTGAGATGGGTTTGGAGCTTTCACTTGCACGTCTGAAGGCCCTTGCAAAATTTGCCTTTGGAATGGGATTGACCCAGGTTTGATTTTAACTATTAAACTGTGATGCAAAAGTTAATAGGCTTTAAAATCTTGTGGATAACACAGTG
This sequence comes from Luvunga scandens, assembly GCA_030449905.1. Lineage (NCBI taxonomy): Eukaryota > Viridiplantae > Streptophyta > Magnoliopsida > Sapindales > Rutaceae > Luvunga > Luvunga scandens. The sequence goes on from JASUUG010000714.1 coordinate 1,620,256, forward strand.
CACAAAATTTAAGTTGTTTGGCATGATCCTGCAAAAACAAGCTGGATGAATTTGGGACAATATCTTAAGAAGTGTTTGCATGTTATTAAATTGCACTTTCACAACTTGGAGGGTAATTTCCGTATCTAAGTTTGAAAAGCAAAGTCAAATGTTTAACTTTGCTGTCAGAGTTAAGATTATGTTGGTGCGAGGGGGAAATCTCGTAGCATACTTTGAATTTATATCCTTTTCTGACCTTTCATTTTCCTCATCTGTGGAAGGTTGTGTTATCCACTCTTGCTTTCACGGCATTTGAACTTCCTCCTAATGGAGCTGTGGGAACAAGAATCTTGGAGTTTCTTTTCCACTCAAGGTCTGATTTGGTGAGAACACACTTCTATTTGTATTAAAAGTGGTCTTATGCAATTTTTTTTTTTTAATCTTTATTTGGTCCTATATTTGGACTGTGATTTCAGTCTAGTATCTCTTGCATATCCCCTGTTTTTGACGTGAATTTTAATCCTCTTAATATTGTTAAGCAGCATGGTGAGTGGGCATTCTATTGTGCTTTCATATTTATCCACATATAAACATATTTTTTCTGTTGAAAATTATTGATGAGCCATGCTTTTGTGCGATGACGATGAATAACCCTTAAAGGAGCAACAAAGTTAGAGACTGCCTCAGGCCTAGCCTTGGTTCAAGAATCTATGAAACTTAAGGAGCATGGAATATAAAAAATGCGTATTGAGTGAAGCAAAAGCAATCAATGTACTTTCTAATGGATTTATAAGCCGCTGGAAATTTTTTATATTAGCAAAGTGATAATTCATTGATTTATGAATCTTGTTCCTCATAAATGCTTCTCAAGTCAAAATTAGGAATTATTTACCATTTGAGTGTTTCCAACTGCAGCTTGATATTGAATTATTGTGCTGATATTCTTCTTGTGTCGTTTGTACGAATTGTAATAATTTTTCTCAGGTCAATATCAGAAGCATTGATGAAGCTGTAGTCATTGGTGCTGCTTTGTCTTTGTCATCTTCAGCTTTTGTTCTGCAGGTATCCTTGTTAATATCTATAAATGATTTTGTAGATCCTACAATAAGCTTTTCTCAAATTGCTATTTGGTGAATTATGAGATTTCCGCTAACTGTATTGGATAGAACATTGTGGAGCTTATCATGCATAATGTATGTATAGCTTCTCGCAGAGAAAGGTGAGCTCCCAACAAGATTTGGCTCAGCAACTTTGGGAATACTGCTGCTACAGGTTATATTTATTGCTTTTTGCTTCAGCAATTCTTTATAAAATTTCTATTACTTGCTTTCATGGATCTCATATGATATCAATAACCCTTTTGGACTTCTGCTGCTTGATATGTGCAGGACATAGCGGTCGTCCCTCTCTTAGTCATACTGCCAGTGTTAGAGAGCCAGGTAAGCGAGAGGTTTTTCTTTCCTAGGAAAAAGCTAAATCTCTATCAAAGATGGACTGGAACATCTCTTAAATGATGAAATGGCTTTTAAAAAAAATTGCCAATGCTAATTTCTGATATCCTTAAGTAACTGAAACTAATTGTTAACTTTGAATATCCATGATAATTTCTTATACATATTCTTTTCTTTCTCTATCTCTTATGCTCAGTTTATTAACTCTGTGAACTAAGACTATTAGCCGGTATCTTTTCTGTTTTCTTACTCTTTCCTCTTTTTCTGTTGTCACTTTCTGCTTTTCCCTTCTAGCATAGACATTTATTACTTTCTCCCCTGATAGTTACATGCTTTCATTTTCTTAGTAATTGCTCCATTCATTGTTTCTTTCTATTTTTAAAATATCAGTACTTTTATGGTTCCAGATCTGGTTTGCACTATGATTCCATTGAGTTAAAAAAAAAAATTTAGTCTAAACTATATAAACCTCGCAATAATCTTTAAGGAAATCATTCTCATTAACTTTGGTAGTATATATTGAACCGGGAATGGCTTTTTATGCAATGAAGGTGATGTAAAACAAGTGTTCTAGGTGCTTCTGGTAGAAACATTGGTCACCAGGGGAGCTATTTTTTTCTCTCGCTCTTCCACCCCCCCCCCCCCCCCCCCTCATGCATTGGTTTTTGAACTTTTTCACAGAATTTAGCTGAAGAGAGTATCTGGCCAATGCTTGTTAAAGAAAGTTTAAAGGCATTAGCTGGATTAGGTCTACTTTCTCTTGGAGGAAAATATCTTCTTCGGCGAGTTTTTGAGGTGTCAATTTGCTTTCTAGTGAAACTCTTTATTTTCAATTTTTTCTGAAACTATGCTAAACTTATGAAATTTAGGTTGTTGCAGAAGCAAGGAGCTCAGAAGCTTTTGTTGCACTTTGCCTTCTAACTGTTGCAGGGACGTCACTTGTTACCCAGAAACTGGGCTTCAGTGATACGGTTTTAACTCTTCTCTATGTTGGAAAACATTTTTGGCTGATAGTTTCCGGTCCACATTATAACAGAATTTGATTTCATTGAGCAGCTTGGAGCATTTTTGGCAGGGGCAATATTAGCAGAAACAAATTTCCGGACTCAGATTGAAGCTGATATAAGACCATTTAGAGGCTTACTTCTAGGATTATTTTTTGTGACTACTGGGACTTCCATTGATATTGAGGTACTTGAAAATTATGTGAAGTTATGTTTCCTTGGATCTATATTTCAATGAAGCATATGACTTTGTTTTTCAATTTGATATGCAATAATACTTCTGAAATAGCATGTTCACTAATAATTCTTGTCTGCATTTCTTCCATTATTATTCTTTTCCTATGCAGCTTCTTTTCCGAGAGTGGCCAAATGTACTTGCACTTCTGGCAGGTTTAATCGTCATCAAGACACTGATCATATCAGCAATAGGTCCCCGTGTTGGCCTCACTCTGCAAGAAAGTGTGAGAATAGGATTGCTTCTATCTCAAGGAGGCGAGTTTGCCTTTGTAGTATTTTCTCTAGCTAACAGGTCAGTCATAAATTCCACCAGTTTGCATCAATAAGGCAGTTAAACATACAAGACTGGCCTCTGGTCATAAAATCTCATTCCTTGTCGGAAACAGGCTGGGGGTGCTACCACTTGAGCTTAACAAGCTGCTTATAATTGTTGTTGTATTGTCAATGGCTCTGACTCCATTGCTTAATGAAATTGGAAGATGGGCTGCTGATTTCATTGATGACAAGTTTGCCTCAGAGGAGGTACGTTCTTTCGTTAAGATTCGCTTTGCAGTTTAATTAGAAATGATGTTTGAATTAAGTTTTTGTGTCACGGGTATTTTTACAGTATATCTCCCTCCGATTTTAACTTTCTGAATTTGATTATTTGCATTTTTGTGACTTTCAAGTAGAGTGCTAAATGAATGTTACAATAAATGTTGATGAAATTGTAAAAATTGTTTTCAATAACTCTGATCATATCTAATTCATTGGATTCATTTCATAAATAGTATGTTTTTGGAATCTTGGCACTTCTGTTGTCAAAGTATATGTGCATTCATCATTCTTGACACACAAGCATACATACTCAATAGGTATTTTTTTTTTAATTTATTTCTTCTGAATCAGTATAGTTGGTATATATTTACGTATGAATTTTTCTCAGAAAGTTGAAGAGATGGTAAGCTATGAGGGTAGTGAGCCTGTTGTTATTGTTGGATTTGGACAAATGGGCCAGGTATATTAATCAAAAAGTTTCTTTGCAATGAGAACTATCGTTTTCTTTGAGCTGAAAATTTTGTTGTCTCGTGCTCTTATTTTGTGCATGCAGGTCCTTGCCAATTTGTTGTCCACCCCACTGGCTTCTGGATTAGATGGCAATACTGTTGGGTGGCCTTATGTGGCTTTTGATCTGAATCCTTCTGTAGTCAAGGTCAGGAAGAGTTGTTATGTTTCGACTATTATATTTCAATTTTGGCATGTTTATTTATAGAATTCTAATTTTATGTAAAATGTTAAGATGATCAGTAGGGGTCTGATGTCACAAGAAGAGAGTATATGCCATCCTTTATTGTACATATATGTTCTTTAGTTATTTTTCACATCTTTACTTCCATCATATGATTCACTGTCAGTAGTTTATTCAAAGTGATGACACTAACATTTATTCACCACTGCATTTTCAGGAATCTAGAAAACTTGGGTTTCCCATTCTGTACGGGGATGCGTCACGTCCAGCAGTTTTGCTGTCTGCTGGCATCACTTCTCCAAAAGCTGTCATGATCATGTACATGGGTAAGCAGAGGACTATTGAGGCAGTTCAAAGGCTTCGGCTTGCTTTCCCAGCAGTAAGGCTTTCTTTCCTTTGTGTATGTGTTTGTGTGTTTTGCATGTGTCAGTGAGTCACTCATTTGGACAATCAATTATGGTATCATGTCTTTATGAGCAATGCTGCAAGTAGTGAAAATTAACATGAAAAGGAAGCTACACCATAGTTCATTCCTTCATAGGTCATATTACATGAAATGATATGAAGTATGTCGCTCTTATTTTGGTTTTATGTAAAATACATTTATCTTTTTATTTATTTAAAATTTGTGCATCTTTTATTTCCTGGTGTTAGTAATCTAAGGTTAATAATAATAATCTCATCAGATTCCCATTTATGCTCGAGCTCAAGACATGATGCATCTTTTGGATTTGAAGAAAGCAGGAGCTACGGATGCCATTCTAGAAAACGCAGAGGTATTAAAAGATAATAATAATTACTTTCTTCATATTTGTTTTATAGCCAGCATTTCTCCCCTAGTTTGGCTAGGTCGCTCTGATTAGGTATACCTTTCTATGCATGCAGACAAGTTTACAGCTTGGCTCTAAGCTTTTGAAAGGGTTTGGTGTCATGTCCGATGATGTCACTTTTCTGAGTCAGCTTGTTCGAAGCTCCATGGAGATACAGGCCCAAGCAGTGCTTAACCAAAAAGACGATCAAGAATTTGATATTATGAAGCCATTGCAGGTACATGCTTGTCCATATTAAGATTTCCAACTATTTTGATTGATCATTCACCAAGGAAACTCGGAGACTTCTCCAATACATGCAAGAGATTGTCAATACTAGTAATTTTCCATTCTACATGCATAGAACTAGAGTCTAGAACTTCCTAATTTGCAGGAGTTTCCTACTGAAGAATTTGTTGTGCTTTCTGGTGACTTGATCGACAGTTAAATTTTGCTGAATGAATTACCGGTTTTGCTTTTAAGGTAACAGTGGCAGACATAGTTGAGGCTGAAAAAACAATCCTATCGACCTCAACTGACGATAAGTCATCTAGAGAGGACAACACAGATACTGCTGGTGAAGATGCGAAAGGCGTACTATACTGTGAACTAAATGGAACGAACAATTTTCTGGATCAAACTAAAGGTGCTGGGGAAATGAATACAGTAAATCCATCAATGCCTTTGATAACAACCACTGAGGAATCTTGAGAAGAGAGGTGATTGAAGCTGTATTCCTAAACATTTTGCTCCCTGCAGCAAACCATTCAAAAATTTGTCCGACTATATAGCACATGGCACGGATAGAAGATAGCTAAAGTTTATGCAACCGCTGCATGGACTGGTCTCTTTTCTAATAACAGCATAGACATTCAAATAGCATTGATTCTTTTTGAACCACACACCAAGAAACATTATTGTATTTCCTGCGAATAGGTGACTGATGTAAGAGGGTTTCTCGCTTTTTGATTTTCATTTTAACTTTGCATATTCATTTGTTCAGTTATAGAAGCAAGAAGCTCTTCATTTGATTTGGAAGTTTTATTAGAATCGTGATGATGTCATAGCTGCTGCTGCAATTTTTTTTTTTTTTTTTTCTGTTAAAAGAAATTTTGTTAACATAATCTCTGTGGGTGGGATTGGAAGTGTTCAGAGAAAGAACATGTAATTAAAGGAAAGAAAGACTAGGTGAGATTTGAGAAGCCAAGCTGCCCAAGCAGCGGCAGCGTGCGTGTTTGCAAAGTCCCATTGGATTTTTGCTTCATAAACTAAATATTCCTTAAAAACTACTCGTTTCATAAATCATCCTAAAACGTTACATCAATTTTTTTTTTGTTGGGGGGGTAGGGGAATCTGCAGAAATGTTTTCAGAAGTGCTGTAGTTTAATGAGGGTAGAAAGGGCATTTTACAAGTCAGAATCCCGATTACAATAGGAAATCCCATATGTTGAAAACTTGCGAGTCCTCGTTGCGCAAGGAATCTCCACTGGTACAGGATTTCATAACATCTCCTCCATTCTATATTTATAAGCTGGCCGGGTTAGGGAATGTAGTGTTCCTTTGTTTGTGTACAACAAATACAATGACGTCGAACTCCAGCCTTGGATGGTCTTCAATTTGCAGCTATGGATGTTTCTTTGGAAAATCTCAATCTTCAATTGCACAAAGAGTGCTGGAGAGCAAAGCCCAAAGGCTGCAGTTATTGAATTCGAGTAAAGCAGCTAACAGAACTGATCATAATCATATGCTCGTTGTTCGCAGGCCAAAAGCTCATGAACTTAAGGCCTCCAGGGATTACTCTTCTATATTATTTTCTGTTTCTGATGGTTTAACAAAGAAGCCGAAGCCATTGGATGAATTTCAGGGGAAGAGCTGTGAACTTGGAAGGGCAAAGCTGCCGATGCCAAGAAACAAGGTTCCTGATCAGCACATTAAAATGCCGCCAAAGCTTGTCAAGTCTACCGCAACTTCAAAATCTGATCAGACTCCCGCTTCTTCTTCTTGTTCGAGATCTTTGATTGCCGCAACCATAAAGCGGAAACCAGAAGAGAGAATTGATGATTCTGTGCCACTGAAGAAGGCAAAAGTGACCCAAAAGAGGCTGCAATCTTCTGATCATCTGCATAAAGCAGCAGCTTCCTTGTCAAAACAGGGGAAGCAACTTCAAGAACCCAATAAAGCTAAGGCAAAGGCGAATGTGAATCATGTGATGCCTCGCAAAGTACTCCAGCCTTCTTCACAGAAGAAGAACAAGGAGCTTAACGAGGCTGCTACTAAAGCTGCTTCCTTGTCAAAACTGATTAAGCCTCCTCCGACGGAGCAACACATGGGACCGAAGCAAAAGCTGGCTGACAAGGCAAAATCTTTGTCATCAACACGCGAAGTTGACCCGTCATACATCTCCTCTTTGTGCCAAAATTTATTCAGGCGTAATCATCATAAGAACCAAGTACATGATGATGATGATGATGATGATGATGACTGCATGGTTTCCAGTTTCAGTGACATCCTGAAAGAAGAGAGAAAAAGTGAACAACTTGCAAGAAAAGAGGATCAAATAGAGCTGTTACGGCTTCAACGTGAAGAGAGGGACGAGAAGCTTAGAGGACAAGCAAACAAGCAGCAGAAGCTACACTAGAATTTATTGAGACCTACCCATTCAAAATTTATTTTTCTGAATCTTGTTCATTTTCACCACAATGGCTTTAGAAGTCACATACGGCTCTGAAATCATATGTACATACAAGTTTCATTAATTACTTTTATCATATGAACAAACATGTTAATAGACATTAGTCTCGGTAGAACACTTAATATTTAATAAGGTGATCTAAATAATCAATCCACAAAAAAAATCATGAAATAATACAAATTCAGAGGGTTATGATTCTAAATCAAAAAAGAAAATAATAAAATGATTAGATAGAGAAGGAAAAACATTTATTTATTCGTTTTCTTTTTCATGCATTGTGTGTGTTGTAACTTGGAAACACTGAAAGATTAATATTTTGTGATAAATTGAGAATAAAAATCTCATCAGTTTTGCGCTTGTAAGTAAAATATGTCTAAACTAATAAGATTTTGTGAAAAAAAAAATAGTTGTGTTAATTTTAAATAAATCATATCAATCAAGAAAAAACAATAATTACAAGTTTCCAAATTCGTTCTGATGAAATTTAGATACCATACTTCTACTATGATTTTGGATAGTTATAAGAGAAAACTCAATTCGATTATATTTTTAAAATGTCCTCGTGATGTTATTAACTTCTTTAACCGTGTTAGTTAAGGACGTAAATTGACAAAAAAAAAAGGTGATCACGGTTTATGGAGGACTAAAGTGTTGCATTTTCAGAACAGTTGGTATCTAATTATTTTTTGACAAACAGTAGGACTCAATTGATTAATAAAGACAGTGTAATTTGTAAGTACACGCTTTCTTTATTTCCAAGTAACTTACTTCATAACTTCACTCACTGGTCGCTCTACTCTATAAGCGCCAAAAACTCTACCTCTTTAATAATTCTTGCTCAGTTTTCTGTTCTCTCACCTTCGTTCGTCGACCATTCGCTGTATTTTTTCAGTGGGTATGTTTTTCATATCTCTTTTTAACTTCTGGGTTTTAAGGTTTTTTTCAATTAGGTTTTTGCACTGGGTTATGTAATGTGTTAGGATTAGAGTTTATTGAAGTGTTGAAGTGTTTTCTACGCTTTCAGAAAGCAGTTTTGGTATTTCGGTACGGTCTCAGCTGTGCTTTTGTAATAAAAAACGCATCTCAAATTCTTTATTTATTCAGAAACTGTTACAATTTTTGAGGGTAAAAATACCCATTAAGTGATTCTTGAAGAAAGTCAGCTTTAATTTTTCCCTTTTTTTTTCTGTTTTATTGAAACTCAAATCAGGAAAGCACTTCAAATTCTTTTCTAATTTGAATATTGTTAGCTTTTTAGAATAATTAAGAATACCCATTAGGTCATTCTTCAGGAAACACTTTTTTGAAGTACTTTCTATAGTAATCCCGGACAATGTCATGCAAAGATTTCACTAGTTCATGCTTTTCGTTAATTGGAGATTTATTCTTCAAGTTTTGTTCAATTTGCTGTTTATTGCTTGCACTTTACTTTTATGCGTGCTGTTTTATTCAATTATTTGAACATAACGGTTTCCTGATTTTCATGTTTTAAGGAATTGGAAAAGTAGTGATTTTGAATTGAATTTGGTGGGAGATTAAACACTAGCAACTGGCGGCTATGAGCGCAACTGTTGTGGATGTAAAGCTTGAAAGAAAGGAGTCGCAATTCTTAGAATTTAGGAAGCAATTGAAAGAACATTTTCGAGAGGAATTGAGAAAGGAATCGGGCTCTCTTTGCAGAAGTTCCCGGGAAAAGAAGAAGCTGCCTTATGACAAGTGAGTGATTAAGGTTTCTCTTCTAATTTCTATCCATTATCTGATGTTAGGTTCCCTTGTGCATAATTTTGAGTCTGTTGTCAAATGTGATGTGACGTTAAACGCGTAATGCTAGCTCTTGTACTTGCCGCAGCTTTGGATCATTCTTTGGCCAATCTCAACCTTCTATTGCACAAAGATTACTACAAAGCAAAGGAACATTAGAGGTTCAGAAATCAGCAGCATTAAGGCTCACGAATTCAACAGCAGCTTCAAAAGCCAAGCCTCTCGTGCTTGTGCCGAGACCAAAACCTTATGAACTCAACGTCTCCCGGGATTACTCTTCTATACTTTCTGATGGTACAGAATATATCACTTCTGTATCTGGTGTGCCAAGTGCTTTCTCAAGCTCTGCAACAAAGACGCATTTGGATGGAAGAAAACAGAGTGTTGAACTGAAAAAGAGAAAGCTGATGCGAAACCAACTTCATTCTTCAAGAGATAAGGTCCCTGATAAGCAGAAAACTGCCCTGTCAAAGTCTGAAGCTTGCAATGTGGAAGTGATGCCAAAGCTGGTTAAGTCAACTGCAAACTATCACACTCCTGATGGGCAAAAAGCTTCATCTTCGGGGTCTTTGATTGCCAGGAAGCGGAAATCAGAAGAGAAAATTGATTGGGTGGAACTTAAGAATACAAAACTGATGCAAAACAAGCAACAATCTTCTTTGAAAGTTCAGGCTCCTGATATGCATAAAGCTTCAATTTCAAAGACTCTATCTGTAACCAAGAGAAAACCGGAGCAGGGGAAGGAACTTCATGGACCTAACAAGGCAAATGCAATGCCTAGCAAACTCCAGTCTTCTTCACAGCGCAAGACCCTTTCAAAGCGACAGGTCCATCCCACGTAATTTATTCAGAGACATGCTACATTTATGCTTCTATTTATTTTCCGTTACATTTAATTATGGATAACCAGGTTCTGATTATTTATAATCTGCAGATTAAACCCCCAACGCAAGAGCCTTGTTATGACGACGAAGTTGACACGTCATACATTTCCTCCTTGTGCGAAAATTTATTCAGGTATCATTTTTTATCTACTTTCTGTAAACCAGTTAGTTCTGTCGTCTATGACTTCATTTCATTCAAATAATACAGCTATGATAATATCTTTAGTTCATCTTTACACATTACTTCATTATTATCCTGTTAGGTCAAACTCATGTAATGAATTGAATTATAATTTTCTCCAGGCGTGGCCGCACAAAGCAAGTACTTGATGATCACGATCTCAATGGTGACTGCAGAGTTTCCAGTTTCAGTGATATCCTGAGAGAAGAGAGAAAAAGGTAAAGAGGGTCACTCAAACAACTGTAAATGATTGCTATTATATAATATTTGGCACTTTCCATGCCTTTAAGTGATGATGTCAAAAGTAATTTTGCATCTTTCACAGTCTCTCTCTGAATTATTTATGTGTGCATTTGGATTCTGATTCAACGTTTGTATCTTTTGACAGTGCAAAACTTGCAAGGCAGGAGGATCAAATTGAGCAATTACGAGTTGAACGTGAAGAGAGAGAGGAGAAGCTTAGAAGACAAGACAAGAAGCAGAAGCTGAACCAGAACTAAGACAATTTCAAAAATTTCCTGCATGTAGATTGTTCCTGAAGCTCTCACTTGTCTGCCTTTTTGAAAAGTGTACGTACATTATCATCACAACTGCCGATATAGTTAACTGATATATATATATATATATAGAAGCACTGCATCATGTAAGCGATATTGTTGGTATCGTTAATAGAAATGTTAATCACTTCTATTTTATTGTGATGATGTTACTTAAGAAGATGTGTAAAGCAACATTTGAAAAGTGTAACAAAAGAATTGTTGTTATTCACTAGTTACGAAATCTTTGTTATCGATATACTCAGACTTGTTTTCAGTTGTCATATTGCTTCTTTTAGGCAAAGGCAAGAGCTAGATAGTGAAACGTGATGATGATAGATCGATTATCACTCCAAGTACAAACAAAATGATGGCAATATTTTTATCAGTAGTAAAATCTTATCTTCCAAAAATATGAATAGATAAATGTAGCCACAAACAGCTGGAGGTCATATTCAGTTTAATTGAACTGAAACGTTATCCGAAATATAAAATAGATGATACGTCAAAGAAGTGTATCTAAACGTAATCTAATTATTGATATTCCCTTTTTGAGAAAAAAAAAAAAAAACTAGTTATTATGATCATAAATCTTTTTTTGTAATTCACGTGTCGCAATCAGACGATGGAAGTAGTTGGAGATACGATTACAATTAGACGTATACGATTGATATCTAAGTACAAGACGTTGGTAAAATGTAGGACTACGGTTGCGTTACAGAATCTCAACTTATTTTACGGGAATACGCATAAAATTCCAAAAAATGATTTTTCAAAAAGCACATTTTACCACCCGGAGAAAGTAACCTATAAAAAAGCTGAAGGCGTTGGGTGGTTTCATCAGCAATCAGTCTTCAAATCAACCACCATTCAAGTATCATAATAACAAGCGTATTGAAAATATACAACATTACGTAAGATTTTTGTAATGGCGAAAAAGGAAGCGAAAGAAGAGGAAAAAGCTGCTGCATCTTTAGAGGAACCAAGAACAAACCCATCTGTGGAGGACGCAGAGATGGTGAGAAACTCAGTCGCATTACCACCTACAAAGCCATCATGGTTCACACCCGGCAGGTACTTTTTTTTTTCTTTTTCTTTTTTTGGTGTTAACAGTAGTTTTGAGTTTTTGTGTTTGGTGCCTGTTTGTTTGCTGAGGAAATGTGGGGAAAAAATGAGGGAATAAGAGAGAAAGAAAGGGAAAAGCTCAGTTTTCTCGTGATTTCTTGTTTCGGTGGTTTTTTGGGGTTGCTGGGGGGCATTGGGTTTGTTTCAGTTAAATGAAGTTTAATTTAGTTGAGTTATAAATGAACACAGAAGTGGAATACTTTGCACTCAGTTGAATTCGACTAGAATTTATTTGAATTCCAATCTAATGATTAGCTGCAGTGTGTTATAAGCCAAGTTGTTTACAACCTACAGCAAGATTGGCGTAGATTTTTTAACAATTCCCCTTTAAAGGGGATGAAATATACAGTAGTAGCACAATGGCTGTTGCTTCCGTTTTGAGGCATAAGAAAAAGGGTTACATTTTCTGTCACTGTGGAGTCGATTGTGTTGTTGTTTCTGAGTCTTGTTAATTAATTGAGACATTGGGCTAGGACATGGATGATTCAGTTCTTTCTTGGGGTTTGTAAGTTATAACAGACTTTGCGATTCTTCTCAGGCTTCTGGTTATTTTCTGCTTCATCAACTTATTGAATTATGTGGATCGAGGAGCAATTGCAAGCAATGGTGTGAATGGAAGCCCCAAAAATTGCTCTGCAAATGGTACTTGCACACCTGGTAGCGGAATTCAGTAAGATTTACTTGTTACTTTCTTTTGAATTTGTAGAGTTAATCTTCATTGTATGGTGCATGACCGCCTTATATGTCCCTTCAACTAGTCAACTCAAGCTCAACTATCTGTACATGTGTGCTGCATTTGCATGTCTCAGATCTTACCAGAATATGCAACTTCTTTAACTAATGTTTGGTTTACTGCAACTTACAGGGGGAAATTTGACTTAAACAACTTTCAGGATGGTGTTCTGTCATCTGCTTTTATGGTTGGACTTCTTGTGGCTTCTCCAATATTTGCTTCCTTAGCAAGAAGGTAATGACATTCGTGAGGTGCATTGTTGTCAACCCGTATTCCTAAGTGAGAGGCATTGTTGTCATATGTTCTTGTATCTTGATCTAGGCTCTAGTATAATCATGTAGCGAATCTTATTCCTAGAGTGAATATAGTTTGCCAGGTTCATGAGAATAGGAATAATAACTTTTTGGGATTTTTTCTCAGTTTTTGAAGTATTTTCCAAATGTTGAATTCTATTTACTATTATGGTTTTTGGTTTCAATCCTTATATGCTCATGAAACTTTGCAGTGTAAATCCATTTAGACTCATTGGAGTTGGATTAACAGTTTGGACACTTGCTGTAGTTGGCTGTGGTTTTTCATTTAGTTTCTGGATGATTGCAATATGCCGGATGTAAGCTATTAACATATCCATTTTCTTTCTTCTTTTTATTACTGAGGAGCAGTTTTAAAATATTCACTAGATCTTTTATTGATTGTTGTCTCTTCAGGTTGGTTGGAGTAGGTGAGGCTTCATTTATAAGTCTTGCAGCACCATTTATTGATGATAATGCTCCAGTTGCCAAGGTTTTTTTCTCCATAAAATTTACTAATGAAGCAGTAGCTGTTTATGTTTAACTTCAGGTGGTTAATTGTGAATAAAATTTAATTATGGATGAAGTCATGTAATCTTCATCAAGAGCTTCTATTGTAGTAGCTTTTTTTTTTCAATAGGAACTTAACAATGTTGTATTATTTCATTCATAGTTTTCTGCTAGATGAAGGGCAGACCGCCATTTATCTAAATATGGACTAAGCATGAATGCTTCTCTAGCTCAATTGTTTACTCTCCATAGGAGGCAAAAAGTACTCTCTCAGGTTATTTCATCATATCTTTCTCTAAAATCAGTCACATAAAGATTTTAGGTTTTGGACTCTAGAACTAACATACTGTAGACTTGGTCCTCTGATTACAATGCAAAATGTGTGCAGTTCCCGACTTTCTAAAACTTTAGAACTAAGATATTGTAGTTGTCTACAAGTACACGTTGTAAAAACTACTTGTTTACATGAAGAGCCATGGCCAATCCTTAGTTTTCTCTACTTTTGCTCTTGGCGTATGCCCTGGCCGGTTAGATTTTATGTTGTTCCCTATACCTGCAACACATGACTTGGAGGAGACTGTAGGATCAAATGAAGTTTGCCCGTGCTTTGTAAAGGAGTATTCTGTAGGAGTGAAAGAGAATACAAACTTCTACTTAAGGGAGTCTTTTTCATATTATTTTACATTTTCAATTTCCTTTTGGTGAGGCAAGTTGAGTTACCCATCTTAGTTTCAAATTTGAAGAATATAAGCCCATCTCAGAAGTGATGCATTTGGAAGGAGTGAACAACAAAGTTTCTGTTTAGTGTATTTTTGGATTTCTAATTGCTCTTGTCAATGTGATAAACTAATTCAAGATCTTTTGAAACTTAAGCCTTCTTCAAAATCTTAATGGCTTCTGATTCTAATATAATATCAATTTCTGCATTCATTTTTGACAATCAGAGTGGTCCTCTTCTATTTACTTTCTTCATCTGTATAATCTGTGTTTTATGCCCTGCATTTGCTTCAGAAAACTGTGTGGCTTGGAGTATTTTACATGTGTTTACCCTCTGGTTATGCAATCGGCTATGTTTATGGTGGCTTGGTAAGTTTTTTATTTTCTTTTCTTTGTTCAAGTATGATTAATACTGTCCTTGTCAGACGTTCTAAATGACTTTAGATTTTCTTACAACTTTCCGGGTGTATCATTTTTTAGCTTTTTGTATCGTTCATATTTTTCTGTTGATCATTTGTTCTTGTTGCCCTTTCAGAATGCTTTTTCTTGTGTTTATACGGACTAAAATACAATCATCTTCCCCATTTTTTTTTCCTTAATAGGTTGGTCATTATGACTGGCGCTATGCATTCTGGGGTGAGGCAATACTGATGTTTCCATTTGCTGTCCTAGGTTTTGTAATGAAGCCTTTGCAGCTGAAAGGTGCATGTTTTTTACATGCAGATTTTTCTTGATCTGGCAGACATCTTCCAGCTATTTCTAAATAATTTCTGGATACAGGTTTTGCTCCTGCAGAATCAAAAAAGGTATTGGCAGACATAGAGACAGCGTTTCCAGAAGCCCAAGGTGACATACGTTGCAGTAGTGAAGAATGATATTTAAATATAATTTGCAGATTAGCTTCTTTTATCTCAACTAGAAGCTGTAGGCTATGATAGGTTGATTAGTTTTTTGATGCAGTACAAATATCTCTTTGTAAAAAATTGTTGTATGGTAAAATAGTGTATTTGTTAGTTATCTGAGTTTATGATGATGCAGATAAGGGAGAACGGGATGACAAAAACGTAAATAAAGATTCAAGATCCAGGTGAGACTATAAACCATGAATCTCGTAATATTTATAGTCTATGATTGCATTTCCAAGTATCTGTTTGTATTCACTTGAGTTTCATGGCAGAAATTCTACCATGATATCTTGGTATTAAGTGTGGAATTGCCTTAATCATTGGGTTTTGTAGAAAGATAAAAATTCAAAACAACTAACCCTACTTCTTCTTGTTGATCTAATTGTTAGCTTTAATAAGTTTTTGTGATCTGAATTATATAACCAATCCATGTAATTCTAGATTTGATAACATTGATATATTTGTACTTAGAAAATATTGATTATATTTTGCTGCATGTTCCAGGTTTAAAGCTACCTCGAATAATGTGAATCAGTTCGTAAGATTCTTTAAAGACATGAAAGTGCTTCTGAGTGATAAGGTTTTTGTTGTCAATGTTCTAGGTACTTTTTTCAGTCTTCTTTCTGTAAGATTCTTTAGGTGGCTTATTTTCCCATTCTGTTATATGGATTCTCTCAGAAAAATCAGCTACTGATAGCAAGTTGCAGATAGAACTTTTTTGCTTACAAATTTCATTTTGGGTTATCCAGGATGTACTAAATTCCATAGTTGTTTTGCTCTACTATGTCACTGCATGTAAAATATTTTGAGAATATAGGTGGCTGTTTGCAGGTTATATAGCATACAATTTCGTCATAGGGGCATACTCGTATTGGGGGCCTAAAGCTGGTAAAAACATTTATAACATGGTAAGCTTTTTACCTTTCACGTGACATCAAAGTTTCATATCATTTAAAATATGAATGTTTTCTTCTGTTATGATCTCAAATGTTTGCATATATTGATAGAGTTTTTAATCGAACGAAAGCTCCATAACACATGATCTTTTGCAGAACAATGCAGATATGATCTTTGGAGGAATTACTGTTGTGTGTGGCGTACTCGGTACACTAGCAGGAGGTTTTGTCCTGGATTTCATAGATTCGACAATTTGTAATGCTTTTAAGGTAAATGCTTAAGCATTTAAAAATTTTCCTTCTTAATATACTTGTTTGTCAATTGCTTCATGCGTTATATTTTTCCCAGTTGGGCAGTTGTTCATATGGGAATAACAGAAACTGGTTCTTTTTGGCAGCTTCTTTCCACAACAACATTTTTGGGGGCAGCATTTTGTTTCGGTGCCTTTTGTTTAAAGAGCATGTATGCTTTTCTTGCCCTTTTCGCCGTTGGTGAACTATTAGTCTTTGCCACTCAGGTGTATTTTTTTCTCCCAAGCTGAAAATGCCTGTCTTTACCCATATGAGTCTCTAGTTAATTTTGCTACCGCAGTTATTACATGCTTTGCATTTACCATGAAGAAAATACAATGCACTAATCTTATGAACTGTGATATTATGTGTTCTGCTAGTATATAAGTTTTATTTTCAATGACTTCAAGTGGCGATCTTGGATTGGAATTTCCCAAGCTTTGCCTTCAAAAAACTGAAACATGTAAAATTCATGTTCTTTTAGCTCTATTGATACTCATTCCAAATAAATGTTTGTCTCATTTGCAGGGTCCTGTAAATTTCATATGTCTCCATTGTGTTAAACCAAGTATCAGACCACTCTCTATGGCTATCTCGACTGTGAGCATTCATATCTTCGGAGATGTTCCTTCCTCACCACTTGTTGGGGTCCTTCAGGTTTGCATTCATAGTCCTTGTCTTTACAGTTAACTGAAATTGGCATAGATGATGGTAAAATGTTTTGTGTTCTGATAAGAGTTTAAGTTTTTGAAGCTGTAAGTTTATTCTTTGCATTAGTGCGTATACATGTTTCAATTTTCAAATGTCTCTGATGGATTAACTTTGCGGATATTCATTGCAGGACCAGATTAACAATTGGAGGGAGACTGCTCTTATTCTAACAGCTATTTTGTTTCCAGCGGCTGCAATTTGGTTTATAGGTAGGTGCTTGTTTGTTATTTCCGGTGGTTTCTTGTGAGGAACAATTCAACTCTCTCCTTGTTAGTTTGCTGAACTTTAATGATATGATTTTATACCTTGAAATCCAGTGGCCACGAAATCATTCTAATGGTTGTCTAACGTAGCAGGAATATTTCTGCACAGTGTGGATAAATTTATTGAAGATAATGAGGATCAAGTCACCAGAATCGAGAGATCGAAGACAACTCCTTTGCTTGAAGATGAGAAAGCAGAAACAACACAAGCTGCCGCAGGACCATAAATTGTCTTAATAACTTTCTTGTGTTTGTTTCTTTTTTCCTTTTTGGGGCATCATTTCTTGAGTGTATAGGTTAGATGTTCTTTTCTTCTTAGGTTTTAATTTTTCTCCCAATGTAAGTA
This sequence comes from Luvunga scandens, assembly GCA_030449905.1. Lineage (NCBI taxonomy): Eukaryota > Viridiplantae > Streptophyta > Magnoliopsida > Sapindales > Rutaceae > Luvunga > Luvunga scandens. Next base: position 1,637,805 of record JASUUG010000714.1, read on the forward strand.
ATCTTTTATAGAAAAGAAATTGCCAGACTGTGTCCTTGGAGCAATTTGCAGATCAATGTTTTAAAGAATAACGGCAATGGAAATTTACAGAAATAGCCCAAGTTAGTCAATTTCACAAAAAAGCAACTCACTAACCGTTTTGGTCACTTTAGTACAGAAAAAAGGTCGAGCATTTTTTGACCACTAAATGTCAAAAATAAAAAAACTCGATGTGGGCCCCTACTAAGCAATCTGAGTTGATTTTGTAACGCCCTTTAAGTGCCATTGTCATTTGACACTTCAATTAGATTAGACATTTTTCGACTACTATAAACTCCATCAAATAAACGGCGAGGGACTTAAGTCCAACGCGTGTCAGACACGTGTCTGAAGTGAGTCTCCTCCTTCCAACTAACTAACTCAAACAACCGTAGTAGTAGTATTATGAAAACCAGGTTCCCTTGAGCCCACTGAGACCTGAAGTACCACAGGCTGGATTCAGTACAAACGTGAGATAAGAAGTTAAAAGGACCATTATTTACCATTAGGAACAACCATTATAATCCATTAGCCCTCAATATATCTAGATGCTAAAAACCAAAGGCAACCGGGCCCATAGATTCTTTTGCTTGTTTTGCAAAAGCTGTCTCTTTTCCGTTTATATCAGATTGCAAGCAGCAAACAGCAACGTCCTCACTCCTCACTAGATCATTTTTATACGAAAAGCCTTTTTTCTTTCTTTCTTTCTTTCTCTTTTTTTTCCCCCCAAAATCAGTACTAATCAATAAGCTGTTGTTTTTATTTCCTTTCAATGGCACCAACAGCAGCAATGTTAACATTGTGTTATGATAACAGTTACAAGCCTTCTTCTTCTTCCTCATCACCAACTTTCCCTTCTTGCCCGAGGCCACATGTTATAACAGCAGCATCTTCTCCGGTGGTTAAAGTTTCAGCAGTCAAATGGGTATCACGAGGCTATGCCATATTCAAAGGAAGAGCCGAGGGCAAAGAATCATCTGCTATTGTTGATCTTGATTCTTCTTCTTTTGCTTTGGAGAAGAGTTTTGAAGAAGCCCTCCAACTCAGTTGCTGGTGAAGTAAAAGCATCAAGCATCAGCGTTTTGAGTTTCCCAATCACCATCAAATGCGAATTCATAAGAAATTTAATCCTTCCTTTCTGTATATAACCATTAATCTTTTGTTCAGATACATTTTTCTCTAACCATTATCAAAGTCTTTTTTTTTCTTTTGCTTTGTAGTTAAAATCAAATACGCTATTTGTTTTGTGAAAATATTAGGTAACAAATGCTGCCTTTGGAAGCAATTACTCCGAACTTGCATGTTTTACCATGTAAGACAGAATTATCCGAGCTACATCCCAAATATTTTATTCCACAACGTAGCTGAAATTAAAGGATTCGCAATAATGTTCAAATCCGCAAAAAATGGTTCTTCAATTTTGTTCATCATATGTGGTACATAATGCAAGCAGCTACATGTCAATAGACAATCCAAAACTCAACAATGGGAGAGAACTAGCCCAGTTGCACCAACTCCGATGAGTAGCAGCAGTTATAGAAGCACCAACTCTGATGAGTTGCAGTTACACAAGCGATAGCTCGCCAGCCTCAATCGACCTCTTCACAAGTTTGGCCCATGATTCATTTGTCTCGGTGATCACCCTTAAAGCATAATCCTGTTTATCACGCACATGGTTTCAAGATCAGAAGATCTTCCATGCGTATATATTAATGATGATGGGAATAAAAAATTGTCAACCCGAATACAGGATTACCTTGTTTGCAGCCTTGTTGCCGAGACCAAACTTGTTGGCAGGCTTTCCGTCGGGGATTTTGTAGTCTCTAAACCAGTCCCTGATTGCCGTGAGAGTTCCCTGAAGCGAGTCGCCGGAATGACATAAGATTGTTTGTAACCGTTATTATAATCACGCACGTACAAACAAACAAAATGTCAACGGTTTGGCCATCAATCCATCATTCAATACTTCAACAAGAGCCAACATTCCAGTTCGGCCAACCCATTTTAGCTTTCTTTCAATAGATTATGTTCTTGATATTTGCAGCTATTATTATCATTTTCATAATCACTTTCTTTTGCAACTTATTTAGAACAGTACTTACTGGAAAATGCTTCTCGACATCATCAACATCGTTTACAAGGGCAGCCTTTGGATCATCCAATGAAATTGCCACTATTTTCCAGTCAAGTTCACCTTCATCAATCATGGCTAAGGCACCCAAGGGCCTGACCTTGAGAATTTCACCAATCTTTCTCCTTGTTTCACCAATCTCAACAACATCAACTGAAAAATAAAGCAGGCGAGAAGGGCTATGAATAGGAATCTCAACTTAATGTAGAACAAGTAAAGGCCGAAGTGTTAAAGTAAAGGCCGAAGGTTGAAACAGAAATGCAGTGAAATACCTGGATCATTATCCCCAAATGCCCCTTCAACTTCAGAGTTTGCAAAAGATGGATCTTCCCATGTTTGTGGAAACAATCCGTAATTCCAATTTATGTTGTATCTAAGGGTCAAACACATAAGATTTGAATAACATCGTCAACTATTTAATACTCGAATAAACGTATTTACATGATCCAGTAAATGGACTGTTGGTTACACGGAAAGAAGAGATACAACTGAACTTAAAACGACACATTTCATTTCAAAGAACCTGTGGAGTTGATTGTTTCGCATAGATTAAAGCTATGAATAGGAACTCCACACAGACTTCAGTTAAGGCTTCATGCTGTACAAGTATTAATTATATTGATAGAAGCCACTCGTGTGTTCAAAAGATTTTAAGAAAGATTCTGTGGAAAATTAATTGAACATCGCACATGGGAACATACTGGTTGTATGAAACAAAGAAGTTTAATGACTTGGCTAACAAGGAGGCACAAATTAGCGTAATACACAAGGTCACTTGGAAGCTAAGTGAATCTTAAGAGTTTTGAGACTGTGACAGAGAACTGTATACCCTATTCTTCAGTTCAAAATATGCCCACAATGGAGAAAAAATGGGGACAGATTTAAGCTGTCAATCCAAACAGTGAAATCAGGATTTCATTAAGATGAGTTGAAACATTTGAACATGTTAACTGTAAAGACATGTTCTGATCAGGTGTAGCAAGCTAGTAATCCTGGAAGTAACGCAAAAGCAGCTTTCATTCAAGGAAACTATAAACTCAATCACAGTGACCAATGAGAACAAACTATATCCCACAAGAAATGAAATTAGAGAATCTTACGGGTAGTATCGAAGCTTCCCCTTCTTTGTATCCTGCTTAATAGGGGTGTATAGCTCATCCGTAGCAACCTCCATCTTTGCACTTGATTCTTTGGGTATTTCAACAACAAAGTTGAAGACACCGTCACCCAATTGCAGTGGTATATCATGCCAGGGAGAAACCTGTATGGCAAGGACATGAGTGTTTTAGTAGGCACACAAAATGTAACTATTTGCTTTAACTGTTAAAGAAATTCAATTCATAAGCTCATACATAAAACTCAATTGAAAATGAACATTCATCTGCTGCGAATCCAGAAAAGTTAAAACATAATTCATAATAGCCATCAGAGATAAATGTGTGGCTATCCAGCTATCCAGTGTTCTACTATTATTCCCTCATAGACTAAGTTCCAGGAAACTTCCTATTTCTCAACTTAACTTCCTATTTCTCAACTTTCACCATTTTATTCACAAGATTTAGATCCCGGTAGTTTTCCAGAATAGAATAAATTAATCACAAATTTCTTTCAATCATAATTGCGATATTTCATTGAATGCCTGACCTTAATCAGCCACCAAATTTGACCAAAATCAGTCATAATGAGCAGATTTTCAACCACATTTACAGTGTGTTCTATTTGCTCATTTTCAGAAATGAGAAGAAGTGAAATTAATCCAATTTCAATGAACTCAATCCACGACAGCTGAGAATTGGCAGATGAATAAGACCAAACTTCTGATTTTCAATCAAGTCATTTAATCATTAAAAATACAATTATCAAACCTAAAAACCGAATTATACTCATCTTTCTGCTTTCCATCCAAATTTTTATCGCCCAAACAGAACCCAGAATCAAAATTATATGTAAACTAACAATGACAATCAATTGGAATTTTCGGAGACAAATTTGGCCCAAATTAACATATATCCAAATGCAAAAAATTATCTCTTAACAAATTAAAACTTAGCAACAACCTGTCAATAGAGTCCTTTTTCTTTCACTCCCAACATTTTCCCAGCAGCCAAACATGGCATAAGAGAAACATTTCAAGCCACAACTACTCATTCCAACTATAGCCTAACTCTAAAACCTGTTGAATTCCAAGTTTTCCCATTGAATAGTTTTCTTTTCCCACATTTTCCTGCAACCCAAACGCACAAAAATAGAAATTTTTTTGCTAAATAAAAAAAAGGAACCTTTTTGCCAGAATTTTCGACGAAAAAGACTCTGTAATCTAGAGTTTCAGGCTGGCCCTCCTCTTTGATTTGAACCTGAGGATTATAAATAGCCCTACATGAAAACAGCCTCTTTGACGGAAAGGCAACTCTTTTGGTACCAAAGCAAAGATTTGTGACGTGAGATTTGTGTTTCAGAGCAAAGGGTGTTTTGGACAGCAAGCAAGAAGTGGTTTGGCTTATCGCTTTTGCGGCCGCCATGGCTGCTGACTGGTGACTGTGAGTGGGAGTGAGTTAGTGCGAAAGTGGAGTGAGTTTCGGAGAATTGACTTGGAAGAGTTTTAAGGCCGCAGGAGCACAAGAAGCGAGTCCTAACAGGTTGGTTTGTTTTTGTCTTTTTAATAATAACATACAGCACCCTGAATTTTAAGATTTCTCTTAATTTGTGATATTAATTATTTGCAGTTAAAAGAATATTTTTGAATGGATTGATGAGAATTTATGAAATTGAGATGAGAAAGAGAAGAAAGAATTAATTAAGGGATTTTATTAAATATTATTTAGATAAAAAAATTCTTAATTAAAAAAGGGTGTAAAGAGTAAATTGATGGATTAAAATATTAATTTTTATTCATATTTAATTGACTAAGTTACCCTAATAATTTTGAAGTTTGACCATAATAATGTAACAACTTATAGCTGAATAATAGGCGAGTACTTAAAGTCATTTCACATACAAATAGCAAATAAATCTTATTTTAATAAATTTAAATAATAAGTATTCAACTGTATGTTATATAATTAAAGTTTGTCATCTTGATGTTAAGAGGATAGATTTAATTCTTATCCTATCATAGCAAAAATTCCTACACCCCTTTTATTTTATAATTTATGACTTTATGTCAGAATAAAAACATTTTCATTTTCCAGTGAACTATTAATTGTAAATGTCTAGGAAAAAAATGAAAAATGAAGGACGACCTATTTCAATTAATTTGAAAAATGATGTCCTTAAAGAAATTGTAGAACATTAGGGATCCGTATGTTATTAATCTATTGGGAAGATTTTTTTTTTTTGGGGGACCAAATCCCCAGATTCATAGTGAGTTGATTGATTTTGAAATGCATGAATCTTGACTGCTGTTTTTTGTTGAAATTCATTATGTGAATCATATTAACATATGGGTCTATATTAATGCGGATGATTCTAGTCTTATTTGGTAAATCTCTTTATATTTTGGTGATAGATTAGCGAAATAAAAATTAATTTTATAAAATTGATTCATGTGTAAAGTCATGTTGATGTAGAATCACTTCGTCGTCGCTAAAAGTTGGCTAGCTAGCGTTGAAAAAAAAAGTATAGAATTAATTTTGAGTATAAAATTGCCGTTTATAAACTAATAACAGTTTTTATTAACAATAGAGATTTCGATTCAAGGACTATATTGCCGAAATTGCTAGATACATACCCTATATTGAAGAGAAATTATCTCATAATTATCTCCAGAATATTAGAATTACAAGTAGTTATCACAAATTTTTGATAATATTTTAGAATTACCTTAAGTTTTAATTTTATATCAACCAATTGCTTTTCCGTTAGACACCATTAAGGAATTTAAGATAAAATATTATTTTAACTCTATATTTATTTAAAAAGAGAAAAATATAGTTTAGGAGGCTTCAAGGGTAAAATATTTTTTTAAAAAAAATATACATTCTTTGATGGTGGTTAATAGAGTTAATTAACAGCAAGGTGACTGGTTGATATAAAATTAAAACTTACCGTGATTTTAAGATATTAGTAAAAATTTGTGATAACTACTTGTACTCTCGATATCGGTTGATGGAGAATATCTATACAATGAAATTTGGATATTTTGCAGCTACTGAATATGTATGTATATATATTTATTTGTGTGTATATTCATTCATGGGCTTATGATTCTATGCATTTTGTTTATGTATATTTCTAAGGAAACAAATTTTCTTTTTAATAAGTTCTTTTATAGGAACACATATTATCAACTGATCAAATAGGAACTCTAACATAAGCATGCGCAATTTCAGATGATTTTGTAGAGGTTGCATAGTCATATATCTGTACAAGCAATTCTTTGGTAGCTAATCAAATAGCTACTCTTCGCATAAACATGAGTTACAATCAATGGCCATTGTATTCGCTTTCACACATGCACTACAGCCTCATCAATAGCATGCCAACATTAATCGACTTCTTTACAAGGTTTGGCCCAGCACTAGCTTGTGTCGGCGAAACATCTTCGAAGTATAATCATGTTTGTCATGCACAAGTTTTATTCCACAATCATAAGGTTATACATATGCGGAAGATTATATAAGGATCAATATTCATGAGCAAGAGCATAACAAATTTTCAACACAGTTATAAAATTAATTATCATCTTTTATGGAGCTTTGTTGCCCCTTGAGACCACCAAACTCGTTGGCAGGCTTTCCAATCGCTGATTGCTGCCAGATGTTAAAAAATCATCTCATAATCCTCTGTAATGGCTGGAAAAGCCATTCCTCATGTATCGTCCAGCGGAAATGACCGAAAAACTTCCCTTCATCAATGATGATTTGTCTAATAAAAATCATCTCATAATCAATACTCAGTTAACAAGGTTGGTGCGAAAGCTAAAGCCAGAGCCGAAGCAATCCCTTGCGCCCGGGGCTAGGACATATTCTATGTTTGGACGATCCCGTATTGTCAATTTTTTAAGAGAGGCGAGATTGTGCATGCAGTTGGGTAGGGCCTTTAATTAATCTAATACACCTCACTATCACAAGCCTAGTCAGTTTTTTACGAGGCAGGCCTGCTACCTAAGTAAACAAGATTTGGACAATTACTTAATGGCAAGATTGATGAAGATGGTCGGTAATATGCTAAGTCATCTGGTAAGACTTCAACACTCGGACAATCCAAAATCTCAATAATTGCAGGAGATTTGTTGTTTTCAACCCTTGTCCTATTGATTCCAGCTCTGAGACATTATATGCACAAAGCTTCTTAAGCAGTCATCAACTCGAATATGCTCAAGCGTGTAAGAGATGGACAAAGGTCAATAGCCAAACACTCAAGAAGAGAGGTGTACCAACCGCTTCATTTTTTGATGTCCTCGCCTTCGTATATTGGCACTCGGCCTAGACAACGCCCTTGGCGTAGGGGAGATCGGAGCAACAGGGAACGACTAGACGACGTTCTTATTCTTGCCCCGGTAAGTAGATCGAGAGGTCGTTCCGCCCCTTGTCCCCGAAGATGGGTTATATCTTCTCAAAAAATCTTGCTCTAATCTGACCTAGCCGACGAGCAATCCCAGTTCGCGGCAGAGAACGAGACAGCAAGCGATCGTAACGCTGGTCGCTTCTTCTCCACCAAGCACGGAAGTTTAAGCATAACTGTAGGTCAAAGTTGTAAGATTACGGCAGCGGGAGACCTCCAGCCGCTTAAGCCTTGGTGGCCGTACCTTGGCAATTTTTGTCAATGAAATCACACTGATTAAGCTTGAGCTTTCAAGAGGTGTATTGCTGTAACCGTGCATCAGTGGCTAAAGAAAAGATTCCATGAATCACAGTATGAAATATCTATCTCTTTGAGGGAACAAAGGTTGAGCAATCTTGCGGAAGCTTCACTAGGCTTCCGCAGTTCCGTAATTTCAGATACCGAAGTCTGCATGGCAACCCTTGCTGTTGTAGTCGTGTTCTTCTTCCTGAACGACTAAGGAAAAAAGTTGGGCGACAGTTTACAATCTCAAAACTGTGAAGGGAGCCAATATCCTGTATTAATTCGCCTACAGTCTGCCATAAATATGTTAGCTCTTCAGTGGCGTGAATCGCTAATTTCTCTATACTTAGTAATTGATCTTGCTCAAGCGCCCCTGTTAGAGTCGCCTGATTGAACATATAGTTGGAAACCAATGAATTCTGTAAGCTGAGATATCGATTGCACTTCTCCTCACTACCTTTTCGCATCCACTTATTCCAATTTTGCGGGAAGGTTTAGTGAATGGAGCTAACCCTTCCAATTGTTCACATTCATCAATGGAAAGACTCTCCAATGAAGGAAGCCATTTTGGCAATCCTCCAAGCAACTTAGGACAATATGCAAGAGAAAGCACTCACAAGTTGAGGAAAAACTTCTACCACTTGACCACACCCATGAGGGATCCAATCCTTCCCTTCATACATATACTCGAAACATAGAGTCTCCGGTGATGGAAAAGCCACCGAGCTACTGTTTCCATAGAACGCATGACACACACTCTTTACTTCCAACCATTCTAGATAAAAAGAGATGCTTTAAAAGAGGAATGGCAAAGATGTGCACCTGCCGCAAGTTTTAAATTTCAAGTGCACTAAATTTGGCGACGTAGAATTTCCTAACCAAATTGGAAATTTGGTATGCCCCAAATAATGAATGCTTTCAGATTCTCAAAAGGTCTCAGAATATCAAGCACTAGGGATAGTAACAATTCTCGTGGGCTCCTGAACCTACTAGCACCACATAATTCGAGTTAGGTATGGGTCCTCGAAAAGGTTGAAAAATATAATTGGGTTTATTTTAAAAATAAGTTCGAAGTTTCAAAGTATTTCAAATTGAAAAATACTAAGCGTATAGAAAAATGAGAGAAATAAAAAAGAAAACGGAAGAGAGAAAATAAGTGGGTAGAGAGAGGGTAAATTTTTCTCATCTTTCTCTACACCAAGCACAACTCTTTTAGATTTGAGATTGTGAATTTTGTTGGACTACATATTTTTAAAGAGTTTAATTTACCAATTGCACAGTCTTTTCTATTTTGCTTCCTCTCAATACTCTCGCCTCTCTCTCTCTCTTTCTAAGAAAAAGTGGTTTGCCTGTTAAAAGTTTAACTCCAGCGTGCTTTGGTGAAATTACAAATTTGAGGAGAGTTTTTGAACGATTTCGGACTCTCATGAGCACTCAGCATACCTAGCACGCGTGTTTCAACTTCTAGCTCCTTTGAAATTGCCAATACTTCTACTCCATTCAATTTGTTTGCCGTGTAAAAACCTCGTTGGCATCACTAGCATCTTTTACATTCTCTGTCCTTGTAATCTTAAGCTCTTCCTGAAGATTCTTTAGTGACTTTAACGCTTGTAAACCAGATTCGTTGCTTTCGCCAATGACAAAATAAGATACCGTTTAGAGACAAGTTAACTTACCAATTCCTATGGCATTTCCAGCAATAAATAATCTCCTTGGTCCCCGAGGAATGTTGACTATATATAAGCAGAGAGTTATCGTCAACCAACTTTTTCAATTCATAAGCTGGAATAGTACCCGTTTTGGATGCAACGCCTTGATTAAGAGTTGTGACAATAATCTTGCTTCTTGATGCACCCGCGACAAATAGAAGTCTCAGATTAGTCCAATCTACGCAATTCTCATTCCACATGTCATCCAAAACAAGTAGAAATTTCTTTCCGGATAATCCATTCTTCAGTTTGACCTGAAGCGAATTTAGATTATCATCAGAGGCTGAGGCAGTCTCCGGAGAAATGGTATTGAGAATTGCTTTGGTGACCCTAAAACACAAGCCCAAGCTTTCAATTCAAAATGGGATTCCACCGTTTTGTCATCGTAGACAGGCAAAGCCAGAGTTGTGTTCCCTGATCCTCCCATCCCTATAATAGGACTAACAAAGAATCCACCATCAATTGCACTCAGAATCATCTTTCAATAGCAATTCAACCGTTGCCCTCTTCTCTTCTTCTCTGCCATATGCTCCAGCTTCATCCACCAATGAAGTCGTCTCTTGTCGTTTGCTTACTCTTTTCAACCTCCCTTCTGAATCTTCTTTCAAGTCCAATTGGTCTTTCAGTGTTGCAATATCTTGCAACCTGAAAGTGATCTCCTCGATTTCAAATACAATCAAATTTAATAGACTCAGGATTGAATTCGGTGCAGTAAGTTGGAATGAGCTTATTACACGACCTGCTACTTGTACGGGGATGTTGTTGATCAGGTTGGTTCAACAAGTTCCTCCGGAAAGCCTCAGTTGCAAAGTCATCTAATTTGTCTTCCACATCATAAACCAAGTTTTGAAGTTACCCCCGCCAGAGTTTTACTGAGGGCTCCACTGTCTGCCTCTCATCTGCATCATCAACCACTGCTTTGATCTTCACCAACTTTCTCTCTCACTTCTTCATATCAGCTTGGATTTGCTGTTGGCGTGCAAATAGTGAAGACCCTTCGCAGCCAGCTTCTTGAACAACATCTCAATGGAGACAGAGAGAATGGCCTTTCCAACAGTTGACTTTTTTTTTTTCATTTTTTGGGAAGTAAACAAAAGGCGTTATTGAAAATGAAGTGATGAAAATTAAGAACAAATTGTTTAGATTGTTTTGTGAAGGCCAAGCCAAAAGGAGAATGACTATAGTCTTCAAGAAGAATATTGCAGTAAACTTACCAAGCCTGCAAAGTCAGAATACGGACAAAATTCATACATTATTAAGCACAGCAAACTTGGGATTTTTTATTCGAAGCTTAATTAAAAGCTATGTCTAAGACTTTGCCCAATGTTGTAGGCTAAGACTTCTGAATGTTTGGGGTGAGAATCAATCAAAAGACAGAAAAGTAAAGTAAAAAGAAGATGTTAGTTGATTAGATTTCTCCCAAGCATGCAATTGGCATTATTTCTTTAGATTAAAGCACGTCTCATCCCAATTTTCTATCAATTGTAAAGAATAGTACTATAAGAATTAACTTGTAAATTTTGGAGATGAAACAACTTGATTAGATTTCCCATGTCTGAACACAATTTCTTCAATTGATAACAGTGTCTAATAGAACTTCTATTATAGTAGTGTGAGTACATTGTCAAGTGTATTTATTGACTCGAGGAAAGTTTCAAAGATGCAAGCACCATGAACATTTTTTAATACGTGCCTGCCTATAAATTTACCTCTAGCTAGCTATGTAAAAACTCAAAAGGATGCAAGTTCAGCAAGTTCAAAAATTAAATGAATTAATCAAAAAAATAGGTTAATTAAGCTCAGCACATTCTCAATTTACACATGACATCAACTGCTCTGCTAGGCTTTGTGAGAGAAAATGTGAAAAAAAAAAGAGTCAATCTTAATTTTATTATTTAGTTTAACATAAATGATCTCTTTTTTTTTCCTTTTTCTCATTCCCCTTCCTCTTGTTTTCCTTTATTTTCATTTCTTCAAATCAAATATGTCAAAATTAATGCCGACTCTTTAATCTCTATGTTTGATTCCTTCATTTGCCAGAAAAGGAAGCAATTATTATTATTATTATTATTATTATTATTATTGAAATGATATTACATATTACTAAGTATTCTTAGGGACTGTTTTGCCTATTTCGTTCAATGGTTTGTCATTATAAACAAAACTACGCAATTTGAGGACCTAAATGAAAATTTTGCATTATTTTTCTTAAAAATTTGAAAATAAAAAGGGTCTGCACAATTATTTATTTATTTATTTTTTTTTACAATTGGCTGTAAACCCTGAACCTCCAAAACAGAGAAATAAATCTTCTCGATTCCACGATCATTTTCGATGGGTTCGTCAGAGATCGAAGTGGTTTCGTCAACAGAAGCGAAACCGAATGAGAACCAAAACGACAACCAAGCTGCCGTAACGGATGTGTTCTCCGCCTCTGCTTACGGAGACTTCGAGAAACTGAGAAAATTTGTAGAAGAAGACGGCGCTTCCGTCTCTAGACCCGATGGAAACGGCTATTTCGCTCTCCAATGGGCTGCGCTTAACAACTTCGCCGATATCGCGCAGTATATTATTGATGTAATACAATTTTTCTCAATTTTGCTTTAATTTGCAGCTATTCTGCGTGTGGGATTTTACTCATATTTCAAATGCTGCTATTTTCTTTTTATATTTGAGTAATATGAACACCTTTTATCAACTGATCGCATACGAACTCTAATAGAAACTTGTGATACAAATTATGGTACAACTTGTGGCTACTGGATTGCTGCATTATGAACGGTTGAGATTGCATTTAATATTTGTTATTTCTGATGTGTATTTGTTACACGTGTTGGATAAAATCTTAGTTGTTGAAAATTCACTGATCCAATGATTTGAAAGTTGTTTTTATGAATGAGGCACTGTTGATTTGCATCTTTAAATGTGATAGTTTTGACTAATTTTTGCTTGTGGTTGATCGATGAGGTGTGTTTAGCATTTTTTTTCTCTTTTTTGGGGCTCGAATAGTAAAGTTTATGTTGATACAGGTTTTTATATTTTCTTGAATTGGTTTTTCTTGTTTCATATGGAATATTTATAAATGTCATTTGATCTAATTGAAATTTTTGTTTTTATGCTGTTCTGGCCGTTGTTGAAGCATGGGGGTGATGTCAATGCAACTGACAACAATAGGCAGACAGCTTTACACTGGGCAGCTGTTAGGGGTTCGATTGCTTCGGCGGATGTGCTCATACAGAATGGAGCTCGAGTTGAGGCAGTTGATGTACATGGGTATCGGGTAAAATTCTCAAGCTTTTGTGGGTAATTTATTTTTTTTATACTGAATTCAAATTGAGAATTAGACCATATGCTTGTAGAATGATACTATTTAGGCAAAAAAAAAGGAAAATTGAGATAGAGTATACGTCCAATAAGATGTACTTATATGATTTTAATGCAGGCAGTTCATGTTGCCGCTCAATATGGACAGACAGCTTTCTTAAATCACATTGTTGCAAAGTATCATGCAGATTATGATGCATCGGATAATGAAGGGAGGAGCCCTCTTCACTGGTATGTTGGTAATCACTGACTTTACAGGCTTCTTTATTTTTCAGGTTCTGTTACAATTAACTGGAAGATTAGAAGATCCTATACTTTAGCATGATTTCTTAGAAGTTCAAGCTGTCAGTAAAATTTCTGATTTTCATTCAAATGTAATGATCATTGCTCTAGTGCCTAACATGTTTAATTGCCTATGTAGAATGGTATACTTGTTGTATAAGAAAATTAATGAATGATGCCATTAAATTTGTTTCAAGTATCTAGTAGACAGTTGCTTTTCTGCTTTAGGTTCTATAAAATTTTGCATGTTGAATATATTTTTGAATGTTTGATGTGTTTAACTTTTAAATCTTGACAACTGACTCCTAAAGTGATCCAGCTTTTGATGGTTGTAATTGTTTCTACTCAATTCTTCCTTTCATTGAAATCTTCATTTTTGTTCTTTCTCCATTTTGATTGTGCTTGAAATTCTTATCCTTTTCTCTACTCTCTTATACCTTTGACAAGTACAGTAATACCTGATTTCAGTTTCTGTTTCAAACTGTTTGATTCTAGGCAATCTTTGGATGCTTAAGTTTATATAAATGTTTGACATGTGAGTACTAGCCGAAGATGTTCATGTTGAGTTCTGCCATAGGCATCTTTGATCAGTAAAATTCCTGTTAAACATTGTTCTCCTCATGGTCCTATATACCAGGGCTGCATACAAGGGATTTGCAGATACAATTAGACTACTACTTTTCAGAGATGCAAGCCAAGGGAGACAAGATAAAGATGGTATGTGGGCTTTGAGTATCCTCTGGCTCTTTTATTTAAAGTGCTTTCCTAGCTTAAAAATCTTTAAAATTTGGTGGAAAAAAAATCCGTGAGTGCAGCTGGGTGAGGCAATAGTTTTATCTGACAAAACAAATTAGATTCATGAAGACAATCTTATTACTAGACAAAAGAATAACATTGGTGCACGTCTGAAGAGCTGGCTCCCTTTATTATTTATTCATCTTTTCACAACCGTACCAAGCTTATTGGCTGTGATAATCATTTTGATAGTGAAACTGAAGTGAATATCTAAATGTTCTCAGGGTGTACCCCTTTGCACTGGGCTGCATTAAGAGGAAATGTGGAAGCATGCACTGTCTTAGTCCATGCTGGCACAAAGCAAGAATTGACGGTGAAAGATAAAGCTGGGCTTACTCCAACTCAGCTCGCATATGATAAAGGTCATCGGCAAGTCGCCCTTTACCTTGTACGTGATTCTGTGTTGATGTTTGCCTTAGGTAGTTTGTTTTTGCTCGAGTGATTTGAAATTAAGTCTTATTTGTTGAATCTCTAGGATTTTAAGCCTATGGAATTGCTAGTACTAGTTTATCTTTGAGGAGATATTTATTTCTTGAATATGTTTACAAGTGAGGCTAGTTTTCTTTTGTGTCTAGGGAACTTGTGATTTCTTTCTATTCTTTGTTTTTTTGAAGTGAGGTGATGTCACACTATTATTTCATTTTTATGGAGTCCTTCGTTTTTCTTGTCGATGACTTCTAAAGTTAGATTTGGAGTGGTTAGAGACTTCGTAAGAGAAATAATCATGCAGAAATTGGAAGAATTTCCTCTAATTTGAATTTTGAAAATTGGTCATGGGATCTACATTATGTCATACAAATACAAATAAGGGGTACACCTAGAAACATGGTTTATTGGACTTTCAGATTTGATTTTCTGGCACTTCATATTCTTTGTTGATCACTTGCTGAGTATGTTTGTTCTTTACTCCTAAATTTGGTACTGAAAAAACTTTTGATTATTTTCTTTTCATATCATCTATGGTACTGAAAAAACTTTTGATTATTTTCTTTTCATATCATCTATATCTTCGTCATCACTGGAGCTTGACAACCAGTAACACTATACATATTTTGTTGGGATTTGGTTCAGTCTAATGCACAGCACATGCATCGAAACCGCTGGGTTGACAAAATTTGTGGTGGGAGGACTGGTGATATTGGTTATGCGCCAATTTTGTTGTCTATCATTATCGTTTGCATCATCCTCTTCACCAACTCAGTTGTGGCTGGTAGGAAATCTATAGTGTTTGAATATTTCATAGGTTTCAATTGGTTTTCTGGGAATTTGAGATTTTAATCCCCTATTGTGTCCTTATCTGTCATGCTAGCTCCCAGTTTGACCAGGGTAACTGCTGTTGTTGGACTTTGGTCATGGACCACTGTTTCTTTAGCTGTTGGTTCACTTGTGATGTTCTATAGGTGTTCAAGGTAATTTCTTGTGCTGTTATTAATGTTAAGGTTATAAAGAAATATTCTTTATTTTTTATATTGACTTATACAGTGTATGAAATGAGGAAATATTACATGTGCCTTTGTCTGGGATGATACTGTCATCTGAATATGCAATTGAAACAATTGGAATTATCAACCACTTCTATCCCAAGTTGTGTTTCTTTGGTGGTTTGGGGATCATTAGTCTCTTTGACTGAAAGTGACTTGTAGTCAGCATAATCAGCAGGTTTTGACTATCTTCCTGTGTTTTCCTGACTATGTATAAGCAACCTAAAGTTTGAAAGAGGCAACATAAGTTGATATTTGTGCCTTTTGATTTATGATACTGGAATAGATGTTTCTTTTCTACTGCCGTTATATTGGCATTTGCTTCTCTTGAACTTGATGTCATTTGATATATTCTCTCTCCCTGTTTATTTTGATAAACAGTGATAGTTTGCTTCTCAATTATTTCTTATTTCTTAAATTTTCAAGTTTAGTTCATGATGAAGTCTTTTAACTGCCTGCAGTAAGGATCCAGGTTATATTAAAAGACCACAAGATATGGATAACCATACGGATTCAGAGGTATGAAATGTTTCTTTTCCAATTGGATTACACCATATACTGTTCAAACTCTTATATTAGCAGCAGTAGTTCAGCACTTGTTATGTTTAATTTAGGAGTCTTAATTCCATATTTGGGGGAAGAAAGACGGTGGTTTTATGGAAATTTGGTGTGTCAGAAATTTTTTATCTTTTTGTTGGAGAGCAATATATGTATTTTTGAAGATGTTCAAGCTTACTCTTGGAATTCCATCTGGCTTCAGCTATTTGGTGAATGGAGACTTGAATTTTCTCTTTTAAGAAGGGGAAGTGGTTGTCTGATGATCATAGTGTTTTGTGGAATCTTTGACTAAGATTTGCATTTGCTTTCATATAATTTCTTCATGGTGGACTGCAGTTGATCTGTTGTGATTATTAATCGAACATATCTCTTATTGGAAAAGAAAGCTTCAAAACCATATAATGATTGAGTGCTTTCTACACTACTGGCTGAGGGACTGAAATTCAATTGTACAAGAGTTATTTATCAGCCCATCTATCTAATAATCCGAGAGATACTAAAGTCAAAATTCAAAATGTGAATCAGTTATTGTTATCCACTAAGAGCCTGTTTTAACCATTACCATAAAGTAGTTTTCCACGTATTGCTTGTATAGTGTGGGTGATTTTTTTGGGAGTGGAAGGGCTGCTTATTTAGTTTTGGACTGGGACATTGACATTTGGTGACCATTAGATTTGCTTAGTTCGTCAATGATGTATTGTCATTTGCAGGATCCCTTGTTGACTATTGATATAAACAACTCCCCCATGTGGACAGGAAATTGGTCTCAACTCTGCCCTACTTGCAAGGTCTGCTTGATGGCATTTCTCTTTGTAAAGAAGATGATAAATATATTAGTGGTACATGTTTATTTTGTTTTATTCTCAAATTATTGTTATTATTACTATTTTTTTTCTCAGATAATTAGGCCTGTTCGTTCTAAGCACTGCCCAGCTTGTAAGTGTTGTGTGGAACAGTTTGATCATCACTGCCCATGGATATCTAATTGTGTTGGGAAGGTAAGCAGTTGGCTTGAACTATGCTAGAATGGAATTGAGATTATGGCATTCCTGAAATGACTGAAAAGCCTGATCAATCAATTATTCCTGACCAAAAGTTCAAGCACACAACAAAAGATATCGCTTTTGGGGTCTGTCTCCAGGTTTCTTCATTCCATCCAAGTGGACCAAATTTACATTTATTAATTCTGAATCTATGCTTATATAGAACTTGGAACACGCCTCTTAATGCAATGTACCACACTTTGAAACCAATTTCTATAAGGCAGTTGTGATGCCAAGAATGATGTTATCCAAGTTGTATTATGTAAGTGTATTACCCATTATAGTCTTTGATTTTGCAAGGATGATGTTAAAATGTGATATTTCTTAACATGGAGTCTTCAATCTTATACTTGATTTCAAGATCTCTGGCAATCTTTTGTTTGGTTTTGCATCATATCCATACTCTTTGTATTTGTTTCTTTGCCAGTTGTTACGAGAATGCTTAGTACTTGTCTACATTTTGTTTGATGTAATCTCCACTTGAATAATTGACCTCAAGATGTTATGCATGACTTTGCTTCAAGCTTTAACATTTTTCATTTCTTTTTGTCTCACAGTTATATGTTTTTTCTTTAATCTTATGTTTTCACAATGCTTCTTGCAGCGGAACAAATGGGATTTCTTTGTTTTTCTATGCTTGGGAACTTTCACTTCATACCTTGGTAGCGGCATTGCAATTCATAGTATGTAGATTAATCCATGTTCCCACTATTTAAATTTTCAAGGACCTGTATTGGTGCTTTGTACCTAATATTCTATGTTTTAGAAGATAATGGCAATATTTCTTTTATGGCAGGAATTTGGACGGCACCACACTTGCCTGCAGATGGAACATGGATTCACTATGTGCTGGTGCAACATCCTGGTCTTGTTTTGTTTCTGGTTTTAGACACTATCATTTCGATTGCAGGAACAACTTTGACCTCAATACAGGCTTACCAGGTAATTGACAAACTACAAGACCTTTGATATTTTGTGGTAACAGGCTAACAGCTTCAATGGTATATGCTGTCAAGGTGTGCAGATCTGCATGAGATTATTGTCCCTTCTTCATTAGTTAATGTTCTTGTTTCAGGTCCTTTTCAACCAATATCTTTGTGTTATCACTCATATATTAGTTGATGATCATATACCATTCAATAAGACTTGAAATTCCTTATGTACATTTGAAAATCACTCTTGCGGTTGTTAAATTTGTTGCACCTATTCTGATAGAAGATCGTTGATGTCCACAATTGATGTGCTTGAACTTATGATGAATGAACTTTCCGTTTTGATGTTGCAGATAGCACGGAATATCACAACTAATGAGTTGGCAAATTCTGTTCGGTATGATTATCTCCGTGGTCCAGATGGCCGGTTTCGTAACCCGTATAACCATGGGTGTCGAAAGAATTGTGCAGATTTCTTCATTCATGGTTACACAAATGATGATGAGCTTGCTTGGCCACCATTACAGCTGGCTGCAAGATAGGACTATTGACTTTTACATACTGGTTATTACTGCTAAGCTTGGCTGTTTGCTGTTCTTGATTGTAGATAATACGCAGGTAACCCTCCTCACTGCTGGGAATCCTTGTCATCTTTGACCCTAGGCATTCTTGATGATCATATATATATACCAACCTCTCCAATTGAAATTGTATCATGTGCATTTGAGATTGCTGTATCTGAAAAATGCAATATACATCAATAGAAAGGAAATGAAAGCTTTGAATTTTGTTTCTTTTTTTTCATGCAAGGAAATGTGTTCTGTAATACCATAGTACAAATTGATTTATAATTAGTCGATATTTAATGACACAATTCATTGCTTCTGAACATCTTAAACTTCAAAGCTAGTCTATTTGCCTTAACATAGTAAATGAACCACTAGGTTTTAACAAGTTCGAAGGCAATATGCATAGAATACCAAAAGCTTCAACAAATTCATCTAAATACAAAGGCTAATATGCTTACAATACCAGAAGTTGATTCACCCTTATTAAGATGCACTCTGCTGTTAACGTATATAAATATAAGAGTTTGATGAGATCCAAACAGCCTTCCCACTAAACAAATAAAGGTCAACTGCATCATCATAGACTGTTCGAAACTTGAACGGTAAGTACAATATGCAGATAGTTCAACAGCAAAAATGTCAACTTCAGCGTATTCCACTAGGCCATGTTTGATTCTTCACAGGTTTGAGAATTGCTTCAACCTCCGTTAGAGCTTCCTGATCCTCTCCAAAAAGTGCCAGTTCTGATGCAGCAGAGACATTCTCCTGTACCTGGTTATAAAAAAACCCAATGTTTAACTAAAAGGCCAAAAAATCATTTCAATATTCTTTAATTTGATTGAAGACATTATGGAGAAAGCCTGAGAACAGGAGGAAATGGACCCACAAGATTCAACATGATCAGGGGAGAGGAGATAATTACTGAAAGAATTTTATGTTGGGTAGTATAGAAATGAATCAATTAAGCAAACCTGTTTAACAGAGTTCATGCCAACCAGTACCGATGAAATATCCTTATTCGACAAGCTATATTGCATGGCTATCTTTGAAATGTTCTTGCCCTTCTCTTTACAGCAGGCAACAGCAGCTTTGCATGCAGACTGTCAAATGAAACAAAGTCTCAACACTATAAACAACGACTGATCAGATTTCAAATAAGATGTGATCCATTTGTGGGAGAAAGAATACCTTGAGTTCAGGTGAAGCTGGGTGCCATTCTGGAGGACCATTATCTGTAAGAAGCCCCATTGCGAGAGGGGAAGCACTAATGACACCTACACCCTTGCTCTTCAAGTAAGGCAGTAAATCCTCCAGTGTTGTATCATTAATACTGTAATGGCAGTATGAAAGAATTACATCAACTGCACCAGGTGGCACCCGATCAAGCACGTATGTAAAAATTTCCAAGGGAAGTCCAGTAATACCAATGAAACGGATTTTCCCTGCTTCCTTCTGCTTCTGAAGGGCAGGAATGGTCTCGTTCACAATCTGTTATCAGAAACAAATAAAACCAGCCCAATCGTCATGATTACATTTATTTAAAATACGAGAGTGAAAACAATGTATAAAAAGTAAATCAAAATCATAAGTAGATAAATATAAACTAAGATTCATAATACTGACCTGATCAAGAGACCCAAATTCAATGTCATGGCACTGCAGTATATCAACATAGTCAAGCTGCAACCTCGCCAAGCTCTCATCAATGCTCCTAGTCACTCTCTCAGCACTAAAATCAAAACCATCAACATACCGCCCGCATTTTGTTGACACAATATACTCATTTCTCGGAACGCCCACAGCTTTCAGTGCCTTACCAAGCATCTTCTCAGACAATGTCCCTCCATAATATCTTCAAAATTTGAGAAAAAGAATCTAAAATTAGAATTCAAATTGAAAAATTAAGCACAACATTCAAATACAATTCTCCGCCCAAATGAATGGATTAATGTCATTTCCATCCCAAATGAATATCCCCCATTTCATGATCAAATATATTTCTCATAAAATTTAAATAATGCAATACACTTTTTAATTCATTTTCTTCCCCTTAATTACATAAAAACATCATAAAGATTTTATTTTTAACACATACAGACTGCCCATTTTCATATCCAACATTAACTAAGCTAATTCAATGTCATTTTTGTTATTAAATTTTTTTCCTTGCTGGATCAACAAATAATGACCAAACTACAAATAATAAATAAAAAAATATTTCAATGCTATTATTTATCAAAAAAAAAAATTAAATTAATAAAATGGGATAACAGAAAAAACACGTACGGAGAAGTGTCCAAGAAGTTGATGCCCAGGCGAAACGCTTCGCGGACGGAGGCAACGGCGTCGTTTTCGGAGACGGGTCCGAAAACGTTGCCGAGCGGGGAGGCGCCGAAGCCCACGCAACTGAGGCGGAGGCCCGTGTTGCCCAATGGTCGGAGCTCTAATTTGCGAAGTGGGAACGCCATTTAAATTGAGTTTAGGGCCTCTGAGAGGTGTTTGGGAAGTGGGAAAAAAATTTGTGAGAATATAATTTCTTTATTACTCACTCTTTTTCCCGGGGAAATTTTTTAACAGTTAAAAGGATATTCGAATGGAAGTAGTTTTTAAATGTTCATGTGTGATTGGAAGGAAATTTCTTGTGGGACCCTTTTAGTGGATAGTGGGTATCATATCCAATTATTCGCTGGATAAAAGGCATATAATAGATTTGCGTTGTTAATTATACCAAGTAAATGCAATTATTGTCTAAACGATTTTGGATTTAATAGTATAACGACCAGCGATTTCATCTTTATTTTTTAGTTTAAAATTTTAATTTACAATGATAGGTTTTGTAAAGATAAAACAAAATTGTCTAATAATTAGAAATAAAGAAGAAAAAGATAAGGTTGAGAACGAAATCAATTCATTATCATTTTCTTTTCCTATTTATAGTCAGCCATTATCTTTTTTTTCTTTTTTGGTTTGGTTCTGTTTATATTTTAGAATATTTGGAGTCTGCATATAAATAACCCATGCTTATGGCTTGAGGAAATCAAATCTTTTTCTAGTATTGATAAGAAAAAAAAAATTAATTTACCATTTGATTATTAGATGATTCTCGCATCTGAAATCTACGAACGTGCGCAATTAAACATGATTATATATATAACCACAACTCACAAGCTCATTTTCCTACTCAACCAATCTAAGCAATGTTAATTAGGCAAGTTGTTGTTTTCAATGAAGTACAAAGTAGGCATTATTATAGGGAGTGTACAGATTCCAAGAAATTTCCATCATCTTGGCCTACTTGCTGGATGCAATTTAAGATGTCATTTTGAGGGGCTTCAAGTGTTATGTAGTCTGTCTGTTGGAGTTTCTCCATCAGCCTGAGGGAATCTTTCAACGCATAGAGATGATTACTTTGAATATTAGCACAAACTCTGTTCACGATAAGAATGGTTTGTCTCCTGAACCAAGAAGCATGAACAAAAATTCAAAGTCTGATCGGTGCTAAAGCCACCAGTAATCACCAATCACATTATATTTTACCAAGTTAAGCATCGTTCTTAGAGAATCTAGTGTGCTACACCCAAGAGTACCCTGTCAAGTGATTATATGAATAAGAACCGGGAAGCTTCTCAATCATTTCACAGAATATCATAATCTGGGCGACACAGCTAATGTCAATTGTAAATTTGCATCCAGCATATTCAGTTCTGGAATCAACAGTTTAACATGGACTCTCCTCTTGTTGCACAGCAATCTAATCCAAGTGAAGAAATAAATCAAGTTTTGTTTCAACAGAACTGGAATATGCAATGTCTTTTGGTTACTTTAGAAGACCTTCAAGGTTTTTTTTTTTCTTTTTTGTATTTATACCTGCAATTGACCAATATTGATCTCCCTAATCTTCGATCGTGACCTCAGTTTAAAATAGGGTGACCATATCTTTTATATAGGCTCATTCAATTTACAACTGCTCAATTACTCAACATACTCAAAAATTAATCATGTGTTAGTAACGGAAAATTTAATGCTTAAAATGGACAGCGCTACATAGCGAAACCGGTGTATTGTAGATATATTGACGAAACGAAAATATTTATAGTTGAATGATAGAAGAAACACAAGTTTTTAAATAATGAAGTTTATTGAATAAGTTTGAATTAGTAAAACTAGGGTTCTAGACTCCTTTATATAATAACCCTAAATCTTGCGAATTTACTAAAACAAATAAATGTGAAAATATTAATTTATGATAAAATTCTCCTAATCTAAATAAGAAAAGCAAAACAAACGGTGATAATGAAATATCTTAAAACTGAAAAATTGACTAAAAAAACAGTGGAATTTATGGTTCAGTTCGCTCCCTCTATGCAGTCAGCCTTCTTACCAGGCTGCCTCCCTTCTCTTTTTGGAATATAACAACGCCAGCTTTGCTTGCATTCTTCACCAGTGCTCGTTGGATGTGTCACTTATCCCGCTCCTAAGGTAAGGAGTCTTCTCTATATTATAAATTTTACGAGAATGAATCGCATATGTTGGTTGAGAATTGCTAGGGAATTCATTGAGCACTTTATTTAAATTGAGTAATCTAGGTCCAAGATTGATCAATCTCAATGGGAAAAGCACGAGATTTCATTTTTCTATCCGAAAGATGTAGATCTCTTAAGCCTACCGTCTAGATAAAATGCCAACTCTCCTATCTCTTAAAGCTATTCCTTAAATACAGAACCACTTCAAATCAAAACAAAACGGGGGAGGAGGGGCTTAAACCTTCTTATAAAAATAAGGCGATTTGAGAGTCCGATCAAACGTAAATTCTATCAAAGTCAAATCTTGATGTGATTTGAAAAGGAAATTGCCACAAGATTAAGATAGATATGTTTGAATTTCTTATTAAAAAAAGAAAAGAAAAGGCTTTCTCTTCCTATTTAACTGCCCATCCAAGAGCATTTAGCTTCATAATACTTTTTTTTTCTTTTCTTTTTTTCTATAGAGTGCATAAATCTTATCTTCTAGCCCCACAAAACAAATGGAGGAAAATCTCTTTTGATAGCTCAATCCTCATGGTAATAATTATGTCAATTTTGCCTAAAAATCTCTTCAGGTGATCAAGAGGGCTTCCTTTTTCAGTAGATGAGATTAGGATGAAAGGTATATTATCTTAACATTTTGACTATAGGTGAAACGGTATATTCTATACTTAATTTATCTCATTGTAAGCTTCAAAATAGTGTGTTACTTGTAGCCTAAGTTATGACTTCCGAAAAAATACTCGTTTCGTGCAACTAACCTAACTTACATATACTTCAGTTTAAAGTGCTCTACTTTATATGCTTTCTCGTTTTTTTAAATTTTTTTTTCCTACCCAATGACCGTTTGGTTGAATCCTCCGTTCATGTCACAAGGGTATAAAAAAATAGAGATGAAGTTAAAGATCAACAAATGATCAAAAGGGTGAAGTTTGAACCTGAGTTGCCTGAAGCACACGTCAAGAAATGATCAAAAGGGCGAAGTTTGAACCTGAGTTGCCTGAAGCGCACGTCGGCAGCTTATGAACATGAAAAGTCAAAGAAAAGTTTCACAGGAAAAGCATTGTTTGTCTTCCTAAATTAATGTTTTTCGGGCCAGTCACACATTCTTACTTCTCAATTCACATGTACCAAAAACTATTTTGTCACAACTGGTTTGTGCATGGGCTTATCAGCAAATTATTGGCTTCAATTTGTGAATATCATACGGGTTCGGTTCGGTTTCAAAAAAAAGAAAAAAAAAAGAAAAATAGAACGGCCACCCTTGAACAATCGCTGGGTTTTATTTGGTCAACGACAAATCTTGATTGAAATTTCAACGCTTAGTGGGTGATAAAAGTCCACAAAACAACAAAATGGAGGATTGTTTATGGCATTAATTTGTCAGCAAAGACAGACCCACTGACATAAAATATTCTCATTCCGTTGCATTGTCGCAAAAGTTTTACTCATCCATCACAGGCACCGAATTTCAAAAGCCATTTTCACATCAAAACTATAAAGTTGATGAGTCAGTCTCCTGTTTTTGTGGAGGAGGTTTTGAAAAGGAAAACCCTTTTGGTTATTAACTGCAGGGTGAGAACTTTCACGCTGCTACGAGCCTTGATCTTCTACGTATAAATTATTCTCGTGCTTATTTGCTTTTGCTTGATTTTGATGATTTCATAAATACAAAACAGGTCTTAATATTTGCGTATCATTGGTGGTGCTTTCTTGTTTTGCGGGCCATTCCATTAGCGGGAATTTAAGCTTCTTCAATTGAGATTTCATCACTCAGAGGGTTACCAGAACTGGTAAGTCTAATTCCTTTTGATCATTGAAACAATTAACATGGCTCAGTTTGGTATCTTGGTGCTGTGATGCAGGCTCTATCTGTCAAATGATGTATATATTTGACAGCTGGGGGAGACAATCAACTGTGCTGCCAAAGCCAAGATGCAAATGTTTACAAAACAAATGGAGCCTTAGTCATATTAGATAAAATATGTTGATATTCACTGTCATTTAAACGTATAGACATTTGACTAAAATAGCAAATTTTTGCGAAATTTTTTGTGCATACAAAATTTTGCAGGGAATGGAGGATCTCAGCTTCATGAACCAATGGCACATGATGAATTCTATTGATGAGTTCAACTTACTACCTCTAGCGGCTGCTTTTGGAGAGAATTTGCAGCATTCTTACACCCTCCCATCTTTCAACAATCACACCGGCATTGATAGACCCCAGAAACAGCTCAAAACAAGCACTTGGAATTCATCAGAAACTGGGTTTAATCCCAATAATGTTTCTAGTATCAACATGAACCAAATAGGCATTTTGAAGCCTAAAGAAGAGACAGGGGCAGGGTACCCATCTGGTATTTTGGCTTCTCAAGGTTCCTTTGGAAATAACCAAAACTACGTGTTCAAGGCTAGTCAAGGAGCTAAAAGAATTACCCCTGGAGCTGGAAACAGACTCTCCAACACACAAGATCACATTATAGCTGAGAGGAAGCGGCGCGAGAAGCTCAGTCAGCGCTTTATAGCCCTATCTGCTATAGTTCCTGGCCTAAAGAAGGTACAGATATATATGTGTGTGTGTGTGTGTGTGTGTTCCTCCAAAATTACGCTGTAGTTTTATTGTGAGCCAGATTTTGATCATTTTTTTGTTGACAGATGGATAAGGCTTCTGTTCTTGGAGATGCCATCAAGTACTTGAAGCAACTTCAAGAGAAAGTTAAGTTACTTGAGGAGCAAACAAAAAAGAAGACAATGGAATCAGTCGTGTTTGTGAAGAAAACACAGCTCTTTGATGAAGGTGACAACTCTAATGGTGCATCCAATGAGGCTCTGCCAGAAATTGAAGCAAGGTTTTGTGACAAAAATGTTCTCATTAGGGTTCACTGTGAGAAGAGAAAAGGTGTCTATGAGAAAATAGTGGCTGAAATAGAGAAGCTTCATCTTACAGTCATCAATAGCAGTGTCATGACGTTTGGGAGCTCTGCTCTTGATGTCACCATTATTGCTCAGGTAATATCTATAATCTACATATGGCATAGTACTCTTTTGCAAACATCCATATTTTGTTAGAATTTTTATCTTTCTACAAAGAAACAAAAGAAAAAGAAAATTTTCTCAAAGCTCACAAAGAGTTTTGTGATCAATGCATATGCGTTAATAACATTTTATCGTTTAACCATTCTCTGTATAAAGAGTTGCTAGTCTGAGCTTTAAAAAAACACAATCGTCCTTAAAAATCTTCAAGCCTAATAATATGTTCTTTTCATTTTCAATAGATGGATGTGGAGTTCAATATGACCGTGAAGGATCTTGTAAAGAATCTGCACTCAAATTTCCAGCTGTTCATGTGAAGGATTCACTTTCAGTTTCTTTTCAGCTGCTGCAACTACAAAATAAATAATCCTGATGCATATGGAATCAGCTCAAATTCAGCTTTTTCAAACTTTTTTATCGCATACAGAGCGTGCAATTCTCCACCAACTTAGACCTTTACTTGAAGCTTTGTTTGCTGTGAGGTTCATTTTGCAAGGGGGTTTTTTTAGTTCATTTTTTGCATGGTTAGAAATACTTTTACCATGTTCTGTACTCTACCCTCTTGTTTTAGAACAATGATCTCACAGCTTTATTAGGCCTTTTATTTTTTTTTTCCTTTTTTAAGGGAGAAGTTGAAAACTCGACTAAACCTCAATTTATGCCTTTTCAATTTCATACCTAGAAAGCTGAAAAGGATTTAGAAAAGGGAAAAAATTTTAAAGGTTTTTTTAGGTGGGATGGAAAGCAGGCCTGTGTCCGTACCTTGTTTGGTCAATGTTTTAGAGGCATCTTGAAATTATTTTCTTGGGCCTCTTTTGATTTGTAATGTCATTCGGTCTGTAACAAGTTGGTTCATATTAATGAATTAATAATGTTGTTCTATGCGACATTGATATTATCTTATGCCGATCCTTGAGATGTATTGTGATTCAAATCTCCAAGATTCTTCGGAAGATGCTAATTTATTTGCAATTAGAACTCTAACTACCACGATTAGGTGACTAATTAGCCCCCACAAAAGATTGTAATCTTTTTTTTTTTAAAAAAAAAAAGAGTGATTAATTAGTAGTCTTCCACATTTAACATAATAACAGTTAACCTATGCTTGGGGCTAACAATAATCACTCAATCACTATGATAGATGGATTAGGGATAGAATTCTTAGAATCATTTGATTTAAAAGAATTTTGATTCAATATCTTTTTAATATTTTTTTCATATCTTTCAATCAATAACATGTTTCTCTCTACATCGAATCTCATATTGCAGCCAAAATCTTATAAATTAAACCAAAATTAGGTTGCAGTTTGTAATTTAAAAAATAGCATTAGAAAATAAAAATGCCTTAATAAAGGAAAAACAAATCAGCATTGATAAGTTTGTTTCTAAATGAATACAAAATAATTTTGTTACAAGTTTGATGCAACAGTTGAGATTATTAATTTCTGTTGGAAAAAAAAAAATTGTTAAAATATTGCAAATTGAGAAAGTGTATTCTCATTGGGAGAAATTGTAAAGTTGACCAAAAAAGAATGGCCATTTCTCTCTCATCGGCCCACAGATTTCACGTTAAGATAAGGTCACGTACTCATTTTATTTTATTTTTTATTCTAAAATCTAAATATGATGCTGATTAAACCTAAAACTTTTTTTTTTAATCTTCCATCATTTGAGGTATGATTGCGAGAATTTACCAAAATAAAGATTTATTAGGAAGGAGAAGAAAAAAAAAAGGAAAAAAAGAGTTAAGCGTGAGATATATAACAGTTAAAAAAAAAAGGAAATGATGTAGTAATTTAATTCTCCATCCAAAAAGACAGAGTTTATTAACAAAAATAATGGACGTTTATCTTTGAAATAATAGATGTTGAAACAATGGGGTTTAAGTATTTAAGACAACATTTTTTTTTTGCTTGAAAATTAAATAGGTGAATTTGACATCTTGTTTATTTTTATAAATTTTAAAAAAATTAAATATAATTATTTGACATTTATATTCTTATAAATGAAACGAATAAAGGGATTAAGTTTTATAATTTAAAAAATATGTATTTTTAATAGAGATGTCTTTGAAATTAGTATTTACTTCTCATTCAGACTTTTTTTTATTGAGATAAAAATCACATAAGTTCTTCCAATTTTTCTGGTAAGATATAAATGTTTAAAAATCAAATATAAGTTACAAAAAATAAACAATCAAATTTTTTAAAAAAAATCTGAAATTTATAAAATTACATACTTAGCAAACTAAGTCCTACTTTCCAAAGAAAAAATTACGAGTGATCATGTCAAGTGAAGATAATAAATATACGAATGACAAGAATCCAACAGATTACGGAATACACAATTGAGAACAACCAAAATATTTTCTTAATCGTATTTGATAGGAAAAGTTGTTTCCTCATTCTTTTCATTTTCAAACTTATGGCCAACCTCTCACTCTCATACAAATGGTGCAAAAACGGAGCTTGATTAGTAGCTTTGTTTGTCAAAAGAAAACGAATTGGGGTGTCTACAAATTTTGGACAGGCAACAAACTGAATAGAGAGCCGAATTAAAAAGCCCACGATTAGAATTAGAAAGTCTATGGTCTCGTGTCCGGCAGGAAGCATTCAGCGAGCAAGAATTCTTAATTATCCCGAAAATACTAACAACCAGAGAAAGGAGGCAAGAAAAAGATTTGAATCTTGGTACCGATGTTGGCACCGACTATTATTTCTTGGAGGGTTTCTAGAAGCTTTGGAATTTATCAAGCATGATCTTCCAACCGTAAGGCAACACCTAATAACAGAGAGAGAGAGAGAGGTATTTTAAAAAAAAGGGGCGCAGAAAATTACGAAGTTAGAATGTTAACTATTCTTGTCGTGTAATGTGAAACTTATTTGTTTTGGTGGAGCTTACCTCGAAGTAATTCTTTGATTATTGTCTTTGACTTTTTTTGTTTTTTGGATGAATAATGGAATGTCAACATTTAACCCTATGTAATTTCATTAGAAAATTATCACACGAGAAGTCCCTTAGTAAAAAAATCATACAATTCCCTATTACGTAAACTTCAAGTAGGGCGCCAAAACCTTACGTTAAAAAATACTTAAATCAACGTATTTTAATTTTATATTAAGAGAAAGATTATTGTCATCTCATATATTTTAAAAGAATTTTCTCATAATTGAATTAAGAGGTGGAGTTCTCTTATAATATATGGGGTGGCCCCCCCAAAAAGACCCGAAGGTGATGGAAGTGGAAATTTATTTTGGTCATGAAGTTCAGTGGTGGCGGGTGACATTTCATCATAAACCCACTCCACCTTTAAAAAATTATTGTAATATATTCACATTATTTTAAAAAGAAAGTTCAAACAAAGAAGAAATTTTGAGAATTAATCAATTAAATCCATCTTCATTGTTTTTTTTTTTTTGAGATTTTTGGGTCACTATATCTTTTTTATTATATTTGACCATGAAGATTACTTTGATATAAATTTAATACCATTATTTTACCTTCATAAGGTAAAAGTACCAACATGTCCAAAAGTTTTTTTTTACTTCAATAATTACTTGATACAAAGTACTACTTTACTATTAATATTCAACTAAAATAAGCAAATGTATTTATAACATGTGGAGTATTAAAAATTTTACATTTGATTTAAAATATATTAGATTATTAAACATAAAACTAAATGCCTTAACTATTAACTACAATAATACATGTTTCTTGAGGTAATTTGGTTATTTTATACGATAAAGCTAAAATGGCATAATTAAATTTATTTTTAAAAAACATCAAATATTGTTAAAAGACCTAAACTAAAAAATAAATAAATATTACAAGAATAATTTAATTAATTAATTGTTCAAACTTATTGTTAATTTGTAATTTTGTAAAATAAAGAGAACTTATTATAGTTATATTATGTAGGCGGGGTAGCAGTGAAAATATCCCACCCAGTCAAACATGCTTGAAGTCCCGGGGAAAAACATCACCAGAAGCCATTGTAGTAAATGTCATCCGACGCCCCCAAAGTTGAATGATTCAAGTTAAAGTAAACTGACAAAAAATGAAATTATTTCAAAACTAATTTTTCTTAGAATAAATAACGAAGCTATATTTCAAACTAAAAATGAAAATAAAAACAAATATTCTGTATCTTCAAAATTTCTGTTTCTTAAAAAAAAAAAAAAGTTGCAGTTATTATACACGTGAGTTTCTTGGCGAATCCAGTACAACACTTATACAATACACACACCAGAGCCAAACGGATGCTCGTACAGCATAATTCTAGACAGCCGCTACGTAATTCTGGAGACATACATGTCAGCATTAACTGTTGAAAAAAAATGGATTGAATGAAATGATATACATGACTGATTTAAGATCAGAGACTGTAGCGGAAGCCCAAAATCTCTGGACTCCGTCCCAGCAGGTTTAGATCTGGATATCATCCAATGACAGTTCATCTACTGATAGCATCTTCAATTTCTGCAAACCAAGATGAAAAATATCAGACAAGGCATTTGATATGCATGGGGATGCATTTTTTGGCAATTTCAGTTTCTATAAAAATACCGTGATAAATTGAGGAGGATCATCGAGACTTGTGGAGCCTAGAATGATTTCTCTGTTCAGCTTTCTTGTGAGCTTGTGACACACCCTTAACTGAGGATTAACAACATTTTGTAATGTTGAATTAAGTTATAATGGCAATCATTATAATTTCAATTACACATTAAATGAAAAACTTTTCATACCTCTGATCTGGTAGCTCCGCCAACAATAAATACAAAAATACGTTGGCCCATCTTCTTCAAATCACTAGATGCATGTCTTAGTACTGAATCACTGCTGTAGGGCAACAGAAGATAAATACCAACACTTTCCAGGGACATGGAAAACCAAAATAGTATAAGAATGACCAGACACGAGAATAATGAGATGAACGAATATTCAAGCATGCAAGTGTCTCATGACAAAGGTCTTGATTAAGTAATGGGTTAGGTTTCACCAAAATGGCAGCAGCATTAAGAGAATGACTTGAGGTCTACACCGCCTGAAATTATGAATTCAGCAGATTATGAAACCTATGGGTCTATGAAGAGAATAGCAACGACATCACCTTGAATATCCATCATCAGAGTTTCGAGGTCGAGCCCATGTCGGTGTCCGTCTGGATCTCATTGAATGAGCAACAGGTGGTTGACTAATTGCTGCAGACGGGTTTCCTGCATGGAAAGTTGGACTCGGCTCATTCATACACGGATAAACATCCTTTGGTAGTTCTTTTTTGCCAAGTTTTTCTATGAGATCCTGAAAATGTGAAATCAATCGCATTAGCAATCCACGGTGAATACAGGGGGCAGATACACATCTTTCTAACATTTATTGCAAAGCCAATTAGATGTAGAAGATGGAAATCCCAGGAAACCAATTTAGATGTAAAGATAAATATTGCAAATTTTATTTTGTTTACCATGGCACTAAAGGATCTTTTGAGAAAGTAAGATTAAACAATAACTTACAAAATCACTGCAAATGTACATGAAACAATTCATGGGAATAAACCAAACTTTAGATGTACCTCTATCATTGGGTAAAAGCGTGATAACTGCCATGTTTGTTCTTCACCAGTGCGGTCTTTCCTAACTGCCCGCTTCTTCTGACAGTTAGTAGGAAGAGGAGGGAAAGAAAAATAGAGCTTGTTGGTTAGAAACATACATCCAGCATTAGAAGCAACATTTCAACTGACATGCAAATGTTTACCTTATTAATATCAAACTTCAGAGAAAAAGCTCCAGTCGAACTTTTTTTGACATCTGATGCTCCCCCAAGCAATCTCATATTATTTACAGCAGTTATATCATCAGACTCTAACCTTGCCAACTGAAAGATATTAACGCAAATTAGAACCCAAGGAGAAAGATATTTAAGAAAAAACCTAAAAAACTATGCTTAGTAAGAGAATTATCAAAAAATTACCATTTGATGTGAATAAGGCATAAAGGAAGAAAACAAAATTCAGTAGCCAACTCAAACAAAGAGAAAGAAGAAGGGGGGCAAATTAGAACCCAAGGAGAGAGATATTTAAGAAAAAACCTAAAAAACTATGCTTAGTTAGAGAATTATCAAAAAATTACCATTTGATGTGAATAAGGTATAAAGGAAAAAAACAAAATTCAGTAGCCAACTCAAACAAAGAGAAAGAAGAAGGGGGGGGGGGGGGGGGGGAGAACAGCCCCAAAGGTATAGATGCCAACCTTCATTATATTTTGACCCTTTTCACCCTCAAACTTATCAGGATAAATGGCTGCAAGAATCATCAATAAACGCAACTTATTTTCACGAGTTACATCCTGCATAGAAGTGATACTTTTTTTCTCATAAGATATACTGATAAATTTTTAATATATCAACTTATATGTACAACAAGTTCACACCTCATTTGTAGTAAAAAATTTGACTACATCCTTCAGTCCTGCATCACCAAAAACAAGGTCCTGCTCCAACTGGCCAAGTTCCCTAAGTCCCAGCTCCCTGATTATTCTGTTGATTTTTCCTGCTATCTGCACAACCACACCCACTTTGGATGACAACTTGGCTGACCGAAATTTCAATCAGTCAATCACTATTATATCCAAAATTTTAAAAGAAAAATAATATTCTCCAGATGAGAGGAATTTAAGCTAAAATGTACATGTATTTCTCTTCATTTTGACACAATAGTATGATCATATTTTCAATGTTAGTTACCAACGCTACAAGCATATTGTGAATTGAGATAGCAAATAAATAAGGAGATCTCATTGAAGTTGAAACAAAAAGGCAAATGATGTTAATGTGGCTAAATATTCTCAAGTGACTCAAGAAATTAATCAGACTGAGAACATAGCAGTATCCATTGCATTACAAATTAAGCAAAGTCTGAGACTTTAAGTCAATCTAACTATTTACTTCATTTGTGACACAGAATTTGACCAAAGCATAAAAAATGTTCTGAAAACTCAATAAACAGTAGAGGGTAGCATGGAATAATGATAAGAAGAAATGAGTTGTGTTAAAGTAAAAAGTTGCTTCAGTACTACCAGAGTACTAACCAATGACTCTCTTAATTAGAATGGTATCTCTTCAGTGGGAAGTTTAAGGCCAACAATCTCTTATTGAAGAAAAACATAACTATTGGTGAAAGAGGATACTCAAATGAATGAATGGTAACAAAAGAGCATTGTTATCCATATTGATTGCATGCCTACCAACTGCTACAACAAACAAAATATATTTGCCGAATTAATTTGCAGTAAAATCAGTTGGCAAATGGACAAAGATCCACATAGCATTTTCCCAATAATTTTATGGAAAAAGCATAACATGGCACACCACAGTTCTTCACCAGGTTGCATAAGGGAGAGACAAATCCATGCCCCTTGTGGGAGCGCAGGAGTTGCATCACCAAACCAAATACTAAATTACTAGATGGCGAAGAAGAAACCAACCTCTACGTGGAGGGAAAGCTTGTCAATTTGCTCACTGTATTGTGGCAATGCTTGAACCATCTTTTGCAGATCCTTTGTAGAAAGTTCACCTCCATCTCTAACAAGAGATTTGTGTAAGAATTAAAGTGACAGAGTTCATATTTGAAAGTTAATAAAGCTTTATTCTCCAATGATATACCCAGTGACAGATTTTCACCAACCTTGCACTATGTTGAATTTGTGCCGCTTTATTCTTTGATATGAAGCCAGTCATTTTCTCGTGCAACCGTTCACTTGCCTGAGGATCAAGAGCATTCACATAATTCAGATAAAGAACAATAGAAAGGAAAAGAATAAATATCAAAAAGATAAAATCACCAAACATACATCTGCAATATGTGCATGCCGAAGTTCAAGCCAGAGAGGATCATGTTCCTCCAAAAGAACTTCTTTTTTCTCTGGTGGACCGCCTGTTTTACTTGGAACCTGAAGCAGTATTTATCCTTATTTTTGGTAACCAAAAAAAGTCCACAAACAGATACGACAAAACACATAAAACTTCAAAAATTAGAGCTTACCTCATGCACATACTTATTTCCTTCCATATTCAGTAAATCACGGCAAATGGCATCATATGTCCACTCATGAATGATAGGAGCAACCTAAAAACGCAAAATTAACAAATTATTAAAACAGACAGCATGCATATTAAGCATTTTGAAAGTTGATGTCCAATACATGCATCAAGAAACCTGATCAACAGAACGGTCAAGGATAAGCAACTCGCATGTTTCTGTCTGAGGGAAATTTTCAATACTTTGTTTATATTTCATAAGACAGTTCCAGACTCTAGCGGCGAGCTTTGTTGGAATTAAATCACGAAAAGTTGTCATTGTCATTGTATCAAGTGATTTGGCAGCACGGTAGCGCACTAATGGAAATTCCTGTAACATACCTCTTGTTAACAAAAAAATTATACACATTCCCCAAAACAATTAACAATACTTGAGAATGAACATGAGTAAATCATTATGAATACCCTTAATGAAGCAAAAACTGTAGCAATGCGGGTAGCCATCACATTCAGACACGCATCACCTCTGCGAGAATTTTCCTCTTCTCCAAAGAGTTCCTCCAAGGCCCTTTCATCATCAGTGACAAAGCCCTGTTTTCAGAAAATCATAGTTGACTAAAGAATGATAACATTATAAAAAAAGTTTCAATGCAAATGAGTAACCTGATAACAACTGAGGAAAAAAGAAAAAGGTGCTCAAAATAATGCGCTGAATTTTCAGGAACAAAAACAGAGTTCCATAAACTTCATTAAATGGGCATCAATAGTTTTGAAATATACTTCTGAATTCTGATGAGCAAACAGATAAATACTACTTATGAGATGAGGAAAAAATAACCAAGGATGCTGACGGTAAAAACTAGATAAAACACAGCATTCAGAAACAAAAAATCACATCATCTGAGGTATTCTATGTTTTGTGTACAAATTCAACCAACTGAAGTAGTGTCAAATACCTGGCTATCTATAGCAAAATACTCCAAATTCATCTGCATATTCTCAACAAAATGATAGAAAAATCAGCATGTATATTTATGTTCCAAACCAACAATGGAAGAACATAAAAGGACGAAAACTTATTGGAAAATGAAGTTGCTTATGCACAAAGATCAATTCAAATAATTTTGCAACACAACAAAAATAACCTCTCTTAGTGCACCTATGCGAGGTATAACAGTTGAATCCTTCTTGATGTGAGTCACCAGTTCCCTTGATATAGGTGAACTGAAGAAAACAAATGCCCTTTCCAAAAATAAAAACAAGTTATTGAAAACAGCAAGAAAGTTTGTGAGTTTCAAAGAGGAAGCCACAAATCAAACACTTAGGATAATAAATTTTTTCACATACTTCTTATATAAAGGGGATCTTCCAGACATATCTGACAAGAACATGATAACGCTGCCAAAATGCAAAACAAAGAAATAAATAAACAAACCTTAAAAGAAAAATATATAAAAACCAAGCCTGTATAGCAGTATACATCTAATCACTTTAACAGGTTCTTCGCGAAAACAAGAAAATAGCAAATCTACAATTTGTAATTTAACTCTTTCATCAAATATTACAAATATAGGCTTAAGTTGTGACATAATTCGGATGAAGACAGAACGTGCAAAAATAAATAAATAAATAATGTCAGCTTTGTGGGAACAAATATTTAAACTAGAGAGAGTTTCCTTTCAATTTCCCTAACATGAAAACTTCAATAATTAAACAGTTAGGCATCCCTCCTTTATAGCAATTACTTCAGAAAAAAGTAAAAAATATGTGTTTTCACCACCATCAATGGCAAAATATTGCAAATAGAAGGGCATACAAGTGCAAAAAAGAAATAAAAAAGAACAAAGAAATAGTAACAAACTGAAAAAGAATAAAAATAAAAATATGTAATTATGCTAAGCTGAGAAGAGAATGCACATTACTTCTCTTTTGTTGGTTGAATGAAGTATATAGCCTCCATGGAGGGCAATGGCTGCCTTCGTCTGTGTATGTCTTCTACCACTGCAGGAAATAATGAATGTAAGATATATCTACTGGGATCAAATCCAATGATTAAATATATTAACCTAAAATTTATTTCCATCCAATAGCTTACTACTGTCTCATCACCTAATTCATCATCCTAACAGCTAAATTTCCTAATTTCTAATTCTGAAACAAAATGTAACAAAAAAGTAATGCAACCACCCACCAACTTCAGCAAGTAATGGAGTGGAACTATGGATTCATTCACTTAGTCTATCAGCTTGCCTTGGTTGACCCTTCAGACCTTGAAACAGCAGGGATACAGAGCACAACTATATGCTTCTTTAAGTACTTATTCTCGAGAACGAGAAGGAACATAAATTGGTTTGCAAACATGTGCACAAGTTTTTTACTCCACTGCTAACAAATTTCCAGATGACACAAAATTAAGTTTTCAAAGTAAGTTTGCTGATTCTTACATGAAACTCCTTCCTGTGTGATGTCAGCCATCTTGCACGAATGAGACATTATCTTAACGGTAAGTTTATCCATGATGAGTACCTAGACATTCAAGATTCCAAAAAAATCAGAAATGAACTTCAAAAACACGAATGGCATTTCAATACAAGCTAAGAATATACATATAATATTACCTTCCATGTAGATTTCGAGCTCCCTGTTTTTGCTGAGCGAAGCATTTCATACAACAATCCTGAGCGCCAATTTTACAGTTACAAAACAAATTAGACTAATCATTCAGAAATCTATAAACAACAAAATTGAAAATCATACTAGAACGGTGCCGTTCTAGTTGCAATTCGCGTATAATATAACGATTAGTGTTCAGGGATGAAGAAGTCTCCTCCTGTAACTAAATCACTGCGTTTATTAAAGCTAAGCATAGTTATAGAATTGTAGATAGTGATTGGGAAACTTACTTTCGCGGCTGATTTGTTTGAAGTTTTTGTAGTCGCCGCCGTAGGAAGAGGAGTCCGAATCGGAGTACGACATGTCGTTTTTAAAGTTAATCGACGGATCCAAAAAAGAGGACGAGTTGCGAAGACAGAGAGATGGCGTGCTGATCAAAGCAGACAGACAGAAGGAGCTTAGACTTTAGAGAAACAAAATGATTTTGATTTCTTTAACTTAAATGGAAGTTAATTTGGTGGCTAATGAGATATGACGTGCTGACCGTTGGAACGTTGAAACGGCAATTCCTCGTTTCGTTTTGCGAGACTTGGTAAAAGAAATGGACCAGAACAGGCAGGGGTCTTCTGAGCAAAAAGAAAAGTCTCTGTTACGTCATCGTTAATCGTTGGTTATCTAATGAAATTGTCAAATATATTGCCTATTATTATTATTATATAATTAATATTTTAAAATAAATTAAACCGAATTAGTTTGCTTCTGATGTTTTAGCTAATTCATTTGTATTTTGTGATTATTTTTTATTTTTGATTTTTTTAACAGACTAATCTTTATTAATTATTAGAATTAAAGCAAATCACCGGTTCATTTCGATATTTTGGTGGACGTAGATTCTTTTGTCGGCCTTTACCTTTAATTAATATTTGCATCTCTTTTCTTTATCTATATAACGAAGGGTTCAAGTCTCCTCAATATTGTGTGATTAAAATTTAAAAAAAAAAAAGGAGCGAGAGAAATAATTTGATGAGTAACGTTGATCATTTTAGTGGCAAATAACACCATCCCACGAAGCAATCTTATTGATTTACCCCTTTAGTTTCATTCAATTGATGCTAATTTGTGGTACAGTACAAAGTGCTTCGTAAGTTGGATGAAGTTTTCATGGAATAACGTCAGTATCTGTCGTTTCTTCTTAATTGTGTAATAAATACGTCAAATTCAAATTCTAGCTAGTTATTGATAACTAAATAATTGGGTAAGGGCAGGCATCTCCCATATATTTTATGAATAGAATATATATCTCTTAATTATTTATTTGTGAGGATAAAAATTTAGATTATGTCATATCAGTTATAATTTAGATGATCCCAATAAATATTTAATGTAAATATCAATAGACTTGTAGAATTGTAATTCAAAGAAAAAAAATTAGAAATTAATAAACATATATACTGATGGTTAAAAAGTAAAAAGTGCTATTAGAGAAACACCATCATGATATTTTTCTTTCCCACTATCTCTCAACATTTAATATTAAAAAAAATTAATAGAAACACATCTTTCTCTCATCTTTCTCTCTACCTTCTTGAAATAATAGTCATTTTTTTTAAGTCGATAATATTTTATCATGTGTTTACTTATTGGCAATGGGAAGAAAGGAATAAGAATGAGTGATGTGTATGGATGGCAATTTGACCTGGTCCGAATTTTTATAGCTTTAATCCGAATATTTGGGCTTCAAGTTGGATTTGGGCCAAAATTTTTAGGTCCGATCAAATTTTGGGTCGGGTTGGGCTTAAGTTGACCCGACCTGACCTAACCCTATACTAAATTAAAAAAAATATATTACACAAACAACTAATTAATTGCATTGCATGTTTTTTATGTTGGATTTTTTAATTAAATTGTGTGTGGGGTTGAAATGTTTGTGGAATTAGATCATATGTTTTTAATTTAATTGCATTGTATGTTTTTAATGTTAGATTGTGGAATTGAATTGTAAAAAATTATTTTTATTAATTGGTTGTTTTGTGAATTATTTTGTGATTAATTATATTTTATATTTTGTCTTGTGTTGTTAATTATTTTAAATTAGAAAAATTATTTTTTTTTAATTTTATATTCATGGTATTGTAACTAATAGAAAGAGAATAAAAATTAAATTCAAAATCAATTTCGAATGGGTCAAGAAGTTGGCTCAATTTGGGTCTAGCGGACCAATTGCCATTCCTAGTGATGTGTTTATTTACTTAAATGAAAGGTAGAATGAAAATCAAAGTAGTAGATTTCACCAAAAATAAAAAATGATTATTAGAGTTCTCATTCACGTGGAGGGAGGTGGGAATGAGAATTTCATTCCCCTAAAATAACCATATTACCCCTAGTTAAATCTTGAAATTCTCATTTTATCTTTCCTTACATTATTATTATTATTGTTGTTGTTGTTGTTGTTATTATTGATGCTGAAATTTGGTCGCGGCAGTTAGTAATTCGATACCAAACTCCTAGTGGTTCGATACTAGAATCTTGGTAGTTTTATACCAGACTCCTACATCATCGTTGAATTTTTATCTGATCGAGTTGATGAGTAGATAATCCATGAGTTGCTGTTTAGTGTGCTCCTGAAATCACGTAAGACAGTGAGAAGCGCCATAAGTTTTTTCGGTGTAAACCCTTCAACACTCAAGTCAGCGATCAATAAAATTGAGGGAAAAAAAATCATAAGTCTTAAGAGAAAGAGAGGTTGTAAAAAAAAGGAGGAGCCCCTTGCTTTTCATTACCTGGGGCTTTTATACACACTCATACCCCCTTCAATGTGTGTCTGTTACTAGAATAAATGTTTGCTTAAATCACGAGTTAATGGGTTGGTTACAGAGCAGTTATTAGACCATTACATGATAGCTTTTGAGCTATAGTTATGATGCTTGGTCATGCGTGGACTTTATGGCTGAATTTTTAGAAGAAGTTCTTCAGTTTAAGTTTAATTGAGGTTTATTTTGATTAAGTCTTACCTCATGGTCGATGTGATCTGCTCAAGATCACCAAGTAATCTCCTGGTCGAAATCATGTACTCGAGGTGATTATATAAAATTTGGTTTAGGTAGCCTATTTAAGGTCTCCTGATGTGTCCTGCTCGAGGTGTCCTGGTGATATATTTGCTCAGGGTGATTAAGTAAGCGTCTGGTCAAGACAGTCTGATCATGGTCTCTAGAACTATCTTCTGTTCAAGGTTGTTTGCTCATGATATTAAAATATACCTCTTAAAAGCTTATCAACTATCTACTCACTTTTCACTTAGAGGAGATTTGGTCACCCTTTTTCACTCTCCAAACAATTATTATTAAAAATTCATTATTGATGATGATAACGACAACAACAAAAACAACAATAATAAAATTGTTACTATTAATATTAATTAAAATTATTAATCATTATAATTAATACTTATTATTATTGCTGACAACAACAATAGCAAATCTTTATTATCATTATTATTATGATAATTTACTAATGTTAGTTTAGTAGCGTGTAACAATTTATTTTGATTCTAAAATAAAATAAACATATCAATGACAATACAGTTCATTCTGATTCTGATTCTCACAAATAAAATAAATAATTTATTCTTATTTTTATTTTCTATTTCAATTTTAACCTATTTTTTAATTTTACTCCATTCCACCCATTTTAATTAGTGATTAGTAAAAACACTATTAATACAATCTTTTCATTATCCGTTGTGATAAGCAGTTACAACGTTAGTCCAACACACTGAACTCCCCTTTCGAGCCTGGGCGACGCCGTATTTTTTTCCCAACCATCTTTTTGAACAATACGCTATCGTTTTCACAATGGCCAAAGACAACTTTATCCATCCCCTCGCAAATAAAGCTACGCGGCAAAGTGGCCCCCGCGAGAAATTCCATCCTAAATTACCGCCGTTACTTCCACGTGATCACAGCGAACCTTTCCTCAAGCGCTGACATCACCCAACCAATCAAATTTCCCGTTCACATCACTTCCTCTCTTTTGATTGGTCCAAATCTGCCACGTCGCCCCTCCTAGAATCTCCACCAGTCATCCAGAAGTAGTAGGGAAATCCCTTCCTATTTTTATAACAACAACGATCGTCTCCTTCTGGTCATAAAATAATCGGTCCCTGAAGACATCTGATTTTCGTCTGTACCCTACATTTTTTTCTCCGATACGCTCCGGTTCTCCGTCAAAAAAATATGATTTTCATATCATCAGTTGGTTACTTGACCTCGTATTTGGTGTTATTTACGGTATTATCCTCGTCAAAGGCCCTGGTTTCAACTTCTAATCCCCCGACCCCCAAAGCCATCTCGGTAAGTAATCAATTAACGGGTTAGTATCTTTATTTCATTAAAAATCAGAAATTTAGAGCGTGCTACTGGAATTTTAGAAATTCAAGAAGGTTTTTGATAAATTTTGTAAATTGAAAGTTGTTTTTGAGATGAATTTTGTTTAATTTCTTATTAGTTTTGAGAATAGATTAAAAAAAGAAGTTAATGAAAATAACGAAAGTCTCTTCTCTCTCTCA
The DNA here is from genome assembly GCA_030449905.1 of Luvunga scandens. Lineage (NCBI taxonomy): Eukaryota > Viridiplantae > Streptophyta > Magnoliopsida > Sapindales > Rutaceae > Luvunga > Luvunga scandens. The sequence continues at coordinate 1,679,207 of JASUUG010000714.1, forward strand.
CTTTTTTTTTTGTTTTTAAGGAATCAAAGTTGCGAGCCTTTTTTAATAATTCTGTTTTGTGAAATTAGGATTTGAAAGAGGCAATTGTGAAAGGACTAGGTTTTCAAGCGGAGGATTTTAAGGTATCTGGGTTTGATCTACGGGATGCCTTGGTGGGCCACTCCGTGGCATACGAATTTGATCTAGAAGTTGATAAGATGGTGATGCCTTTTAAGCTTTTAGAGGATGTGAATCGGTGGGAGTATGTAGATTTGCCGATATTTAGAGTTGAAGAGCCTGGAGGTCAAAATTGGTTGGCGGAGAAAAGGAAGTTGGATGATGGGTTACCTGTTTTGGCTCCGTTTCAGCTGGCTGGTCCCATGGAGCTCTGGATTCAGGATGCTAAGGACATGCGAATCTCCTTACCGGTAATTGCTTGTTCAATATTGATTTTGTTTTTTTGTTATTATTGCAATTTGGGTTTGTTTTTATGGTGATTCAGACCTTGCTGGATGATATTGATTCAGTCTGTGTTGTGTTTTGTGAGTATATCACAATTTGGTAGGTTAGTGGCATTGACAATCACCATCGGTTTGTTTTAGCATTGAAATTATGTGATTATAGGTCAGCTTCTATATTCTTGAAAGCCATATGTTGTATTTGAAGAATCAGAAGAGATGGAGCTGAAAGAATGGCTCTTGTAGAAAACTAGTTTTGGATCTGAATCTGGCGTTGATGCTCGTATAAGTTATCAAGCGTGTAAATATGATGACTGAAGTGTTGAGTCGAGGATTTTGATGTGTTCTTTTTAGGATCTAACAGTTGTGCCTGGGTGCAATTGTTGGGAAGGTTGTTGTATGGAATGTGTGAATGGGAATATAGTATTCATCCCTCAAGCTAGCTGTCCATGTGCTTGTAATTTTTCACCTGTGGCTCATCAGAGTTTAACTATGGAACTAATGGTGGTTTTTTTGTTGCCTTAATGTTTGCAGCATGATGTGGATGCGGGAATCTTGAAGAAGGTCATTTTGGCAGATGGTGCAGTTGTCACCATCAAGGGTGCCAGATCAGTTAGCCTGCGCCACCCCATTGATCTTCCTCTTCCCTTGAATCAATCCAATGGTGGGTTTGCTTCTGGTCTGCTAACACTGGCTGAACAACTTCGCCATGCCTCCCGTTCTGAAGATGCCCCACTTCTCTCCCTTCGCATTGTTGGGCCTACCTCTCTTGCAGCCCCACCTGCATCCTCGCCATCACCCAGTAACAAGCTGAAGCTTAAGCGTCTAGCACCTGGCCTCGTGGAATTATCCTCACCAGCAAAAGCTAAAGCCACAGATGCCCTTTCAACCATAGATCTTCAAGAAGCAGCCACTACCCTTCTGACTCCAAAACACTTCACCACAATGTGGCCTGTTGCTTCTGTCAATGGCTCAAACCGTAACTTGCTTGGGTTTGAGAGGTTGCTATCATCAGTTCTAGGTCCCAAGGCTAAGCAGAAGGGTTCCTTCAAATTGCTGAAGGCTGATGTGTCTGCACAGACTTTTTTGAAGATTGGTTTTGGGGTTGAGAAGAAATTGAAAGAGGGAGATGGATTTGACTTGGAGGGTTTTCCCGAATGGAGGACTAAGCCGGAAACTGTGAAACTGCACTTTGAGGTGCTGGCTAAGGTTGAAGGTGAGAAGGTCATACCAGAGAGAGTAGTGCAGGTCAACCCATTTGATGTGGAGGATACTGTTGCACCAAACGTGCTTCTTGGGAACAAGACCATGTCTGAAACCCCTATCATATACCCTCCTCAGAGCCCCTTTGACCTGTAAAATTTTTGGGGGCAGATGGGGTCTTCATTTTTGACCAAGTTACCGGAAAAATCCAATTTTAGATATTCTGAAAATACCATGAGCTAGAAGAAATGTAATCTGTAAAAAACTTTTTAATGAAAATAAAAACATTTTGTTCATTTGCCATTTAGTGTTGTGATCTATAAATAACATGGGAAACCTCTCTGTGATAATGTAAGTTGATTCCGGTGATGTTTTCAGGTTTAAAGTTGTTAGTTGTTTTAGAATGCTATCACAATTAGAGATGGCAAAACGGGTCATCGGGTCGAGTTTGTGTCGGATCAGCTTTGAGTCGTGTCAAATTTAGATCGATCTAAATCCGATCCATTTAATAATCGTGTCAAAATATTGAGACTTAAATCCGACACGGAAAAATAATCAGGTTACCCAATAACCCGCTTAATATCTATATATTAAATAAAATTTACATCAAATATTTATACGTTATTATTCATACACGCATACATATTTTATCGATATTATAAAATTCACATATGTACCAAAATAATACACATTTACACTATTATGAAGTTTTAATTATATATATATATATATATTATCGATATTATAAAATATACATATCTACCAATATTTTATACATTTATACTATTGAAGCTCTAAATGTATATAAAATTTTATAAACAAAACATTGTGTTTATATTCATCATTTCAAAAAATAAAAATAAAAGAGAAAATTATCTCTAATATTTAAGTTTTGATGATAAGAACGTGCAAATTATTTTAAAATAGAAAACATAATTGTGTCATTGATCGGGTAAATGGGTTAAGAACTTTAATCCTAACCCGACACGGAAAAAAATCGTGTCAACCCGGACCCAATCCATTTAATAATCGTATTAAATTTGACGATCCATACCTATTTATTCGTGTTAGGTTCGTGTCGGGTAATCGGATCGTGTTAAATTTTGACAGCTTTAATCACAATAATGCTCGCTGCTCACAGAACGGATCATTGATTTTGTTTCTTAAATCACAAGCCTCTCAGTCTCTGTGTAATGCAGCGTCAAAGCGTAATTTGTTGGGTGCTGTATCTCTCATAAACAGGTTAAAGTTTTGGTCCGCTGAAATGAAATGAGCTCATTCAAACTGCATTACATACCAATTCGTCGCTTGCTGGAAAAATAGGCACAACATTAAGACTTGCTAATTACAGGGGGCTGTGACTCTCATGAGCGATAAGAAACTTAATGGATGAAGTTTTTGTTGGCATTGCTTCATTTCTTAATGAAGGAAACTCCCTTTTGAATGCTTCCAGCTAACTCTTTTTTTGCTTTCTCCAAGCCAATCCTGGAAACAAAGATGCAACAAACAGACCAAACCACTGTTTCATAAATCATACGCCCTTTTAACAAACTAGAAAAATCGTCGTTGCTGATGTTGTTGTGCCTTAGTACCTCTCATATTCGTTCAAAGGTCCAAGTTGGAAGATTTCTTCAGCTCCTTGGCGACCAAGCCGTACCTTGGATGCGAAGAAAGGGAGTTCCGTCACCTGTTATAAAACAGGGCATTCCATCATTATAAGCTTCAAGAATTTGGCTTATAAGCTACAGGATCTATTTGCTTCTAAAAATTGCAGGAAAGAAAGTGCCAACTATCGAAGTGTCCTCTTTAGTAATTTTCGTAGCATTTTTTGGCTCAGAGAAAATAATCAAATGAGTGAAGAATGTAAAGAAAATTGAATAAACAGAACCAAACCCAAATAAATTGAACGGAACCATTTAAAACAATGCTTCAAACCTTTTTCCATGAATAATGATCAAAGCTACTAAAATAATTGAAATAAAAAGAATTAAAACTACAAAATCAGTCCTTAGTTGTTAGAGCTAATGGGTGTATAAACAAGAAAAGTGATTCTCTATAAAAAAAATTCTCTTAAAAAATTCACTTCTTGGAAGAATTTTGAACAAACTTTACAAACCTGTTGGTATTTTTGTGAAGAAAACATTAAAAAAATGAAATAACGTAAACGAAATGCACAAAATCAACCTTTAGCTTAAAAGTTTATGAAAACATAAAACATGATTATAAAATTTTGCTAATAAATTGCTCAAAATACTGAATTTAAAAATGCATGATGCAGAATTCAATTTTTTTGCTAGAGAGTTCCAATTTACAGCTTTCATACCCAAAAAAAAAAAGATTTAATTTGATTTAAATCTTTTTTTTTTAAAACAATAACTAATAAAGTCTTTTAGTTAATTGGACATGGAACTTAAAAGTTAATGAAAAGGGGAAATAAGTGTGCAAGATGAAGGCTTGAGCGAAGAACCTGAGAAGCTACGAATGCACATTCCACAACACCGGCATCTCCTCTCAGCCCACGGAGGCATGCATCCGCAAATTTAACCGCTGAATAAGCCTACGCATAATAGATGCTTTATGATTAATTATTGAAAACGAAGACCATATATTCTTGAACAAATTAAAAGAGTTCATAGAATTGGCTAACCATTGAGAGTGTTGCAGAGCCAGCCCCAGCTTTCGCCTGCAAATGACATGAGCTTTCTTAACTCAGACTGTGAGTTAACCAATGAATTGCTAAAAATGGTATCAAACGAGTTTGGTAAAAACAGCATGCATCTGATGCCATAACAATGAGAACTTGATATCCCATCTCTACATGTGATGTGAGAAAAATAAATCAGAGTGGCATCACCTCGACAACTTCCGTTCCACCATTTTGTATGCGGTTCGTCAGGTGTTCAGTTTCTTCTTGGGTGAAGCTACAAGGAGGCTTAACCTGAGAAGAATTTCAAGTGCAATGATCGTTGAAATGCAGTTCATACTTCATAATAAAACAGTAATGCTATGGATCCCAGTATTGCAACTTATATGTAACCACCACATCAAGGTAATGAACATTAGTTATTAGTATTTAACATGATGTGATAGTTATTGATGAGCTGTCGCATCAGTTAGGACTCAGTAGCGTAATTAGGTACTGTAACGAAAGAGCATTTAACATCCACTTAAGATTCTAGAAGACCTGTGACAAAAGAGGCAAAATCGTTACTCCAGCATGACCTCCAACAACGGGAACATCAACATCCCTAGGATCAAGTCCCAAAACTTCCGCCTGTAACATGATATGAAAACGTCATAAGAATGGCCGACTTCATTCATCACAATGGAAACATAAGCTCACTTCAGTCAATGAATAAGGTCCGTACCACGAACGTGTTGGCTCTTACAACATCAAGCGTTGTAACTCCCAAGAGTTTCTTTGGATCATAAGTACCAGCTTTCTTGAAAACCTCTGCGGCAATTGGGACTGTAGAGTTCACTGGATTACTGATCAAATTGACAACCGCATAGGGGCAACACTTTGCAATGCCTTCACAGAGTGTCTTGACAATTCCAGCATTGATATTGAAAAGATCATCCCTGGTCATTCCAGGCTTCCTCGGAACTCCGGCGGGGATAATAACAAGGTCCATCCCTGTGAGAGCATTCTCAAGCTGTGGCTGGCCTAGGAAACCCCGTACCTAAAAGCACACAAGAAAAACGATCACCTTCTTGAATTAAGGACCCAACATGAACAAAATGCAATGTGTTATGTTTTTACCACAGCGCCGGTGTCCATATGGCTAATATCAGCAGCGACACCAGGGGTATTGACAACATCATAGAGGTGAAGGACAGAGACCAAGGGGTTTATCTTCATTAGCATTGCAAGGGGTTGACCAATGCCTCCTGCGGCACCCAAGATGGCTACTTTGAATCCAGGTGCCCCGCCTTTTGCCCGGCATTTGGCTTGCCTCAAGCAAGAATTCTCCTCCATCTATCAGCACACCACAGAGCACATCCAGCAACTTCAGTAGTAATTAATTTGATCTATAAAGTCCATCTATCAGCACACAATCCACAGAGCACATCCAACAACTTCAGTAGTAATTAACTTGATCTATAAAGTCCATCGAAATTTATACACAATAGATTCCATTCTCAATTTATTCAAATGCTGATATATATGAACTGGCCCCAGCCAAAGCAATTTTGGCTATAAAAAAAAATTTGGAGTTAATTAGGCTTCTTTTTAATTATTAATAATCTTACCGGGAGCGTGTTACTACTATTTTGACATTGAAAAACACAGCAGTTCAAAGGTGATCATCGATAATTTTTATTTGGCGGCTAATGTTGGTGGTAAATGCCCACTAATTTATGTTTGACAGCCAGTAATTTCATTCTAAATTGAAAATGTCACAACATCTTTATATGCTAAAAGTGACATCCGGAGGTATTTATGAAACCAATCGGCTTGAGCTCCCAATAGAACAGCTACAATAGTTATAAGCCACAGTGCCACAATCCCCAACAAACCTATTCTTGGCATATATGTGTACAAAAACAACAGCCATGACCCATAAAACAACTAAATCATATGCAAAGAATGATTCATCATATCATATGATAAAAGATTCATAGATAAAACACACAATTAAAAGACAATAACACACGTAAATACCTGGAGATTTGGAGGGTAAAGGTGAGCAGAGATTCTAGCAATGCGCTGGTTAGCCTCTGAACTAAACTCCATTTTCTTTGTTGAGGTGTGGATGCGATCAATAATGATGCATGCAAAGAATGAATGGATTTAATTGGAATATAAAAATGAAGCGATAAATGAGAATGATAAAATATAAGGAGATGAAAGCTAGAAGTTGACATAATTGCATGAATTTTTTTTTTCAAATTTTTATAGTTTTCATTTTTTGTGTGGAAATCAACTAGTTATCTTGAGTCCTTATCCTATCTTAAGTTCCTGTTGAGCCTGGAGGATTGTATGTGGCTCTCAATTTTGCAGCACAAAAAAAAATTCGAAAACTGCTTTCACAAATCACAATCTTGGTTTTGTTCTTTACTCTTCAGGTGATCCGTAAGCCCGAGATGTCTGTTGTTTGTTACAGAGACGTGCATGGGATAAAATTGAAGATGGAATTAGCGCATGAGTTAATGTTTTTTAACCCTTACATATTGAGTCAATTACTTAATTAATCTTTGTATTTGTACTTGAAAGGTCCCTGTTTTATATATATTTCCATTAGAATCTATTTAATTATCATCTATTCTTTACATATTGCATGTCAGATTTGTTTCACATTTAAAATTATATAAGATAAAAATATTATTTTAATATTTAGAAGTCAAATCAAATGATTATGACAGTAGCAACAGTGCTATATTAAATAATTTTTGAAATAGAATAGTTAAATAGATAGTTATAACAAATTGCAGGGACCAAAGAAGCAGCATGGTTGCAATGCCAATGGCCACGCAGATGATGATCCAATGAAATCTTTTTACTTCCACATTTATTGGGCTTAAATGGGCGTTTCTAACTCGCATGTTTTTATTGGGCCTTACTCTTGGACTAATTAAAATTTGGTCCAACAATAAAGACGGACCCAACTAAGGCAATAGAGACACTTCAATTTTTCTTTCTCAATTAGCAAAGAAAAATCTACTCAAAACGAATTAATCAAATCGTGCAAAGACTCCAGAAACTTCAAATTAAGAAAAGTAAAAGGGCAAAAAGAAAGCTGAATCGGCTCTAATTTTCTTAAATAGTTAAATATCACAGGATTTTCATCAATCCTATATTTCATATGTAATTAAGTTTAGATTGTATATTATTTTAAAAGTTCATGTTATGAATTTCTGCTTCATTTTCTAATTTGAAAATGACATTATTAAAGACAATGTAATCTGCCCTAATCCTTATGACGGAGACAGGTTATATAATTTAATTATAGGCAGTTGAAATTTTGCATCTCAGAAGAAGATCAGCGAAAATAGAAACTTTTTTTTTTATCTTTTCTTGTTCGTATTCAATTCGTGGTTGTTGGGCCTGGCCCAGAAGCAGGCACCGGTTGACTCTTGCAAAGTTGCACTGAATATTGAAAGGTCCAAGTTGCCATGACCTCTTTTCATGTTTGACTCATTCTCATTACTCGTTAGTCATCTTTGCTCAGCTGGGAAAATAACAATAGTAGCACTGTTTGTCAGCACCCTATACTAAAGGCAGGTGCGTTTGAGATTAATATTGTATAGTTATGGTTTAAAAGTTACAGTATAAAAATATTTAGTAAATATTAATTGTTGTAATTTAAAAGATATACTAATATAATTTTTTACTTGTATTATAAAAAATCTATTAATTTTATCTAAATTATTATTAAAAATTTATATTTATTACATATTATTAACTTTTATTTTATAATTACAGTTTCTTTTTCACATCAACTATCCTCATTTGGTAATTATTTGTCTAAATAAGTACTTTCCGTTTTTCTTCTTCTTTTTCTTTTATTCAAAAAGTACTTTTTAAAAAGTTCTTCTTAAGTTATCTAGAGAAAATGACTCATAAACCCTCATATTTTGTTGTAAACCTTTTGCATTTTAGGTAATAAAATCTCTATAAATTAATAGTTTTGAGACCTTGAAAAACCTATTAATTTATCAAGTATTAATATCCTAATAGATAAATAATTTTAATTCATAAAGATAGTATCACATTCATTACAAAAAAATTTTATGCAGCATTGAAGTAGTTTTGTTTTTGGAGAATATTGTGATTTTATTAAGCTATATGAAAGAGCCTTCTTTAATCTAATCTTGAATCAGGTACTTGATAATCCTTTTACTGGATTATGATTATATGGTAACTCATCAGAGAAGACTTTTTTGAGGTAATATATTAAGTTGGTCTCTTTCTTATTTCTTTTAATATAGCACATCAAATACAACAATGGTTTCTCATATGTAAGGTGTTAAGAAAGTAACAATAACCGATCAAATACATAAAACATTACGCTAGTTAATTAAAAAAAAATTTATAGACATATAATATATATTTAGTTTCAAACTAGTTAATTATTAATTTACATATTAATTGAGTCCTACAGAAAAATAAGATTTTTTAAATTATTAATTTACCACTAATAAACTATAAACTAGTGTATAGTTTATGCAAAAACTTATTTTTAATTATCTTTCAACCTTTTTTTTTTTTACATTACCAAAAGCATTTCCACGGATTCAAATCTATAAATTTGACAAACTCAATATTTGGGTTGAAAAACCTTCTTCCCACTTCAAAATACCAATTAGAAGCATGGTGGCTTTAGACACAATGGTAGTTGTTAATGTCATCATATGGAAATTTCTAGCCTCGCCAAATCTTTCATTAGAAAGACCAGAATCTTCTAAAATATTTTTTTATTCCCTTTATTTTACATACAGGTGCCTTAGGTATGAGGGTATGTGATTTGATTCCCTCAACCGATTGATTTAAAATTAGTCTAATTAAAACCTACCAACATTCACAATTTTCCTCCCATATACTTTATTACAAAGCTCATAATTCTTTATTAATCTTCTAGAAGTTAGTTGCCTTTATGATACAACATTATTGCCGGCTTTATTATTAAGCCGAAGCCCCAGATTATTGTAGAATAATGCAGCTAGAATTTCAAATCATAGAAATTTCTAATCCAATCCCTTCATCTTAAACTCTTTTAACGCAAGTGCCGATAAACTTTTTAATTAAAATAAATAATGTATCTCCTTCTAATGCTAAATACAAATCAAATAATATATATTGCTCATCTTTTAAGTTAGGCAAACATTATTTTCAACTAAATATTTCTTTCTTTCTTTTTAAAAGAATTGACAGCTACAAATTAAGAATTAAAAATGAAATCCTCACTCTTAAAGTTTACCTCAAAGAAGAGTTAGATCTCACAATTTCAAAAGAAACAATTTAATTCATATACGATCACAGTCAGATTTCCGGTCCGTTAATAAATTTAATATATTTAATAGAGATAAGGACATTCTAATAATTAATTTTGATGGGCGTTATTGTAGAATAGTGTTGTTATCTCAACTGAAGTGGCAATGATATGCATTTCACTAATGAATCCCACCCTGACAAAGAAATAATAATAATAATTATAGTAATTATTATTATTATTTTTACCAAAGTGAGGGTGTCTAAATGTGCATTTGTGAATTAACGAGGGTCCTTCATGTTGTTTTATGTAGAATTACTGCTGCTGCCTACCTCCTTCCAAGTGGCAGCCAAAGAGAGTTCAGTCAACTACGGCGGCCACAAGCCTTGCACTCCTTCACCGCAAGACGGTCCATTTTCCCATGACCAACATCACCAATTTTGAACATTTAATTAAAAAGTAAACGACTTTATGTTTTATTCGCCTCTATTCTTTTGCTAATGATGAAATTTGAGTGCTTGTATTTGGAATATTATAATATGACAATCATAAACGTGTAAAGAACCGATAAAGTCAATGTAATATTTATATCATGGATTTGCATGCAACACATGGAAAGCGGTTAAAAAGTTAAAAGCTCATGCTCCTAATTTGGACTTAATTGCTTAAACTTGAAAATCTTGCAGCTTGAAAATTTTTCTGCAACCTTACGTAAACACATTTTCTTTCTTTATAGCATGTCCTTATCTCTCCGTCCATGTGAACAGACATGAAAATTCAAGCCAACCTCGTGCTGATGTTTTTAATTCTCTAGCCTTCCATTCGAACTGTCACAGTAAACAAAATCAACAAAACTTATCACAAAGCCGTCAGCTTTCTCACCGCCCGGCAGCATGTTTGTTCAAGTTTCCTCTAAATGGTTACCTTTAGTGGTTGTGTTTCTTGTTCTAGTTGCACCTGCCAAATCGGATGAGCATCAGATACTGATGAACCTGAAATCTAAAATCGAAAAATCGGATACGGGGGTGTTCAGTACATGGACTGAAGCAAATTCTGTATGCAATTTCAATGGAATTGTTTGTAATTCTAATGGACTTGTAGCAGCAATCAAGCTGCCTGCACAACAACTTGTTGGTGTTGTGCCTTTTGATTCGATATGCGGGCTTCAGGCACTGCAGACGATCAGTCTTGGTACAAATTTTTTGTATGGCACAATCACTGAAGGTTTGAAAAACTGTACAAGATTACAAGTTCTTGACTTGGGGAACAATTCATTTTCCGGGGAAGTGCCTGACTTGTCTATGTTACATGAGTTGAGAGTCTTGAATTTGAATAGCAGTGGATTTTCCGGGAAATTTCCATGGAAATCATTGGAAAATCTAACCAATCTGGAGTTTTTGAGCCTTGGTGACAACCCTTTTGATCCGAGTCCATTTCCTATGGAGGTGCTAAAGCTTGAGAAGTTGTATTGGCTTTATCTCACAAATTGTAGCATCACCGGGCAGATTCCTGAGAGCATTGGAAATCTTACTCAGCTTCAGAATCTTGAGCTTTCAGATAATGAATTGTTTGGTGAAATCCCGGCAGGAATTGTGAAGCTGAATAAACTATGGCAGCTTGAGCTTTACAACAATTCCTTGAGTGGGAAGCTACCTGTTGGGCTTGACAATCTCACAAACCTTGTGAACTTTGATGTGTCGACGAATATGCTTGAAGGTGACCTCTCAGAGCTGAGGTTCTTGAATAAACTTTCCTCATTGCATCTCTTTGAGAATCAGTTTTCAGGGGAGATTCCAGAGGAGTTTGGAGAATTCAAGCACCTGAGAGAATTGTCTCTTTACACGAATAAGCTAACCGGTACACTTCCTCAGAAGCTTGGTTCTTGGTCCAATTTTGATTACATTGACGTCTCGGAAAATTTGTTGACCGGTCCAATTCCCCCAGACATGTGCAAGAATGGCGCGATGACTGGTCTTCTTGTACTGCAGAACAATTTCAATGGCACAGTCCCGGAAAGCTATGCTAATTGTAAGTCTTTGATTCGTTTTCGTGTAAACAACAATTCACTTTCAGGTACAATTCCACCTGGTATATGGAGCTTGCCAAATCTTTCCATTATCGACCTGTCCACGAATCAATTTGAAGGTCCAGTGACAGATGATATTGGTAATGCCAAGTCTCTTGGACTGTTACTTTTAGCTAACAATAGGTTTTCTGGTGACTTACCCTCTAAAATCTCAGAAGCTTCTTCATTAGTCTCAATTCAGTTGAGTTCAAATCAATTTTCTGGTCAAATCCCGCTAGATATTGGCAAATTGAAGAAGCTAGGTACCCTTTATTTACATGACAATATGTTTTCTGGTCCCTTACCTTACTCCATAGGCTCATGCGTTTCACTCACAGACATAAATTTTGCGCAAAACTCACTTTCTGGGAAAATTCCTGATAGTCTTGGATCATTACCCTCTTTGAACTCCTTGAATTTATCCAACAACAGATTTTCTGGTGAAATTCCAATCTCTTTGTCATATCCAAAGCTAAGCCTTCTTGACTTGTCGAATAATCAATTGGCTGGTCCAATACCCGAGCCTTTAAATATTAAGGCCTTCATTGCTAGTTTCACTGGGAATCCTGGCTTATGTAGCAAAACTGATGAATATTTTCAGTCATGCTCTTCAGGTTCGGGTAGATCCCATCATGTTTCAACATTTGTCTGGTGTCTTATAGCTGTAACAATGGTCCTGCTTGTGTTACTAGCTAGTTACTTTGTTGTGAAGTTAAAGCAGAACAATCTTAAGCATTCACTAAAGCAGAATTCTTGGGATATGAAATCATTTAGAGTACTAAGTTTCTCAGAGAAGGAAATTATTGATGCTGTCAAGCCAGAGAATTTGATAGGCAAAGGAGGATCAGGAAATGTGTACAAAGTTGTACTTAACAGTGGCAAGGAACTTGCTGTGAAGCATATCTGGCCATCAAATTCTAGCTTCCAGGGGGACTACCGGAGCAGCACGGCCATGCTATCAAAAAGGAATTCCCGGTCATCAGAGTATGATGCTGAGGTGGCAACGCTGAGTGCAGTGAGGCATGTGAATGTGGTGAAGCTGTACTGTAGCATCACAAGTGAGGACAGCAATCTGCTGGTTTATGAGTATCTGCCAAATGGAAGCTTATGGGACCGGCTGCACACATGTCACAAGATCGAGATGGATTGGGAAGTGAGATATGCAATCGCTTTGGGGGCAGCAAAGGGATTAGAATACTTGCATCATGGTTTTGATAGGCCTGTTATACACCGTGATGTAAAGTCTAGTAACATTTTGCTGGATTTGGAGTGGAAGCCTAGGATTGCTGATTTTGGACTAGCAAAAATTGTCCAGGCTGGTGAGGCGGGGGATTTAACTCATGTCATTGCAGGAACTCATGGATACATAGCTCCTGGTAAGCTTTCCCTCAAAATCCTTTCATCAGTCTGTCAATATTCAACTGATCAATATGCATGAATCTGATAAAATTCTTTATGTTCTTTGGTGAGTGCAGAGTATGCTTACACTTGGAAGATAAATGAGAAGAGTGACGTGTACAGTTTTGGGGTGGTGCTAATGGAGTTGGTGACAGGAAAAAGGCCAATAGAGCCAGAGTTTGGAGAAAGCAAAGATATAGTGAATTGGGTATACAGCAAAATGGACACCAGAGATAGCATGCTTACTATTGTAGACCCAAACATCTCAGAGATTCTAAAGGAAGATGCTCTCAAAGTTTTGAGAATTGCAATTCACTGCACAAACAAAATCCCAGCTTTTAGACCATCAATGAGAGTTGTAGTTCAAATGCTAGAAGAAGCTGAGCCTTGTGCAGTCACCAACATTGTTGTTAAGAAAGTTGGAGAAAGTAGTCCAAGTTTTTCAAGGCACTACAACTCAACATAAATTTGAAGGGTGACTAAGTTGCTGAATTCTGCTTTTAGTAATTTTCAGGCCTCAGCTCATAAGAGAGAAGAATTGCTCTGTAATATAACTGCAATTCTACAAACTCCCAATCCCGAAAGCCAGATGGGTGTCTTTTTCTTCCTATGTATCATATCTAGAAGAACACTAAAAACAGTGTCATGAGAAAAAATTACGCTCTCTTCTGGCATTTTGTATTACAGAACTTAGAATCAGTAACTTTTGCAGCATATTTGTTCTATTTAGACAAATTACCCATATTCTGTAAGATCAACGGCTACAATTTATTATTTTTCTAACTAATAAATAAGATTATACTGGTTCTGTTAAGAAAGAGTTAAAATTATTATTCGCATGCAAAGACGAAGGCTAAACTACATACCTGACGCATAAAACAAATCTTAAAAACCGGGGAAAAAAAAAAAACCTTTGAAATTTAATATATGCGTTATTAAAGCATACATTAAAACACTACAAATACTACAAATAAATAAAACAAAGTTTATCAATATAAATAAATAAACACTACAAATAAATAAAACAAAGTTTATCAATATCAATAAATAAATACTACAAATAAATAAAACAAACTTTATCAATATAAATAAATAAATAAAATGACAAGCAATTTAACTGATGATTTCTGATAGGACCTTATTACTTTCAACATAACATTAGCAGCATGTTATGTTTTAATGTGATGACACACAAAACAGTATGAGTTTATTAGGTTTTGTTTCAAACATCATCATCACTTCACACACTTTCTCACTTCCTTACACTTCCTCTTTATCTCATATCAGATTCATCCCTTCATCCCATCAGGATTTCACTCTCGCAGGTCTCTCTCTCTCTCGCTCACTCCTTCTCTTTAAGTTATGCAAATACTCATCTGGGTTTGTTTTATACTTATTTGTTTTTGCTAAAGATTTGATCTTTTTATAATTATTGCCAAAAGGCTGATCTTTTTCATTTTGTTTATGAGTTTACAGTTTTCAAGATTTGTAATTGTAAAAATTTAACGAAATTATGTTTGTGGCCATTGATGGTGCAGGGAGGAAGAATTTAGTAATACGTGCACAAAATTTTGTTGTTAAGAGTGAGCCAAAGCTCATTGATATGATGGAATCAGGAAAGGAATTACCAGAATTGAATAGGAATCTTTATCCTCATATAGAGCCATACAGTACAGGCATTTTGAAGGTTTCTGATATTCACACGGTCTACTGGGAGCAGTCCGGAAACCCTACCGGGCATGTGAGTAGTCATTTGTTTATTGGATTATTTATCCACTTTCTATGTTTTGCATTGTGTAATTTGAAATGCTGTAATCGGTTTGTTCTGCTGTGTGGCATTTCCATGTTCCATGGAAGTTGAATTTATTGTATTTGTGTTGTGTTGGAGTCTGTCATTTGCTTCTTTAAGGGTCTGGAATGACATTGGAAAATTAAATAGATAACGCTTTGTTATTCAGTTTTGGTGATAATGGTGATCCTTCCGACTACATTACTTGTTTATGGATTGTTACTTAATACATGATGAACAGTAGTGATACTATATCTCTATGAACATCTGTCCATCACCTAGTACTTGATGAGATTCTCTATGCTTTGCAATGTTTTGTGTTCTTAAGATGGTGCTTTGTTGCTAAAAAACTTATGTTGGTTATTATTTTTTTGTGAACCTGTCTTGCAGCCTGTTGTGTTTCTTCATGGAGGTCCCGGAGGAGGCACTACACCAAGTAATCGAAGATTCTTTGATCCCGATTTTTACCGCATCATTTTATTTGATCAGGTTACTCTATTAACCTTTATAGAACATTATCATCTATAATTTACCTCTCTAAACCAGCGCACATTGTTTTGCCCAGCGAGGTGCAGGAAAAAGTACCCCTCATGCTTGCTTGGATCAAAACACCACATGGGATCTCATTGATGACATTGAAAAGCTGAGACAACACTTAGAAATTCCAGAATGGCAGGTCTAGTTTCACTTTTGGCTCTTTACAAAGAAACAAACATTCATGTTCAATTTCATGCTCTTGGTGGATCTAACTTCTTCATCTGTGTGATTGTGCAGGTATTTGGTGGATCATGGGGAAGCACACTTGCTCTTGCATACAGCCAATCACACCCTGACAAGGCACGTAATTTGCGTGATTTGCCGTTTTGGTTGGAACTCTCATAGTCTTGAATTCAGATGCCTTTAATTCAGTAAATTCTTGGCATGGATAACTGATTGATTTTTGATAGTTTCCTTTGCAATATTTAAGGTTACTGGCTTGGTCCTCAGGGGGATCTTTCTTTTGCGAAAGAAAGAGATTGATTGGTTTTATGAGGGTGGTGCTGCCGCTATATACCCTGATGGTATGTTAAATAAAACTTCCTTTTGCTGATGAAACTTCAGAGAAATTTTGAAGCAGTTTGATGATTTTGGGGTTACATTTCCATGTACAGCATGGGAGTCATTCAGAGACCTCATTCCAGAAAATGAAAGGAGTTGTTTCGTTGATGCCTACAGCAAGAGGCTAGACTCTGATGACAAGGAGACACAAGTAAGGATTCTATCTTCTATTTTTAGTTATGCAGCTCTTTTCTTTATGTCCTTATTGATTCAACTCTTTTCTTTTATCATTTGGGGAAGTAAAAAAGAACAGCTGCTTCTTGCGTAGCAATTCATGTTGAATGGGTTTTCTTCAAATGATCATGTGGTTTACTTTCAGCATGTATTTGTACAGGAAAAAGCTTGCCATTTCCTTTTGCTTGACTGATTGTAATTTTGCTTTTGAACATATTGGATGAACAAAATTGTATACTTTCCGTAACTCTATTGTCATTTCGTAGTATGCAGCTGCAAGAGCATGGACCAAATGGGAGATGATGACTTCCCATCTTCTTCCAAATGAAGAAAATATCAAGAGAGGGGAGGATGACATTTTTTCATTGGTAAGTTGAGGCGTACAAGCATAATAGTTTTTAAATATTTTTCTGCTAATTGAAAATCTGGACACTCTATGTGACAATAGCTAAAAAGCAAAGAGCAAACTTCTGATGTTTTTACTTTGTAAAGCATAAACTGAGTCGCCTAACAGAAATTAAGATTTTTCTTATGCCTTAATCTTCTTATGGGACAGCAAAATAATCAAAATAATATTCCAGATCTATTGTATTAGTTTCTGATTAGGTGTCTTCGAGTTCTGGATACTAAAGACTTGTAGCACTTGTCAGTTCATGATTCACTTGTTTTGCTCAATTCAGGCATTTGCAAGGATTGAAAATCATTATTTTTTGAACAAAGGCTTCTTCCCTTCGGATTCATTCCTGTTGGATAACATTGATAATATAAGGCACATCAACGCTACAATCGTACAGGTACTTGTCACCTTGATCACCCATTTAATTTGAACATGCTTGCTTTCTCTCTATTGTTGCGTATCTTCCAAAGCAAATGTAGGATACTTTACAGTTCTGCAAGAATTATGAATGTACGGAAATTCAATATAACTTCATCCCAAAGTTAAAAGATTATTGTAGGAATCAAAATAATAAACCAATATGTTTGTACCAGAAAGAAATATATAGCGTGATAAATTTTAGGAAAATGCAGATCACATATAGCACAAGGTTTGCCTCTTGAGGGTTCTGTTAGAATCTGTCTGATAATATTGAATATCTTGAACAGGGAAGATATGATGTTTGTTGCCCTATGATGTCGGCTTGGGATCTTCACAAGGCATGGCCAGAGGCAGATTTTAAGGTTTGTAATCACTACTGATCTATTGCTTGCTTAATATTAATACCCCTTTCCTTTGAAAAAAAATGTTCTTATTTAACATTTTGAAATATTCTCGACTTCTATTCCCAGTTTGGCTAATTAGTTTGCTTCACTGCTTTTGACAGGTAGTAGCAGATGCAGGACATTCAGCTAATGAACCAGGAATAGCTGCAGAACTCGTGGCTGCAAACGAGAAGCTGAAAAACCTCATCAAGAATGGACGTTGAAAAAGACTGTATGCAGCATGTCCTTAAGATCAACGACTACAATCAAAGATACACTGCACATTCTTGATGATGTGCCTTGACATCTACAAGAAACCATGGGTCATTTTAAGCTAGCTGAATGGAATACGATTCTTGCAAAACCGTTGAATGTGTATTTTGTGTGTACAATTCTCCGTAGTGGTTTCATGATTGAGACACTGCCTGGGCAATAAGTAAATTCCCTTAATCATACAAGATTACAAGACAGATTTGAAGAGTAAGTTACCGTGGATTGGTAATTCGGAAAACCTTGTCGAAGTGTAAAAAATTTGAAGTTTTTATAAATTTGTTAATATGTCTTTGTCTATTTTCCGAATTTGCCATTTGTATTTTGGTTGGTAAAATCAAATTTCATGCAGTGAATGAAATTTATCATTTAAGTATACCACGAAGCCAGTCGAAGTCATACCCACTAGAAAAGAAGTTTTGAGTTTTAGACATACTTTGTAGGTTTGATTTTCATCAATTATTTGAAAACAGATCCAGACCTTTTTGGTTCTTGATATTGAGACTTTAGGTGGGTTCCGATATTTAAGTTTTAAGCAATAAAAAGCAGAAAAAATAAAGGAGAGGAAAATAGTAATACGAACATGTTACTTATCTTTTAATATATTGGTAAAAAGAATAAAATACAAATCGTCGGTGTATGCCAAATGTTACAAATTACAGACAATTGCTTTTAAGTGTAAGAAAACAAAGAGCTGCTGGACAACTCAATTGTTATTCAATGAAAAAGTTGAACAAGAATAAGAACATAACATACAAGAAATAGACCTAAGCCGCTCTCTTAGTGCAGCTCTTTGGCGCATGAACACTGTGAAAGTGTGGCTCCTTTGGAACGGTTGCTGGTTTTCGTCCCATAAAGGACGGCCTAGTTGCAGATGAAGCAGAAGCTTTGGTTGCTGGGGAAGCACCCTTCTCCATTGGTTTTGTAGTTGCCTTGGTTCTTAGGATTGTAGGAGATGACTCCTTTATCATATGAAGTCGACCAGGTGTTGTGGGAGTGAGTGTTTTCTTCTTGCCTGGCTCTATCCTGCAAGAATGACTGGTTACAGTTAGTCTCAAAATTCTTACCTTACCCCCGTCCACTGATGTTTCTTAAAGAATGTACAGTTGCTCACCCTTGAGTTCTTGCTACATGTTTCATGCATAGTGATTTGGTTCTTTTCAAGCTTTCCTGAGACTTTTTAGCTGCTTTATCCTCGCTAAACTCCTGTCGTGAAGCTGCAAGATTGGATTTCCAGTGCATAGAAACAGTATTTCTCTGTGGAGTTATGGATTCTTTCCGTTCTGCTGCTGCTTTTGAAGTTTGTGGACCAGAAGTTCCCCTTCTTTGCTGCAAGTTAGATTGTTACAGAGAATTTCAGCCAACTATCTCAATAACCAACTGTGAGAAAGTACAAATCAAGATGAGATAAGAGCAATAACTTACTGGTTGATTTTTTCTTGTTCTTGTGACTGATTCCTTTTCACTACCTTCATGAGCACCAGTAGCATATTCATTTTGTTCAAGGGTCTTTTCATTTCTCTGTGGTTAGAAACAATACATCAGTCTAAAACTTAACTGATCTCATAATGGAAAAAATCATAATATTCTCAATTCCAAATGTTTACTTGGACAGCACTCCCATGTATCCTCTTTGTTGTGGTTTCCTTTGCAGGTTCAAGATGATGCAGTTTCTTCTCCAAATTTGCCTCCTTAAGAATTTGTCTCTCCTACAAGAAGCAGAAACATTATCAGATACTACTGAAAATTTCCAGTCTTCCAAATTTGGCTGGCCAAAATAATTCTGCATGCTTACATCAGTTCTTAGCCGAAAAGGCTTTGGATTTGTGAGCTTAGGTTTTCTGTAGTTCACTCCTTCGGCACAGTTGACGGCAGGGGTGGAGTTTCCTTTAGATGTCTTATTCATTACTTTAGTGACCTGCATCATTTCTAAATGCTTCAGAAACTGTAACACAGACATTCTATTTAGCAATAGATATTTGAAAAACAACTATGATATCCTAGTGAAGGACTCACCGTTCGACTGCCCTTAGAAGTTTCATGTTTGCCCAGAATTTTCTTCTTGACCATATGGCCGGTGTTGGTATTCAGTTTTCTGCAATCATTTGACAGTGAATGAAATTTAATTCATCATTAATTGTCAGAAACTTAATTACAAAGTTACAAACAATCAAAATTAGAAAGAGTTCCTCACCTGTTATCATTGGAAGCTGAAGCATTTTCCTTATCATCATTATTCATAACTTCACCGTCATTCTCCTTGTCATCAGAGACTGAAGCATTTTCATTTTGGTCAGTCTCAATAACATTGGGCACAATTCCCTCAGCTGGACTTGATTTAACTTGCTCCTGAATATCACCTCTTTCACTGTTGATGTTGCCCTCTCCATTTTGATCTTCAGTAAGGGAAACGTTGCCGTTTCCTGTATTCTTCTCCTTACAGTTTTCAAGAGAAGTTTCCTCACTTCTTGAGGTGTCTGACATAGCTTCACTTTTATTCTCACCCAATGGAAGTTCGGAGGTATTTGGAGTTCCCGAATTCTCCTTCTTATGTTCATTTCCATTCTCTCCCTCAGAAGTCCCTGATATAGAGCACTTTCCAAGAGAACCATTTCTTGATTTCTCTTCAATCTCCATATCGCTGGAATCATTTTCAGTATCTTCGTAAGGAGCCGGAACACAATGCATCCGTACCTCCTTATCTCCATTCTTTTTCTTCAGATGTGTTGAAAATTTCGCCTCCTTACCCTGACATTTTTTAGGATGCAAAGAATCATAGACCCGACTTTTAACCTCTCGACCTCTAAATCTTTTTCTTGAAGAATCTACGGGCACTGGTTTGTTGCTGCCCAATGCATCCTTCTTCCCACTTGTGATTTCAAGCTTCTTCATCCTGGCACATAATCTTCTCACACTCAGTTCTGTAGATTTGCTCAAATTCATCCTCACAGTCTTCTTCGGTGAGTGAAAAACCAAAGCCTTAGCCACCCTTCTATTCTTTGGCACAGCAAGGGCTGGTGGTTTCGGGTTTCTAACACTTCGAAATGCACCCAAATTCGAGAGGCGCTTCTTGTTATGCGGTGTAGTCAGAGACTTAGCTACAACAACAGATGATTGCTTCTCCTTCTTCTCTGGGGTTTCACACTGATTAAAAAGAGGCCTTCCTTTCACTTTCCCATCAACCATCTTTTGAGAAATTGAAGCAACCAAAGCCAATCTAGACTTTGAAGTTTTTGCAGGAACTGTAAGTGGGCACTTCACATTTGCACTACCAAAATTAAATCAACAACAATAAATCTAAGTCGGTAAATAAATCTTGTTGGCCTAACAAAAGTTGATTATAAAAGCCTTGAAATATTTACCTTGGATCTTTCCCACAGAGTGCTTTCCGCAGCCTTACATTTGGACTCCTTGCTGCCATTACCTGTTGTGCAAGTAAAGATTCATTACTCTCATTCTCAATTGCAATTCAAAAATAAAAATAACTAACCCGAAGAACAAAATTCTTGTAGATAGCTTCAGAATCCATCTCCTCTTCATGCTTCTGATCACACCCTATAATCCAGTGAAGCCAACTTTAGCGAAACTATGTCGTTTTACGGAAACAGAGCTTTGAAAAAAAAAATTAAGTCCCCGCTTTCTTAAAATGCAGACTACGACGAACTCTTGTAATGAGAATTAATTTATATAATTAAAGAATTATCCAATGGATTGCATAAATGATGCAATCAAATTCACAAAAAGAAGAAAAAAAATCAACAGTAAGAAAGAGAACATGAGAAGACGGACCAACGCGGAGGCAGAACCAGTAACGGTCGTCATTGTCCGGGCGGCAGTGATCGGGTGCGGTGAGGTCGACGAACTTGGGCGCTTCGATCTTCTCGTAGAAGTCATCTCCGCCGTTGGTCTGAATCTCATCCATTTTAGTTGTGACTCTAAGGAGCGGAGCCTGTAGTGTGGTTTTTGCTCTGCTTTGGGGGTGATGAAGTTGAATTGGAAGCGTGAGGTGGCCGAGGGAGATTTTTAAATCTGTGGAAGTAGCCGTTAGAGGGGGCATTATTTAATATTTTTATTTATTTTACTGTCAGAAAAATTGCAAAAGCATCTTACCATTGGGCTCTTTTCATAAATTTGATGTTTTTACGAGGCCAAATTCGAAATTACTTGTTTTCGCGTTATTTTCATGTATATTTTCATTTCCTCCTTTATGTGAGTGATATTACTCTTCTAATGATTACAAAATATAATTAATTGCACACAACTACGTCCCTTGTAAGAAAAACGTTGGAGTTGTAAAGTTTAATTAAATATGTCATATAGATTATATAGTACTTACGGAGTGAGTAATGTGGTTTAATAAATTATCATTTTCTCTCTTTATATTTTAATTTTAAAGTCTAATTTACTTAAATTTTAAATTTGTCTCCAATTTATTTTCATACATTTTAATTTTAAAAAATAATTAATTTATATTCCACAATAGTTTTTTGTCCTGTAAATTTTAGTCATGGTTTTTTGAATTTATCGAATATATACCTAAATCATCCATAAAAATTACTAAATACAATAATATAAATTAAACGTGCATTTTGATATAAGCTAATTACATAATCACAAAATTACCCCAATTCGAGAAAAAGAAAATGTCGTTAAAAATTTGTTGACAAAAATACCCCGACATGACAGGCACAAATCATTGTCAGACTCTCGATGTGACATAATGAGCCCTAATCTTTCGTCAGAATACCGAATGTAGAACTCAGTTTTCTCTCTCAACTCTCAAGAACAAATGGGCTCTCAAAGTTTCGATGCTGCTGTATCAAGCACTGATTTTTATCGCTTTCTTCAAAGTTTTAAGGTCAGTATACTATTTACATATAAGCGTGTTCTCATTATATATATATACATTTTTTTTTTTTGCTTTGTTGTCTTCTTGTACAAATTTAAATTACCTTGTTTCTGGGTTTCATGATTTGTTGAGTTTTGGATATGCTTATGGGTTTCTTGTGAAAATTGAAAAAAAAAATTTCCTTTTTATGCAATGAATAATGAAAATTTTCCATTTCAGGCTGTCGGGTTTGGTTTTGAAACTTATTTGAAATAAATTTGTGATCAAAATTTAGTTATTTGTTGGCTGGTATCGAAATGCAAAGCTAGTGAATGAAGTAAAGCATAGCAGTTTTTAGTAACCTGTAAAGAAATGAATATATATATATATCCCCAGTAGGTGTGTTATATAAGCCTTTTTTGGGTATCTTTGTATTTTACTATGGATTTCTATAGTTCCGGTTTAACTAAGAATGTATTTTCAATTTTATCTTATTGGTTATTCTGATCAAGTGGTTGTCATTTGGTGAATCTTTTGTTTCTGCCTTGACTGAAAGAAGTGTTTTCATCTGTGTGACTTTGTATGTTATTGTTTTGGCTTCTTGCGGGCTTCTTGGGATGTTCATTTTGAATGAAGTTGTAGATACACTCCGTAGTGGTTTTCTTCACAAAGATTCTGTGAACTCAGGTAGCAGCATGTTGATCAAATGAATGGTATATTAAGGAGATGGATTTCTGATTTTGTGTAAGCTATCTGCATGCATGGAGGAGGACCATAATTTTGTAGTTGGGCAAGAATTCCCTGATGTCAAGGCCTTCAGGAATGCAATTAAAGAAGCTGCCATTGCACAGCACTTTGAGCTTCGTATTATAAAAAGTGACTTGATTCGCTACTTTGCTAAGTGTGCAACTGAAGGTTGTCCATGGCGCATTCGTGCGGTCAAGCTTCCTAATGCCCCGACTTTTACTATAAGAAGTCTGGAAGGGACACACACTTGTGGGAAGAATGCACAAATCGGGCACCATCAAGCTTCTGTTGATTGGATTGTAAGTTTTATTGAGGAAAGACTGCGAGATAATATCAATTACAAGCCGAAAGATATATTGCAAGACATTCACAAACAATATGGGATCATAATACCATATAAGCAAGCTTGGCGTGCAAAGGAAAGGGGGCTTGCAGCAATTTATGGCTCTTCTGAAGAAGGGTATTGCCTACTTCCGTCATACTGTGAGCAAATAAAGAGAACTAACCCCGGAAGTATAGCAGAGGTTTTCACTACCGGTGCAGATAATCGTTTCCAGCGGCTCTTTGTTTCTTTTAATGCATCCATATATGGTTTTCTGAATGGTTGCTTACCCATTGTCAGCCTTGGTGGAATCCAACTGAAAAGCAAATACCTTGGTACTTTACTTTCGGCCACTTCTTTTGATGCTGATGGTGGGTTGTTTCCAATTGCATTTGGTGTCATCGATGTAGAAAATGATGAGAGTTGGATGTGGTTCTTGTCGGAGTTTCATAAAGCCTTAGAGATACATGCTGAGAGTATGCCACAGCTCACCTTTATATCAGATGGACAGAAAGGCATTGTAGATGCGGTAAGGAGAAAGTTTCCTAATTCTTCTCAAGCTTTTTGTATGCACCACTTGAGTGAAAGTATTGGCAAGGAGTTTAAGAACTCAAGGCTCACCCATCTTCTTTGGAAAGCTGCATATGCTACCACTACCATGGCTTTTAAAGAAAGAATGGGTGAAATAGAGGATGTTTCTTCTGAAGCTGCAAAATGGATACAACAATTTCCTCCTCGTTGGGCATTAGTGCATTTTGAAGGGACACGATATGGTCATCTCTCTTCAAACATTGAGGAATTTAATAGATGGATTCTAGAAGCTTGTGAGTTACCCATTATCCAGGTGATTGAGCGAATCCACTGTAAACTAATGGCTGAATTTGAGGCCCGGCGTTTGAAAAGCAGCTCTTGGTTTTCTGTACTTGCCCCATCTGCTGAGAAGCGTATGATTGAAGCCATCAACCATGCATCTATGTATCAAGTCCTTAGATCAGATGAAGTAGAATTTGAAGTTCTGTCAGCTGAGAGATCAGACATTGTAAATATTGGGACACACTGTTGCTCCTGCCGTGACTGGCAGCTTTATGGAATACCTTGTTCTCATGCTGTTGCTGCACTAATCTCATGTCGAAAAGATGTGTATGCCTTTGCCGAGAAGTGTTTCACTGTTGCTAGTTACCGTCAAACATATGCAGAAGAGATATATCCTATCCCTGGAAGAATTGAATGGAGAAAGACAGGTGAGGGTATTGATGATGAAACTCAAGTTGTGCGACCGCCCAAGTTCCGCCGACCACCAGGACGCCCTGAAAAGAAACGAATTTGTGTAGAGGATCTTAATCGTGAAAAACATACAGTGCATTGTAGTCGGTGTAACCAAACTGGGCATTACAAGACAACATGCAAGGCAGAGATTATGAAGAGTATTGAACAGTTTTAGGTAACTAACATATACTTTGTACATTATTTGAACATTGCAGTTTATTTGTCAACGAGAACAATGTTACCAGTGCTATGTTTAGGGCATACTTGTTGTAAAATTGGAATTATTGACTATATTAGAATGTATGTCTTTAGTCATATAGAACATTTGGGCAATGGTAGATGTTATGTTTATACATTTAAGTTTGGAAATGTGTAGTTAGTATTTTATGTCGTTGTATCATTTACTCAATAGCTTGTACTATGGCTTTCGTGTACTCAGCTTATGCGGTACTCTAGTTTACGAACAAAGATTTCCCAGCCTGCGTGACTTGTTTACCTTTGTTGAGACACTGCTTATACAAGTTTACCTTTGTTGAGACATTGCTGATCGGATTAGCCATTGTTGTTCCCTTCTTTGTTCTTTTGTTGATTCACTCCAATTGCAGGTTGCAGCCATTACCATATGCACTGTCTTCTGGAATTTGGGATTTTGTGATCTGGAGATGGTGCTTTCTGTTAGATTCAACACAATGCATCTTTCTGACTCAATTAATGGAAAATGGACTGGATTGCATGGAATAGGGCAGCTTGAAGATTGAAGGGATGGATTTTAAAAATAAATAAATAAATAAAAATGCACAGTTATTTGTTATTGTCCGGCGCTTTTAGTTCTAGGCACATTGCTAACCAAGCAACTCATTTATTTTATATTAACAGGGAATAAGCAAATGAAATTTACACCATGTTCTAACTTGCAACGCCCCTGCCTCTATGAGCAATTCCGTCTCCTGATATCAACCTTCTCTAGGATTGCTATTACAAGTTATCCTAAGTGCAGACTGGAGGGGCTCAAAATGCCCAGACTAGACGCTTCTCAAGGCTACAAATAAGATTCTTAACAATTTGTTACAAAACTTAAGGGAAACAACATTTGCAGCATGGAGCCACAAAGGGAAAGCTTGAATTTGACAATCAATATCAATTTTACTACTAACAGAATGCTTTAGCATCTTGTCAAGCATTTTAAATTGTCTAGTGCCAAAACTGATGGGAACATGGAGCAGTTTGGCATTTAATATTAGGTCCAAAAATGTGGAGGAATCAGTTAGATGCAGCAATCACTTGTATAGATGCTTGAATCTTTTGCAGGCTTCTAAAACATTCCCTCTGTGGCCAAAGGCGCTAACCCTGATGAAGCCTTCACCACCAGGTCCAAAGCCACTACCAGGTGTGGTAACCACATGAGTCTTCTCGAGAATCTCACTGAACACATCCCATGAGCTCCGGCCAGGGAACTGCACCCACACATATGGTGCATTCTTCCCGCCATATACTTTAAAGCCAAGCGAATTGAAGGTCTCCACTATGATATCAGTATTCTCTTTATAGAAACCAATCACCTCATGCACAGCCTGCAAGTTTTTCAAATGCATAAATTTCAAGTGCTGACATTCACTATAACATGCTGTACGGATGCCAGGTCTTTGAAGAAAGGAAAAGAAATAAGTTTTCCACATCAATTTTATAGTTGCTTTCACGACATTTAACAATTGCTCCAAGAAACTGAATTATACTCACCTTGAGGCCTTCAGGTGAAAGGCAGGCCAAACCACCAGCTTGGGAAATATTGGATGCACCATTAAAGCAAGTACAAACAATTCGGTTGAAGTCCTTTGAGACAGGAAATCCATCTGAAAACAGAAGTTCCTTTGGGATCACAGTCCAACCAAGACGAACTCCGGTGAACCCAGCATACTTGCTAAATGATGATGTCTCAATTGCAACCTGCAGTATCAACATTGAAACTTATACATTGGACATGAATACTAATTAAATCAATTTGGATGGAGATGCATGATAGATAGCATTTTAAGATTATTCAGCCAAGCTGAATTCTAAGACAGACTGTAAAACTCAATCTCGTTTTAACAATGTAAAAATCTTGCTGAATTAACCAAGGAAGTGGATACAAATGATAGCAGAAAGAACATTAGACGAGTGCAGCTGCAACCAAAGAAGTAAATGATCAACTCTAGAATTACCTCTTTGGCTCCAGGAATTTCAAAGATGGAACGTGGATTATTGTCCGACATATACAAGGCATATGCAGAATCATACACTATGATCGACCCATTGTCCTTCGCAAACTGAACCAATCGGGTTAGTTGTTCCCGTGTTGCAGCAGCACCAGTAGGGTTATTCGGTGAGCAAAAAAATATGATATCTGTTCGAGCGACAGTTGATAAATCAGGAAAAAAACCATTCTCTGCAGTACACCTCATGTATTCAATGTTTCCATACTTCTCGACATCCTTTTGAAACTCTCCAGTTTGGCCCATAATGACACTGGAGTCCACATAAGCCTGCATATTAAAAAGGAAAGCTCCTACGTTCACAATCTCATTAGAACTAAAATGTCATTGTCGACAGCGACATAAATATTTCCTTTCCCCTCTTTATTTTTCTTTATACTTTCACCCAGTGCAATTGGAGAAAGGCACTGTACACAAGTTTGCGTACAATTACAACACCATTTCATCCAACATAATGCACGTAGATGACACATCAATCCAACAAGGATGTTTGTTTGGGTCACTTATGTTCCGGAAGGTGCCTGATACATTTATAGTAAGTATATGATATCGAGAGGGCTTAGGCAATCCTACCAAAATTACACTCATCTAAATTTTCAAACCCTCTAAAACTCAAGACCAAAGAGAGCACAATAAAGGAAGCCAACTAATCTTGAACTTTTTTTTTTCCCAAAGGAAAATATTGCATCACTTGACAGCATGGAAAACTTAAAATGGTCAACTACCCAGCTGGGATCCAGAAGCAGACCTAGACAGGCAGGAGGGGAGGAGATGGGATCAAATATGTAAGAAGTTTATTAAGCCATGAATATTGACAAAACCTTTCAATAGGCAAAAGTTATACAAACTGAATAAAACCATCATGTATTGAGACCAACTCTATCTTATCACTCAATTATAAAAAAAGTAGACACAGTGAAATGAAAAAGGTCACACATTAATGCAACAAAAGATGAATTCAATTACTACTTCTTTAGAAGTAGAAGAACAGAAAGAAAGAAAGAAAAAGATAAAAAAATTATTACCGGGTATGATGGATCTTGAACTGCCATGGTAACATTAGAGCCAAAAACAATCTGCCACAAAATGAAAGCAAAGACAACTTTATTTGTTTTTGAATTAAATCAATCTTCTCTCTGAAACTTTTAAGAAAATCACATCCATCAAAGGAGGTAACATCGAAACATAAAAATTGAAAATGAATATAAAAAGAAGCTGGCAGATAACTCAATTGGAATACTAAAATCTGTGATGTTAAATCTTAACTAACCTGAAGGCGGGATATGTCACATTTTGCACCATCAGAAACAAATATATCGACTTCCTCTATGTCAAGATCCTTATAAAATGTTGACGCAATTGCAGCTCTCAATGGCTGCATAGATCAACAAATTGCGTTATTCATTAACCATGACAGTGCTCATCATTATAACAACAAGAACCCTAAATGATTTGAGTAAATAAACTCTTGCATGCAGAATGAAAGAGATAAAGAAATGAAGAGTTTTGACATGTTTCATAATATGTTCCTTTTTCTCAAAATTAAGGATGAATGGACAAAAAGGTAAGCAAAAAAATAGAGAGAGAGAGAGAGACAGAGAGAGAACTTCTAAACAGCAACTAACTGAACATTAAAAATATAGCTTCTAAACAGTATCACAGTATGCAGATGGTGGGTGCCTACTAAGAAAACATTAGATGAAACTGTATATTTAAAATTTTGCCCACTAAAATTGAAGATTCCTATATACCTTTTCACCTTGTTCAGCTCCATAACCACTATAGCCCTCTTGTGTGGACAATGCATAAGATCTCTGCCAAAGGGGGAAAAAAATCATGTATGCTTCAGCAAGAGGGTTATGTAATGTCAGTTACTTTGCAAATGGGAAACCACTGAGTATAACCATAATAGTGACACTTAAATTGAATAGCTGGTAATTTCATGTTCAACAGTTAATAGATAGTCATGATATTAGCCAATGAAGACTTTTCTTAGGTACCTTAGCCATTGCAGAAGTTATAACTTCGGGAATTGGCTCAGTAGTGTCGCCGATTCCAAGACTAATCACTTGTGCATCTGGGTATTTCACCATGTGCGCGGCCTTTCTTCTAGCAATCTAATTTATATAATATTCAAGGAAAGAAAAGCAAATTAGAATTAACAAAAAATGTTGATATCCTCATCTAACACCAATCAAGCAAGCAAATAACCAAGAGATCTCAGTTGTTTAACAACGCAAAACAGAGAAGATATCTCAAGCCTGACAAATAGGTGCATGCTGTAATGCCGATAGCAAGTAAAGTAATAATATACCAATACGAAGTATTCATAATAATAATAATAATAATAATGCACCATTACAGACCTCTGGAAAGAGGTATCCTGCTTGAAGTTTTCCCAAGTTTCCATTACGAGAGACCTTTGTCTTGTATGCTTAAAAAAAAAAAGGGGAAATATCTTAGTGATCAAAATGTAATAACAGAAGAAAAACCATCAACAAGTGCGTCCACTAAAAATAAATCAGAAAATAACGCGTTAGCCTAACTCATTCTCATGTCCCTTTGCAAGGGTTACTTTTCTTATGTTTGCTATTAAGATCATTTAACACCATCATGCAGTAAAAGTAATCCAGTAACTAGTGTTTTATTTATTTTTTTTTCCAGAAGAAAATTATAAATAAAGAACCATGCTTTGGGAAAAAGGACCAAGTAGTTAAAAAGATACACAGAGGTTATCTTAACTCTTCAATGAAATATATTGGTTGGTACATGCATCAATGAAATGAAATTCGGTCCATCTCAATGTTATCAAGCCAAGTCCAGTCAACTCCATTGGTGTTGGTCTTCGAACAAATTCTTTTGTTCATATTTATCAAATCAAATGTACCAATAAACCAAATCTAGACTGCACATATACTTAAGCAGACACGAAATTGTAGACATGTCGAGCAATAAGAACATAGGACCTCTTGGTCAATCAGGATTCAATGTCATGTTAAGACACGGCCAATAATTCTATAAAATATTATGCTGAAATGTAAAGGTTCCAAAAATAACAATGAAGCACTAGCAATCCTCATACACATAATTAACATCAAAAGCCAATTTACATAGAAATCAAAATGGAATTCAAAATGCTAAAATTTGGAGTTTAAAACACAGCAAAATTTCCAAGTTCTATCCAGAAATGAAAAAAGAAATAGAAATAAAAGGTACCAATTTTCTCTTCTTGAGGGGCGGCAACGCATTTGCAAACACTGATTCTCTTCGCTTGAACCCAAACATTCTGCCTTCTGCAGCATTTCACAAAAAATAAACAAACATACAAATAAATGAAGTTGTTGCAAATTTTGTGAGCAGCAACAAAAACGGAGCCGTTTAGTGAAGAGGTAAAATGATACCTTGAATTGAAGTTCAAGTTCGATGGGGATGAGAAAGCAGAAGAAGAAGAAGAGATCATTGAAGTGGAAATGGATTGATGAGCTAGCGACATATTTGCTGACTTTTGACCAATTAATTACTATCGCCAAAAATGGCTGCTTTTGAGTGCGCCGTCACTGACCGCGTGATCGAGTTTGAGATTTATCGTATATAGAGTGCGAGATCTAAAACCCTAATGGCCGACTTGTTGGAGTCAGTACAAATCTGGGCCTGTCTGATCTTGACAAGTCGGCATGATAATTTATTTGTGGGTCCCGAAGATGGGTTAGTATTTGCCTAGTTAGATGGCATTTGTTTTCATGTATGAAAATTGAAATATATTTGAATCAGTTTAAATTTTAAATAATATGTTTATTTCTTTATTTAAATTTTAAAAAATAAGTATTAAATTATTGATGTGTTTGTGGGTTGTCTTAGTTGAATTACACGTGAGTTTATTAAAATTAAGAGGTCGTTTGCTTTTTAATCATTAAATAAAATAATAAATTATTTTAATTATTCATATATTTTTTTTCTAACACTAAAAATAAGTTATCTAAATATTTGAATAAAACAAAAAAAAAACTTTAATTTGAAATCGTGTTTAAGTACGAATATGTATACTTTATTGAATCTATGTATATGTATATGTGCGTGCGTGTGTTTGTGTGTGTGAGTGTGAGTGTGTGTCTTCCACTTAACTATAGTGATTCTTCTTTAATGCATTTTTTAGTTTCTTATGCTAGAGAGATACTTGATATATCAAATCCTCCATACACAAATGTTTATTTTGTTTTTGCCAAAGTTTTTTTTTTCAAAGAAGAGCTCTGCAATACGAAAAATGGAAGTATCTATGTTTGGATTAACCTTTTGGTAATTTTCTGAAAAACTTAATTATGTTTATGGAGTATAAAAAAGCTTCGATGATGATAAATGGACCCAAAAGATTAATTTAGTGACGAAATACTAACTTATTTCTTTGTTAAAAAATAGGTTTAAAATCTTTTTAATTGAGTTAATTTGTACTTTTGTTGAGCACGTTCCTTATTTATAAATGATTGGCATCGCATGGAGCCCATTATTAGCTTAATGATATTCACTGTCATTGTTCACTCTTAGGGATGGTAAAATCTTCAGTGAGTTTAGAATCTCATGAGGCTACGTTTTAAATAAGATAAATTTTGAATAATTTTTTAAGAATGAGATGAGAAATAAGAAAAAAATAGTTTCTAAATTCTTAATAGGGTGGGTTCAGTTTTATATTTCCCACTTTCACCTCAATCCCTATTATATATAAATATTTTTATTCAATAATTTTTATTTTATCAATTACAATATTGGTTAATAA
Organism: Luvunga scandens; assembly: GCA_030449905.1. NCBI lineage: Eukaryota > Viridiplantae > Streptophyta > Magnoliopsida > Sapindales > Rutaceae > Luvunga > Luvunga scandens. The sequence goes on from JASUUG010000714.1 coordinate 1,710,958, forward strand.
TTTTTTTTTATTTTTACCTCATATAAATAAGTTGTAACTAAAAGAAAATATATTATAATTCTTATTCCATCCTAAGGTATTGTTATGTTTTCTTTTATTTCTCAAGGTGTTGCTCTCTTTGAACATTTTTTAGTTATGATATTATTTTAACCTTTTGGAGTTTTTTTTTAAATAATTTAAATACTTTATAATATAATAATAATTTTATTAAGTATCTAATTTTTAATTTATTGAAATCATTCATCCATATGTACTATTAAATAAGTAAATGAAGAATGAAGGTAAAGATAGGGAAATTATTACTCACATGGGAAATTTCCATCCCCACTTACTAAATTTATTGGAGGATGGGACGGGAATAGAGGTGATAAAAATACCCACCCAGTCCGTACTTGAACCTCACCTAGGCTATATGGGCCGAGTATTATCATGCCTAGGTATAAAGTTGGACCAATCCTAAGCATTACTTGATAAACTCAGAACCCAAATTTTATTTAAAAAATTATAAAATATATATTATTTTAAAAATTTATGTTTATTTGACTCATCAATTACACATTTGTAAAGTTTTAAACACTTAAAATTTATTTTCATGTCAAATCTCATTGAAATAAATTTAAAGCTTATAAAATTATAAAAAAATACATATATAATTTTAAAAAATACAAAATCTAGGTATTCAAATTAAAACTCAACTCGATGTCGGGCTTAAAAAGCATGTATCTAAAAATTAAATTTGGGCTAGGTTTGGGTATTGAGATACCCGAACCCAGACTCGACTTTTGCCAACTAAGTGAGAAATGGAGGTGAAATTTTTAATGAGATTGAAAATGGGTGGATCTCTCCAATCTCCATCCCCACCCCACTCCATTGCCATACTCTGCCAAGGACTATTTTGCTTATTTTCTCACGAAGTCCAAGTTCAGTAAAATAAAAGAAAATTACATGGAATTTGTTGAAAATATTTCAACATGGAAAACGGAAAAAGCAATCATATCTAGAGATGACAATCGTCCAAGATGGTATGGGATTTGACAATTCCGGTCCCATCCTAAATAGTAAAATAAGATTTTAATACTAATTGAATTCTGTCCCAAATAGTTAAATGGGAGAAAAAATTGGATTAATCTCGGACCGCTCAAAATTCTATCATAGACCAAATGACCCGAATGTCCCAAATATCTCATTTAATAAATATTATAAATTTCAATAAAATATTAAAAAAAGTATTTAATCCAATAATTTTATAAAATTGTTAACATTTCAATAGACATTATAATCATAAGATGTGCACTTAAACAAAAAATAACATTCAAAAGTAAATTAATTAATTGTAAAGCATCCAAAAATAAATTAACATATAATAATCAACAAAAGCATCCAACTTCTCAAAAAAATAATAATAAATGGACTTGTATTTATTACTTGGGCCTAGAGTATATTGTTATAATGCTATTTGAATCATTATTAATTAATCATTAGTTTAATTTTACTTACTTTTAATTTTATTAACATAATAATTCTTTCAAAAATTACATGTGACAATCAAGTTCTCAATTCCGTCCCATGTATTATTAATTTTATTGCTTGAGCTTAGAGTATATTGTTATAATGCTATTTGAATCATTATTCATTAATCATTAGTTTAATTTTACTTATTTTTAATTTTATTAATATAATATTTCTTTTAAAAATTATATGGGACAAATGGAACAATCGTGTTTCCAATTTCGTCCCATACAGTAAATTAATTTTTTTTTTCAATTTTAAATTCCTCCCGCTTATAAAATTCAATCATAAAATATGGACTAATACCATTTCAAACGGTTCGGGATCCCAAATCTCATTCGGATCTGGAAAATTTATGTCATCCATAATCATATCATTGCGTTACTTTTGAAAAAAAAAAAGGAAAACGTAAAAAATAAAAAGAGTTGTTGAAACAATGGCATTTGTTATTAGGAAAATTTTACGGCAAATCTTAACTTAAATATTTTCTCCTTCCATTAAAAGGAAAAAAATTTCATTCCCGCCTGCTCAGCATCGCCGACGCCGTTGGTGTTGTCGTCCTTCCGAGCCGCCGGCCGAATTCACTCTCCAGCGGCAGTTTGTGAGTTTCGCCTTTATCACTATTGAAGTGATTTTCTTCCGTTTCGCCGCGGGTAAGATTATTAATTTTTTTTTTATTCTTGTGATTTAAGATTGGGTTTAATTTCTCTTTAATTAGTATCTTCGGCTTGAATTGCGTTTTTTTTTTTGGCAGAATCAGTTGATGTAACGATGTCATTTGATTACAACTGAAATTGGAGATTGTTTTAGGCTAGGGTTAGAGTTAGGCTTAGGGTTTTCTGTCTGATTGCTGAGAAAGTGTAGGAATTGACATGAAAGTGAAAGACTTTACTCAAATCTTCTTAATTCTTTATAAGTTTGAGTTTCGGTTTCTATTTTTCGTTTCCCTTTTTTTTTAAAAAAAAAAAATTCAATCTTGATCAAGAGTTGGGCAAGTTTTTTGTGTAAACTTTGTTGAGATTTTAAAATTCGTCTTGTAGGTCAATAATGTCTATTAGCACTTGCATATGTTATTCATGCCTGATGTATGTCTTTTTATCTGTTTTGTGGAGAACTGTATTTGAAGATTAATTTTTGCATTTTTTTTATGCTTTTACCCAGAAATTGAGATGTCAGCTACTGTCCAGCTGATTTAGGTGACAATTTGAGATGTTCATTTCTAGGTATAAAAGTTTGGCATATTATGCAGTATTCTTTAGTCATAAAGTTAGAGGATCATTTGTCTGTGCTTGCAGGTGCTCTTGAGAAAGTTCCAAGAGCTGTAATTCTCTGCTGCTTGGAGATTTTGGCCACAAAGGCTGTTGTTACTTCGGAGTTTGGTGGTTCCTTATTCCTTTGCAACATTGAATTGTTTGTTTTATTTATTTATTTTTTCACATACATTTTTGGCTTTGTCGTTTTTGTTTTTCTTTGTGGACTTGTTCTGATGTATTTGTACTTTTCCCCTCTTTCTTTGTAGATCATCTCATATTGTACTAAAACCTTACACGGTAGATTTCCAGAAAGATTACTGACATATATTTGAGTTCCTCCTGTTTTTACTTCCATACTACTGTCTTGATTTGTGCTTTCATGATTTCTTCTTCATACTCTTTGGAACCTTCTTTGCAGGTTTAGATGGATCTGGAAACTGAAAACAGGATAGCTGCAATCCTCCTGAAGGAAGCAGCAGAATTACGGCAAAAAGCTGAGAAGGAAGGTGTGCATGTTTATCTTCAGCAGCCTAAAATGAGGGGCAGGCCAAATTCACGGTTCCTCACTGCCACTGTTCTTGGTGTGCAGCAAGGTTTGCTCTGTACACCTGTTCACAGTGAACAATTTTATTGCTTCTATGTAATATTTTACTATGTTTATAACCTATTTGTCTGATTGATTTTATTTCTGTTACCCCCAGCTAATCGAGCTGTGGAAATGAATGAGATGTGGCGTGTCCGGCACAAAGAGCTGGAGCTAAATGATAAGCTCAAAAGGAGATCAAAAGATCGAAGTAGCTGCAGTAGCCACGCTGACATTGATAACTCCTCAAGAAGTTTAACTAAGAAGCATGTTGTAGATGACAAAGGTGCTACTGCCTCACCGAGTAAAAGAGAATGTGAAAGTAACTATTCAAGGGAAAATGAAGGTCTAAGAGATGAAGAGGTTGAGGAATTTCTACACTCAAGGTAATAAGATAGTCTTTTCTCTCTTTCAGTGTCTATATGCAAGAGTCCCAGGGACATGCTTGGCTCATCTCATTATGATTTCAGTTAGATGGTTTAAAATTGAAGTTTCTGTCGATGGCAGGGTCAAACGTGGCCGAGGTGCTGTTGGTTCGAGAATGGATGAAACAGGTCCTTATCTTGCCCCTTCTACAGACTCTAATGGGAAGCTTTCGACAAGCTGTGATGTTTGGCAACATCGTGTTTTTGGTCCTGAAACGCCTCCTTCGCTGGAGCCTTGCAAATCTTCGGATGATAACGATGATGCGGATAGACGGAAGAGAAAGGAGCGATCAAGTAGCTCAGTAAAGAAGCATTCTAAGAAGCACAAATCCAAAGAAAAGTCGAGGCATAAGAAGAAAAGGGAGGGAAAACAGAGTAAACATCGCTAAGTGCATTTCTTATTTTACTGTGGCTCACATGCGATTTACAAAGGTCAGCACGCTGGAATTTTGTACGACGCTCTTCTCTGTACAGAGATTTTTTTTCCCCCGCCAAATGATGAGTATATCGGAGTAGATTGTATTTGCTATGCATGAGATCGAATTTGAATTGAATTATCTGAATCATGTTAATAATGAAGCATTAGGTAATCGATACAGATATATTGGATTCAAATGATCAATTATTGTCTTGCTGTTTAAACATTATAACTAATTATAATTGATGATGGGCTATGCATAAAGTCGAATTGGTATTGAATCATCTTTAATGATGCATTAGGTAATTTACACGGCTGTTGGGTTCAGACTGAGCTCTGTAGAAATTATTGGCTTAGGCTTGAGAGTATTGGAATGCATTTACACATTACATTTCAATCCGATGATTTTGGTGGCTGAAATGTAAAAAGAGCAAAATGCCTTCTCAACTGGACGTTCAAGTTGTTAACAGCCTTTTCCCAGGGAGTTGATTCTCCCTCATGCCGATTCCTTCCTCCCCCGACTACGATGGTGTCCCATGTCCCTGGTGCAATCACAAGAGATTATACCAGAAGTCGTAATACATTTCCAGCTAAAACAAGGTTGTCTAACAGACTTAAACTTTCTTTTCCTACAATGGAAAAGTAATATATCATAATAGTACCAACAATTCTCACATCTTGGTTGGCAAAAAATTGTCTTTTACATCTCTGATGACTACTTACAGATCTCCCCTCTGATTAAGTACAAAATACAATACATTCTCCTTTTCACTTGTAAACATACAATTACACTTTTTGCATTGTCATCTATATTGCAGTACACATTCTAATTACTAGCAAGGCATTCGTCATGAGTCCTCAAAATGATGATCTGTCTCGTCGAATATCTCCTCCTGCACAATTTGGTTAATACAGAAACTATGAATGAGAAATCTTGCAAAACAAGAAAGATAGGAATCTTGCCAAAAACTATGTTGGCCTTTACCTGTAAAAGTTCTTCAATGACATCTTCCATTGTGATTATGCCAACAGCTTCTTCTTCCTCAGGCAGCTTTGGGAGTGGATTGCCATCTATTTGTAAAATGTCCGAGTACATGTCTTTTGTCCACTTCCTACTCCTAGAACTGGTCCTGTATAAATTATTATTTGAGCTGTTGGGAAAGCTCTTCCACTTCTGCAGTGGTCTTTTGGTCTTCAAAACCTTCTCTTGGGGAGGCTTTTCACCATCAATGTCAATCTTCACATCTCTTGCTGAACCTATAATGTGAGAGCAAAAGTGTTATACAAAAAAGGCAGATTAGAATGAAACCCAATCATAAGTAAAATTTCGAGACGTGGATGTTTCAGGTAAATAAAATTTTCAAGACAGACTACAACAAATAAATGGGCTTCTACCATCTGCTGACTTGCTAGTGGGGTTGCTAGCAGGTTGTTCTGCAGTCTTGTTGCAACGCCTTACGACAACAGCCATATGGCTATGACCTTTCTGAAACTCATTCAAGATATCATATAATGGCAAAGTTTCTGCAACCCTATAATCAAATAGAGGTAGAGTATAAACTCAATGACTGAAAGAATGCACATGAACATTTTCCCAGAGAAATAAGATACCTTGGAATCCTGCGTATGGTAACATTCTTGACAGGAACTTCATCTTCTGGGTGAATTGTTAACAAATTCTTCACCTAAAGGATAGAATTTGAATATCAGAAAGAGAAAAGGATGCAAAAAAGAAATTGGCCTGCACTGTCCTCCCATCCATTCTAACCTGCCCTTTGCTAATCAAATGCCCAACATTTTGACATGATCATAGATCGAAAGATATGCAATTACAAGGAAGATAATTGGTGGATCAAATTAAGTGGATAAATTTCTGACATGCAATGCAAGCAATAAAAAGTACGGCTATTTATGCTTGGTTAACCCACTACTTTATCCATATAAGAGCAAGAGTAACCAACCAACCATGATATAGTAGAAATTCTAGGGCAAGCAGTTTCTTCCTAACACCTTACCAAGATATTCTTTAGCTCTATTATCAAATGAGTTGATGATTAGCTCCCAGTATTTGGAGATTGTTTTTCTACCGTCCAACGCACCTATCTAACACTTCAAAGAATGATGCTAACTCTCTATGTTACCAAATATTTCATCATATCGAGCAAACTAGATGAGTTCTGGATAGACCAAGTCTCGTAAAATTCATATTGTAAGAACGCCACATCAGAACATAAGCATATTCATCAATTCAACTCATGCAATTTCAAATAGAACAATTGCCAGAACTATTAATCTTCAATGGACATGAACTACGGAAATTAATTTTCAAATTACCAGAATGAGTCCAATTATGTTTGTGGGTTCCTCATAATAAACTGGCACTCTGCTGTGTCCTTTCTCCAATATTAGGTTCATCAAATTCCTGTCCATTACAAGTGGATGCCCATGCCAATGAGGATGATACTTATGCAAATGGTGCAAGTGGCTTTATGTTTAATACTCTTCAGAACATCTTACTTGTCAAGTTTGGCATTAATATCAACAGCAAAAGTTTCGGCTATTGGAGTCATGGCGTCACTTGCATTTTTCTCTGTGAGCTCAAGTGCTCCAGCAATAATTGTTGTCTCATCATGCGTCAGTTCTCCACCTTTTCCAGCCTAATAAAAATCAATCACAGGGCGATAAATGTAATCGCATGTAATGAAAAGAAAGATAGACAAAAGAATGTCTAACAGTTGTAATATGATAGGAGAAAAAACAAAACCTTGGAGACTTTTAGCAAACATGGAATGTAAGAATGGATGAAATGAATAGCATAACAAGTGGGAAAAAAAAAGGCTAAACAAGTATTAGATACATATAATAATTGATGACAAAATATGAATAAGTTAAGAGCTTCCGCTTGCCACTTGAATAAATTAAAGAGGTGTCAAACATACCTCATTACCATGCAAATTTACAAGTGTTTTCAACTCAGCTCTGCGAAAGAGTGCCACACGTCCATGGCCCAATAAAAAGTCCAGCAGCTGCAAAATCACCAAAAAGAAGGAAAAAGAAGAAGAAGAATTACTACATTGTAACACATGAAGTGACCAGATTGCTAGATTTTAGTGATGCAGAAAATTTAAGGATGGAAGTGTTTAACGCAATAGATATTACCTTGCTTATTGGAAAAGCAACAGGATAGCAGATCCAAACAAGAACCCGGACAAATGGGGCCACAGTTGAACCAATGGCCAAACCATGTCGAGAACAAACAGACTGTGGGATGATCTGTAGACACAAGTAGATAGCAATTAGGCCATGCACGGGCATCATGTTGCTGAAACATAAATGAATAAATGAAAGTAGCCACACAATATATAACATTGTTTCCAGTAGAACATGCTTTTTGTCTGTACAGAAAACAACATAATGCCGTCCTGCCATAATGCACCTAAGATGCAGGAACCCAAAGCCATAATTCAGTAAGACACTCCAGGAAGAATTGTGTTGCCTAAAATGTGATTAATAGCAAACGTACCATATGCCAAACAAGTTACACTCATTAGCTTTACTTTAGCCATATCTTTGACCATTTATCCTCATTTCACAGATATAGAACAAATGAAAATAGAGTCAAGGTTAAATCCTGCACCTCACCAAACAAAAGAATCAATGTCACTGAAATCAGAATAGCACCCCAAGCTGAAATCAAACCATCAAGGAAAATGGGAAGTGTCTGAAAAAGGGAAAAACAGTAGTCATTTTCCACATCTGTTAGTCTCTTCCAACACATCTGACCAAATAGCTTCTTCACAACATATTCAAATCAACGTACCTCCATGGCAGCAGCATTGCAAATAAGTAGGGTGCATAGCAACAGATGTTGATTTCTGACAACCGGCAATATCTTTGCTGTTAAGACAAGGAACATACAGTCAGCTTAAGAAATATACTTCATGCTATGAAACTTCTAAAGATTATACCGTCCAACACGGACCTCCGGATTTTCTACATTGATAGACATAAGAAAATCTTTAAGATGAAATACGTCTGTCACGTAAGATGCTTTTACTACACGTAAATAACACATTGAAACATAATGCTAGAGGCTTATTTGCAAATAACTTTTCGTCAGTGTACATACACCAATTCACCACAGCTGAAATTTTCCACAAAATCCTCTATTGTTTTCCCAAGCTAAACTACATGACTCGAGATCGTTGGTGAAAACCTGATTTTAAGTTTGCTTTGCAACTTCCAAAGAAAGTTCTCATAAACCCTCAACCACAATTGAAAGCTTTTCCAAAACCAGTCCATTAGACTTGGAACATTTCTCAAAAATAATAATCACTCCACGGTAGCCTCAATTACTGAAAACAGTTTCTTGGACCTTCGCCACCCAACCTTTTCTACCATTTTCTCAGCAACCAAAAACACAATCAAAATGAGATTATATCACCTTGTGTAAGCAATATATATGAATAGAAACCAAACCGAAACCATACCATCTGAACTAACTAGCACTCTGGTTTTTTTATTATTAATTATAAAATAGGCTAAGGACACGAACCTCAAACCTCTGGTACCATCCAAACGAATTTTTACATTTTAAATTTTATCCGCAACTAACTAGGATGTACGATCAAAACAAAAAATTAAATAAAAAGACAAATGAAGAATTACCGGCATGCTTGCGATCCTTGGGAGTACCAGACTTAGCAAGAACTTCAAGATCAACAAGACTCATAGACATGAGCCCCAAAGTGAGACCAGACATGAGCCCAGCGAACATAACCAGAAGCACTATTACCGCGATATGAATGAAAAAACCCGTCTCACAACAACTGTACTCCACTGCCATTGTCTAACCGAGCTCCAAACTCTCAATACAAAACTCTTTTGTCACAGTCCCATCACGGAATCAAAATCCCAAACGAACTAATTGCGGTTTCAAAACGACTGCGCTTTTGAGAATAACAATGGGCTCTTTCTAGAAAAAGAATCAGAATAACAAACAGGGGGAGAGAGAGGTGGGGTTTAATAAATAAATAGAATTAACTCACTGCACGCAAAGCACTGAAAAAGGTTCATATATTCCTTTCATGGAAAAATTTTGTTATATTTTTTTATATATAATTACCTTAAAAATTTAACCATTTTTTACCTGAATATGGAGAACAATTTTTTTTTTGCCCGGTCATTGAAAGAAGGGAAAATGAACAGCTACAACTCAGATTAGTCCCTGTCGTTTGCAAAATTATAAATAGGCCTGCACATTAACACTTTTTCTAACTAACTGTGATAGAGAAAGTTTAAGGGAATTTTATGAAAATAACTCAAAATTAAGGCTAATTTATAGGACTGTTCATTTACAATTTTTTTACCTTAGTCAAGAGTGGATATTTCTTGCCAGACAAGCATCTGATGAATGATAAGCTGTGGATGTGTAATTGATATGTTTAGTGAATAGTGTTACTCAATTCATGAGTGATTGATAAATGGTTAATAATATAAAATATTAGAGGTATTTATATAAAAATGATTCATGTTTTGCTAATAAAGTAAGAATAATAGTAAGTAGACTAATGTTATGAATTGTCTCTAATTCTAAGGTATTTTTATGAAGTTCTCAATATCAACAAATTTATGCATATTTATCGTTATATCTATAATTCCAAATATAAAAGAATTGAAGAATCAAATAAGTATTTTTACATTTTGATGAAGGGAAAAATGAGTTAATTAAGTTGAAACATAAGTAATTTTGATAAAATGATTGATTTAAGAATTGAAGAATCAAATATGTAGTAGCAGTATCAAGATTTAAGTTTATGGTATAATAAACTAAATTTTAGTAAAATCTTAATCTTTTCTGGAACATTTTAAAATTCCTGTACAATTTTTTCTTTAAAAAAAACATAATTTAAAAATTGGAACAAAATGAGAAAATCTTGAATTTGATTGATATCGGTATAGTAAACTTATGCACCTAGTTGTTATATTTCGAAAATATAAGGATAGTTTTGAAACTCACCCACAGGAAGGTAATAACGAATAATTTATGAGATATGGAGAGAGAAATAGAGAAATGTGTGACGGCAAAGTGTCTACAGGCCGTAGCATTTGCTGTCGGCTGTTGGTGCGGAGAAAAAGCTGTATATAGTTGTGCCTTGGTCTTGTCTGATTGCGACACGTGTCGTGCATAGGTGTCGTGATCCACAATATGCGGCTCTGATCTTTACGTTACGCCAACGTCTTAATCTCTGTGACAACGAACAATATCTTCTTTTCAAAGTTAATATTATTTAAACGTATTATTATTAAGTTTTATTACGTGTGGCTATTGCCACCCCCCGTCGGCATTCGCTAAATATTTTTTTATATTATTATTAAATTCGTTAAATGTATTCTCCTAATTTTTTTTTCTTAACCATACAAGTGGCAGAATTTTGTTTTAAACTGTAAACTTACGTACGCCTTCCTTGGTCGTAACTCGTAACTGCAATTTCACAAAAAAAGAAAAAACCGGTAAACATGGGAAAACAATGAAAATGATATATGAATATAAAACATGTATTTATAAATAAATAATAATTCGCTGTAATTCCTTATTAAACACAAGCCTCCACTCTATCTAGTTTCAGATTTGAGAATTTTTTTTTTTGGTCACAGGTGTCATGCCTAATGTTATAATTATAGAAATTAAAATCGGTAGATAAAAATCCCCTTTCTTTTTGTCTTTAATAGAACATGATGAGTCATTTTAACCGGTTTGGTTTGGTTTTGTCAAAAAAGCAAACCGAACCAAACCTGATTGATTTAAGGTGTTATGAACCGGATATAAACCAAATTTAGAAGTTGAATCAAATTACTTTGATTTGAGTCGAATTAGTTTTATATCATTCAATTTATAAAAGTTAATATTTTTTCTTTTATATTAGCCAAAATTTTCATTTTTTCTTTTATATTAGCCAAAAAATTTATAGTCTTCACTTATTGTTTTTTATGTCTTGTTGTAGAAAATATAAAAAAGAAATCAATAAAGGTGTGCTGCGAAAAGTAGTGCTCAAGTAAGAAAAGGATTTTATCTTAAAGCTATAAAATTAAGGGTACACGAGAGCATGAAGAAAGAAGAGAAGGGAGGGAAAATTGAGTTGTAATTGCTATTTTAATAAAGATTTTATTTTCTCTATCTATAAATATAGGCCAGAGGTTGAACCATAATAATTTTATGTGTCTTTTTATTATAATAGCCCTACTTAAATTAATTCTCTAATTGATCGAAAGTCTACGTCAACAAGTCCAATTCAATTATAGTTATTGATCATTCTTTTTTAAAAATTTTAACATTGAACCAATCATTTTTTATTTGATTTGATTCAAACAAAAAATTGATTAATTCATAGTTTCTGAACTATTTAGTTTTTACTTACCAAACCAAACCAAATGCCCATTCCTAATTTTACTAAGTTTATTTCAAAAATTAAAAGTGAATTTATTTACTATTTTTGTTTTCGATTTTGCCATTATCCCAAGACTACGGTCCAACTGAATAACAGTTGAACAAAACAGTGCAACTTTACAGCGCAACTTTAGCCCATTGGACGGTCTAATTTGGAGGCAAATAATTCAGAATTTTTTTAATCAATGTTTTCTTTTTTGAAAGATAAAATCAAATTTAGGAGTAAACCCCTAATACTATGATTATACATCTGAAATTTATTTAAAGAATGGATAAATTATAATTAGAAAATTCAAAATCTCGACTAATGATGTGAGGAGGCCACAATCATTAACCTAAAAGGTAATTATCAAATAAGTAATTAAAGCTAGGAAATGATCTGATCATGACATCGCCTAGTAAAAAACTAAATACTTCATAAATTTAGTAGTTTTTTTTTAAATAATTGAATATTTGGAATACTTTGTAGCTAGTAAAAATTTAGGGACCTGTGCGCAACAAATTACAAATTACATCCGTAAGTATAAAGTTCCAAAAAAAAATCTAGGATTCAGATGTTATTATCCCATTTATATACCGAAGAATAATAATATATACACTTAAAAAAAAAAGGAACGAGGAAGATTCTTCCGCGAATTAAAGATTATCGAACATCGGATAAATAATTTATTTAAATCAAAACCAAGCTGAAAAACAAATCCCATTTCCCTCTTTCCCACTGCGAACAGATCTGGATCGTGCTCTAAACTCGACCCATCTGATCGTTGATCTCAGGTAATTTGCTTAATGTTTTTGATTTATAGTGAATCGTTGGCTTCAATTTATTATTAAAATATGTTCGTATCACTTGTGATTCCTTGTCACCAACTAAATTTAGCTTTCATTTAGCTGAATTTTAGCTTTTAGTTGTAGTAGTCACTGGTAAAAGAACTGGGTATGCTTAAGATTCAAGAAAACTGTTTGCTGTAGTGGAAATGCCAACGAATCCAGTGATGGGTTATTTTAGTGGTTTTTTGGGAAAGCTGATTCTTAATGTAATGGAGTTTGGGTTTATATCTGAATGTACAAATGAAAAAGAGTAGAACTAACTTTGGAAAAGAGAATTCATTTTAGATTGTTTCTTAATTTGTTTTTGGTCTTGAAGGCTCTCCATTGTTACACAGTCATGTCAAGGAGGCCAGTGAATCCTGCTCGACGCCTTGCTGATGGTGGAAGCATCCCTTTTGTCGGTTCAGCACATTCAAAGTCACGCTCATCACCTTTGCTGTCTGTGATACTTTTGGCTTTGGTATGTTTTGTAGCATCATTGGGGAACAGATAAATTCCTGTTACTACCACTTACTTGTTGAACATAAATTCCATGCTGAGCATATTTTCAAAATGAAAGTAATTAATTATTGTTATACTTTTGTGAATTTTCAGGGTGCAGTACTCCTTATTGGCTATTTATACAGTGGGTCAGGTTCGTATTTTCTCTGTTAGTTTCATTACCTGTGGTGATGGTTCATGAAATTTTTCTTTTTCCCACAGCCAAGATCTGAAAGGAGAAAGTTTGTTTATTTCCAACTGCCATTGTTTTTTAAAAGCCATGGAAAAAAAAAATGCCATAGACGTTAAAAGTTAGTTTATGAACAGATTTTGACGTACTCTTCACTTTGGAACTTTGGAGTGGTTAAAGTCTACCATTATCAGCAACTGATTTGAGCTGTATTTGTCGAGTTTCAATTTTATCTTCTATTGTGTGTTTTGTGTTAACTTCTTTATGTTTCTGTTACAGGTAAAACAACCATTGAAGAAGAGGAATTAAGTAAAGTTGAAGGTAAAGTTGGTGTTTGTATTCTATTATTTTAGTTTTCATGCTTCTTAATATTTTGCATCCTGGATGCCAAAGGCTAGGATTTGATGGGCTAAAGGTTGGCATCCTTAGCATGAAAACTTATGCATTGGTCACTCTAAGCCTGCTTACTTGTAGGAAAGTAGAAAACTCTTATGGCATGTTTGGTTTGAAGAAATATAAGAAGAGGAGAGGAGAGGAAATGAAGAGAGAGGAAAGAAATACGAGAAAAAAAGATGAATTACATGTCCAACTAAACAATAAAAATGACATTGATTCTCTTTTACACTTATTTTCTCTCCCTTTGTTTCTTTTCCACTCGTCTCCTCTCCTATCATTTCTTCCAATCAAACATGAGCTTAAGTCAACAATCTTTTGAACAAGTGATGTTCTTTCACCATGCTTTTTTCCCCCCCTTCAAGTAGCGTTCATTTTAATATTTGTCAATATACGTTAGAGAGGTAAAATGGATATATATTTATTTCATCACTCTGATGTGTATTAAAACATATTAAAATGAAGAGGACTGAGCATGATTGAATTCTGATTTGTTCTGAAATAAATGGACCATCTATACTGCTGATAGTCCTTACTGCTGATAGTCCTTACTGCTGATAATGGCTAGCAGTTCCCTGCTTTATTCTCACAGTAGATGATCAACTCATAATGGTTCAAGAACCTAGTAGTTAATTTTTCTATTTAATTATGATGTCTTTATATTCTTTCGTGTCTGCACTTTTCTTCTCAAAGGTATTGAACAACACTGATAAATTTGCAGATGATCAATGATAACAAAACTCACTAGAACTAGCTCATTGTGTAACCTTTTTTATTTTTGTAAATGGGGAATGCTGATATCTTGACAAGAAAGTGTTAGTTTGTGCCATCCTTTTCCCTGTTCTTTCAATTTTTGCGTGGTACCACAGGCATGCAAATGGAGTGGATATGAAAAACTTCTCTTCAGCTCATGATTTCGATGATGCAGGCGGTGTTTCATGCACTTTAGAAGTCCAGAGAGCATTGCCTGTTCTTAAGAAGGCATATGGTGACAGCATGCTTAAAGTACTACATGTAGGACCCGAAACTTGTTCAGTGGTATCTAAATTGTTGAAAGAGGAGGATACTGAAGCATGGGGTGTTGAACCATATGACTTAGATGATGCTGATGCCAACTGCAGGAGTCTTGTGCGAAAAGGCATTGTGCGGGTGGCCGATATTAAGTTTCCTTTGGCCTATCAAGCAAAGTCATTTTCTCTAGTGATAGTGTCAGATGCTGTGGATTACTTGTCTCCGAAGTACCTTAACAGAACTCTTCCAGAATTGGCTAGGGTATCTGCTGATGGAGTAGTAATATTTGCTGGTAAACCCCTTATTTAGCTTTTTCAAAATATGTATATGAGACTATTGATATTCTTAAGTTCTTTTGATATATCATTTTTGTGTAGGCTATCCAGGTCAGCATAGAGCTAAAGTTTCTGAGCTATCCAAATTTGGGCGTCCTGTAAGTTATTGCTCGTTGCAGGATTTCAATTTGTTTTTAGTCCTCATAGGGCTTCTCAATTTCCTATATATTGGTTAGATTTGAACTAGACCGTGGACTTTTACAATTTCATTTGAATGCTCTCTTTGTTATTTCGGATTGATCACGTGCTAGCATTTAATTTGTTGAAAAACATAATTCATACATGTGTAATGCTTGATTGGTCAAAATACGACTGATGTCTTGTTTACTCATTTATGTGGGATTATTTTCGATTCATTTTGGTAAGTTTGGCTGCACAGGCACAGCAATTCAAGTTCTTTATATTGATGGAAGAAAGTTGACACCATGAGATGTTACTTTTCTGTAGGCCAAATTGCGGAGTTCAACTTGGTGGATACGGTATTTTCTTCAGAATAGCTTGGAAGAGAATGAAATAGCCGCGAAGAAGTTTGAACACGCTTCAGTTAAGAGATCTTATAAGCCAGCTTGTCAAGTTTTCCACTTGAAGTCATATCACTGAGAATCTCGGCAGCATATACTTTCATATTGAATGTAACACATTTGAAAACCGTGCTGGCTATCACATACCCGAAGGGTAAGTTATGTTGTGAACCAATTGTGAGACGTTAAATCTTTCATCCAAATATTTATATCAAGGGAGTGAGTTCGCAAGAAATGCCTTCCGCCTTTATGTATTCTTTTAGATTTTGGTTTGCTTCTAATCTTTTTGCTTGTTATAAGTGTATGCTAAGTTTTCTTAGTATGCCTAGACCCATATTTGTTTTGATAATTATATGACTATTAATTATCATTATTATTATTTTTTCATTTTAATGGTAAAAATTCATCAGACGGAACTGTGCCTCGATGTAATTTGCAATTCTAAGTGTCATCTTTTGTATGTTTTCCCTTGGAAATGGGGTCAGCTCAGCTTTTGAGGAACCCAAAAGGCTTTCAATTGACTTGAGCTTTTGTTTTAGCAAACAGTCCTAATGGAGTGTAATAAACTTCAACACGCTATGATATAGTTTTTGAATTGACTTGAGCTCTCTCTCTAAAGACCAGCTAAGGCATTTTTTTTCGTTTGTCTTCAGAGAAAACAGAACGGATCGGGTCCAACAATAATATGACTTTGCTGTACTCATTGCAATCGAAGAACAAGAGGTGGCAAGATGGGTCATTGGATTGTGTTCATGTTGTGTTAAATTTAAGTCGATTTAAACCTGATCTATTTAATAATCGTGTTAAAATATTGAGACCCAAACCCGATAAGGAAAAATAATCGTGTTAGCTAATAATCCGCTTATTTTTTATATATTAAACAAAATTTATATCAAATATTTACACACTGTTATTCATACATACATGCATACATATTTTATCGATATTATAAAATATATATATTTACCAAAATATTATACATTTATACTATTGAAGTTTTAATTATATATATATATATATATATAATGTTATATATCGATATTATAAAATATACGTAGCTACTAATATTTTATACATTTACACTATTGAAGCTCTACATATATATAAAATTTTATAAATAAAAAAATGTGTTTATATTCATCCTTTCAAAATATAAAAATAAAAGAGAGAATTATCTCTAATATTTGAGTTTTGATGACAAAAACTAATAAATTATTTTAAAATAAAAAATATAATCATGTCATTGATCAAGTAAATGGGTCAAGAACTATAACTTTAACCAGACATGAGAAAAAATCATGTCGACCCGAGACCCGGCCCAGTTAATAATCGTGTTAAATTCAATTTCAAACGCATTTTTATTAAAAATCGATTGTGTCAAATTTTGCCAGTTCTACGAGGAATAAGGATGATACATACACACTAAGTGAAAAAAGGATGATTTTATTTCTAAAATGGTAAAAAGAAGACGATGAACAAGCTATTTAGGTACTCCCAAAATTCTATTAATTAATGTAATGCATCACCAATCACAATCATTATCGAATGGTGTATTGAATTTGAAATTGGGTGGTTGATCGGTCATACACGAGGAATAATGAAGGTACATACACACTAAGTCAAAAAAGGACAATCTTATTTCTAAAATGGTAAAAAGAAGAGGACGGACAAGCTACTTAGGTACTCGCAAAATTCCATTCATTAATGCAATGCAACACCAATCACAATCACTATCGAAGGGTGTATTGAATTTAAACTTGGGTGTATTGAATTTAAACTTGGGTGATTGATCGGTCATACACGAGCAACAATGAATGTACATACACACTAAGTCAAAAAAGGACAATCTTATTTCTAAAATAGTAAAAAGAAGACGACAGACAAGCTACATAGGTACTCGCAAAATTCTATTCATTAATGCAATGCATCACCAATCACAATCATTATCGAAGGGTGTATTAAATTTGAAATTGGGTGATTAATCGGTCATACACGAGGAATAATGAAGGTACATACACACTAAGTCAAAAAAGGACAATCTTATTTCTAAAATGGTAAAAAGAAGAGGACGGACAAGCTACTTAGGTACTCGCAAAATTCCATTCATTAATGCAATGCATCACCAATCACAATCACTATCGAAGGGTGTATTGAATTTGAACTTGGGTGATTGATCGGTCATACACGAGCAACAATGAATGTACATACACGCTAAGTCAAAAAAGGACAATCTTATTTCTAAAATAGTAAAAAAAGAAGACATAGGACAAAATTCTATTCATTAAGCAATGCATCACCAATCAAAATCATTATCAAAGGGTGTATTGAAAAATTCCATTCATTAATGCAATGCAACACCAATCACAATCACTATCGAAGGGTGTATTGAATTTAAACTTGGGTGTATTGAATTTAAACTTGGGTGATTGATCGGTCATACACGAGCAACAATGAATGTACATACACACTAAGTCAAAAAAGGACAATCTTATTTCTAAAATAGTAAAAAGAAGACGACAGACAAGCTACATAAGTACTCGCAAAATTCTATTCGTTAATGCAATGCATCACCAATCACAATCATTATCGAAGGGTGTATTGAATTTGAAATGGGTGCTTGATCGGTCATACACGAGGAATAATGAAGGTACATACACACTAAGTCAAAAAAGGACAATCTTATTTCTAAAATGGTAAAAAGAAGATGACGAACAAGCTACTTAGGTACTCGCAAAATTCCATTCATTAATGCAATGCATCACCAATCACAATCACTATCGAAGGGTGTATTGAATTTGAACTTGGGTGATTGATCGGTCATACACGAGCAACAATAAATGTACATACACACTAAGTCAAAAAAGGACAATCTTATTTCTAAAATAGTAAAAAGAAGACGACAGACAAGCTACATAGGTACTCGCAAAATTCTATTCATTAATGCAATGCATCACCAATCAAAATCATTATCGAATGGTGTATTAAATTTGAAATTGGGTGATTGATCAGTCATACACGAGGAATAATGAAGGTATATACACGAGGAATAATGAAGGTACATACACACTAAGTCAAAAAAGGACAATCTTATTTCTAAAATGGTAAAAAGAAGAGGACGGATAAGCTACTTAGGTACTCGCAAAATTCCATTCATTAATGCAATGCATCACCAATCACAATCACTATCGAAGGGTGTATTGAATTTGAACTTGGGTGATTGATCGGTCATACACGAGTAACACAACAACTTTGGGATTGTGACATTTTTTTTTTAATTTCTATATAGGTTAGTTCGCTATCTTAGAGTTTTCTCTTTAAAAAAGATTCAGGGGAGAGCTTTACTCTTTATACTATTACTAAACTCAATAATATTTCCCACTTCCCAATCTCATAATTGTAAAAATCAACAACATTAACAATTGCTCGCTTACTTCTGTCTGTGATGTTGAGGCTCTTTCTCTTGCTAATACTTCTGCTTAATTTGGCAACATCATCACTCACTGCTATTGAGTATACCAAAAATGACTTCCCACCTGGCTTCATTTTTGGTTCTAGCACTTCAGCTTATCAAGTTAACAACTAATTCTAACTTCTTCTATCAGCTATTTGATCTATTTTAGTTTACACTTTTAGTTTGTTAATTAGGAAAAGAAGAAAAAAATAGACACATCAAATTCTCATGATATGTAACATGTAATAGGTAGAAGGGGCAGCAAATGAAGATGGAAGGACTCCCAGCATTTGGGATACCTCTACACATGCCGGTCAGTTTTGTTCTTTCAGATTAAAAATGAGTTTTCCCAAACCTCTTAGTTTATCATCACTCCTTGTTATATTCATGATTGTATATGCTGAGGTTTGCATTGAAATTAAAAAGGGTCCATGCTTGTTTGTGAGATTTTAGATATCAAAGCTTTACTCGTAATAATTTTCATTGATTTACTATAACTGTATTTATAAAAAATTTATAAATTTAACAGCTGTGTTGGGTTTTTTCTTCTAAATTTTCAGGAAATGGTTCTGACACTGGAGACATAGCATGCGATGAGTATCATAAGTACAAGGTGGATATGCCATGCCTTAAATCATTATGGTTCTTCATATACAACTTGAGTAAAATTCAATTACAGTTCATTGTCATTTTGTCTATTGAAACTAATTGAATTGGTTATACAACAATAACCAACCAATTGTTGGTTGATTTTGCTTGTACATACAAAACATTGCATCTTGTAGCATAATGATACATGTGCAATCCATGTGCTTTTTTTTAGGAAGATGTGAAGCTCATGGTAGACACAGGCCTAGATGCCTATAAATTTTCCATCTCATGGTCAAGACTAATTCCAAGTATGATAAGTTACTCCTGTCTATTATGAACCATATAACAATTATGCAATTTTTGAATCATTCTTACATATTCTTCTCATTTTCTTTTTATCTTTTCTATTCAGATGGGAGAGGACCTGTCAATCCAAAGGGTTTACAGTACTACAACAATCTCATAAATGAGATAATCAGCTATGGTTGGTTCAGTTTTTCATCACTACTGATAGTAATTCAATTTCTTTGCATATATTTAAGGAAAATACTTCTAATATCTCCAATATACCATTTTTGTTTGAATCAAGTAGGAATCCAACCGCATGTCACATTATACCATGCTGATCTTCCTCAGGCACTGGAAGATGAATATGGCGGATGGACCAATCGAATGATTGTGTATATTTTTTAGTTCTTTGTGGTTTTAGCTTATCCTTTTGTGTTTGGTTAAATAACCAAGTCAATTAAAGTGTTGATGCTGTGTTTGTATTCTCTTTATTTTAAATGTAGAAAAGACTTCACAACATATGCAGATGTATGCTTTAGAGAGTTTGGTGATAGGGTTTCATATTGGACCACTTTGAATGAGGTAAATGTATTTGCCTTGGCGGGTTATGACTTAGGAATTATACCACCTAAACGATGTTCTCTTTCAATCAACAACTGCTCTAGAGGCAATTCTTCCACTGAGCCATACATGGTAGTTCATCATGTTTTGTTGGCACATGCATCGGTTGCAAGATTGTACAAAAAGAATTATCAGGTAACATAAAAAAAAATTTCATTCATATGCTTTAGTATTCCATCTAGAGTGTAACTTAGTCAATCATTTATCCTTTCAGTTATTTATATTGAGTTCAACAAGAAGTATTTGGCTTCAGCACCAAACATTTATAGTCTTTCTTGTTAAAATAGAAATTTTGTGTCTACAAATTACTTCCTTAAATGTAATTTTTGCCATTGTAATATCTCATGTTCCTTTGAGTGTATGGGAGAAGCCTAGTACTTATAAAGGGTTATCCACATCTTAATTTGCAAGACACATTCAAGGGTTTGTGGGCACCCTAAAAATAAATTCGTAAAGGCTTAGTATCAAAACGGAAAATATCTTACCAAATCCAGGTTGAGTCGTAAATGATGGTATCAAAGCCATTCATGACTAGAAGTGTGGGAGTTAAGGTTCTAATCTTGGTAGGTTCTATGTGCTTGGCTATGAGAGAAACCTAGTGCTTATAAGGGGTGATCCACGCCTTAATTAGCAAGATACATTTTGAGTGTATGGGCATCCTGAAAACAAATCTGTGACAGCTTAGGCGCAATGCAGACAATTTCTTGTCAGGGTTAGGTTGGGTCATGACTGCCATGTCTAAAGAAAATTGGAAAAATCACGACACATGGTGATGCAGGACAAGCAACATGGGTATATAGGACTAAACATCTACGCATTTGGGATTTTTCCTCTTACAAACTCAAAGGAGGATGCAATTGCAGTTCAAAGATTCCATGATTTCCTAATTGGTTGGTATGATAATAATCTATATATCTTGAGTTCTCTGTTTGGGTCCTCTTCCATATAATGTCATTTTTTCCATTAATCTAATTATTTTAAATTTTAGCTATAGCTAATATTTATATATGTACTGAATTTTAGGATTGTAAATCCGTTAATGTACGGAGACTATCCCAAAATAATGAAACAAAATGTTGGCTCAAGACTTCCAACCTTCACTGATCGTGAATCCCAACAGATTAAAGGTTCAGCTGACTTCATTGGAGTGATATACTACAGCAATATTTACATCAAAGACAATCCCAATAGTCTGAAACAGGATCTCAGAGACTGGTTATTGGACACAGCAACAGATGGTGTTGGTATGTTCTCTACATATCATTAGTCTTGCTTTGCTGAAAAATGGCTGAATTATACATGAGTTGATTCCTTTTTGACTCAATCAAGTTTGCCTAATCAAACTCATCTGTGACTTAATTTCAATCTAGAACTTACACATAGTGGTGCTTATATGCTTACTGTATGGTAACTGTGTAAACTCATTATACATACCAAGTTGACAAGTCATTTTTTTTCAAAAATATTTTCTGCCTAATTAAGAAACTAAAACAATTGACTGATTGTGGCAGTTAAAGCGGATATCACTGCATCATCAAATAAGGTGGGACTTTTAAGTAGATAATCAGAGTATTTGTTTAATTTACTTGATTTACTTCACTACATTCCTAATTTTCTTTGTTTGACACAATTTTTAATACAGCCCTCAGGCCTGGAAATAGTGCTGGAGTATTTTAAGCAAGTCTATAGCAATCCTCCTATTTACATTCATGAAAATGGTTCTCTCTCTCTCTATCTCTCTATTTATTTGTCTATCTATTTATTAATGGTCTTGATGACTAACTAGAGTAAGTAAACTCGCATATGCTTATATTCTTCTTTAACGTATTTAAAAAGGTAACAGATGAAGAATCAAATAGCTAAAAACTAATCGTGCTGGCTGGTCAACTACTTGAAAAAAATTTTGTGCTCTCTTTATTTGAGTATGCTACAAGATATGGTAGTGGCTAATTGCACATAAAAACGTACCTTACAATAGCATGCATAAATGGGAAAAAAATAAAAAAGGAAAGAAAGCCCTGCAATTACAATAACATGCATAAAAGGGAAAAAAAAAAAAGAAAGAAAGGCCTGTAGTGACTATTCTCATAGTGGCAATTGTGGTCTTGCATTAAAAGATAGTTGTTGTCAGATGCAACATTAATATGATATAGTCAATACTTATTTCACTCTTTTTTATTTTCTAATTTGTTTTGCTTTATCATCAAATGATTTTTACTAGGTTTGGGCACCCTAAGCAATTCATCATTGGAAGATATATCCAGGGTTAAATATTTGCATAAATACATTGGAAGTATGCTTGATGCTGTGAGGTATACCTATTTTCTGCCAAAGTAGACCCCTTGAATGTCTTTTATATTTTCCTGAGGGCGAGAAATAGCTCATACACATTCGACTCAAAATATTTTAACAAAAAATTTTTGTATTATGGAATGGGTTTGACTGTTGGCATTATGTAAATGTTGAGCTTTTATAAAGTCCATTGTTTCATCTCCTTTTCATTTTTCCTGAAAATAAAGTTGCGTGATTTGTGTGCATGATCTAACTTCTTTACTGTTGGCATTTTATTCTTGGAAAAATGGAAGAAATGGATCAAATACAAAAGGGTACTTTGTGTGGTCTTTCTTGGACTTATTCGAGTTGGTGGATGGCTATAAATCAAGCTACGGCCTGTACTATGTCGACCGACATGATCCGAATTTGAAGAGATATCCTAAGCTCTCCGCACATTGGTATTCACAGTTCCTGAAGGGAAGAAGTGTGAGATCAGATGCCATCTTCACTCTGGAGAAAAGTAATTCAAGTCTTTCTTATGATCTTAACTTTCAGTAGGCTAAGATCTATGCAAATAAAGGATTGCATTGCTTTTCTTGGGGGGAAAAAAAATTTGGTTCCTTGTCTTCTTATGATCTAACTCTACAATAAGAACCAAATTCTACAATTACAGTATCATGATTAATAAAGTTCATAAGATTTCTTTTTAATTATCTATTGATTTCTTGGGGAACAATGTACATTTTTCTGCTAAAAAGAATTATATATTTTTTTTAATTTTGTTTTCTAGTTTTTGTACAAGAAAACTCCTCGGAATGCTCTCAATATTCAGCTCTCTACGCCAAACAGTCAAGCACAAAATAGAAATTTATAAAGAAGTTTAGTTCCGATTAATTTTTCTACAGCCAGAGAAGGAAAACCGATTAATTACATGCATTGCTAGCTAGAAATTAACTTTGTATCAGCTGTCTTATCTTTGTTAGAAGAATTTTGAATGTGTAACTCAATAAGGCAATTTAAAAATTCGTGGATAGTAGTAATTAACAGCTCCAATTTGTATAATTATGGAAACACTTAAATTAATAAAATTGGACATACGTTTATCTCCATTTGGTATTTTGATTATCAAGTAGTTGTTTAATTTAGTTTCTTTGGCATTTTATAATATTTATTCACTTTTATTTGAAACAAAAAATTTAATTTGAGGCAGAGATGACCGATGGGTTGGGTAAAGAAAAACCAAGCCCAAACCCTTAAAAACCATGTGAAAATTTGGACGGGACGGCTCGGGCCTGGGCTTTCCAAAGAACCGAAACTCATTCAAAAAAGTAGCTTGCATACATAGAGGGCCGCAGGGGCAAAGCGAATTTTAACAAGTATGAGACGCAATTAATCAATTATGAACATTTGAACAAAGTCTTTTAAAAAATAAAATCATAAAACCCGAGGGATTTAATTGATTGATTTTACAAACGTTTGGATTATTTGTTTTTATCGTCAAACAGAAAGGACTACAATGCAAATTGTAAAAAAAATGAGAATTAAAAACATAAAACCAGAACTGCCGAACACGATCAAGCTCTGCAGCACTATCACTCTCCATCTCCCATGGCCACCGGAGGCCACCACATCCACCTACAAAACAACCGAAAAAAATTCTCACTTTTGCCCTTACTCTCGCTTCTGATTTTCGCTTCTATATTCCTCGTGCTCTCTCTCTCCAGCAAGACCTCCATTTCGTCTTCTTCTTCACAAACATTTCGACTCGAACGCCCATCCGAACCACACCCGACAAACTCCTCTTCCCGATTCGGGGTGTGCAATTACTCCGAGGGCAAGTGGATCTACGACCCGAAGTTTAGATTCAATCACAAGTACGATGGCTCGTGTAAGGAGATTTTCAGGGGATGGAATTGTCTACTCAATAATAAATCCAACGCTAAGGAAATTGCCGCGTGGCGATGGAAACCTCATGGCTGTGATCTTCAGCCCTTGGATCCTCTCCAGTTTCTGCAGACTTATAGAGATACGAACATTGGTAATTATCAAAGCGCATTGAATTAGTTAATTTTTTTATTTTTAAACAATTTACTTTTTAGGTACTTTGAGCTTGTCTGCTTACACCAAAGTGCTTTCGAATAAAAGTACTTGTAAAGTTTGGGATTTGGAGTGGAAGTAGGGTCTGTTTGGTAGAACTTCTTGAATGGTGTTTTTTTTAGTAGAAAGAGCTTTTAGTATATGTTTGGTATGGCTTTTGTTGAGGACAAATGTGCTTTTGTTATTCTAAAAGCTCTTTTTGTTGTGAATCTATTGGTGGCTTCACCACTTCATGTTTTTTCCCAGAATCCCACGTAGGAAGGGTGTGACTTCCGTGGCCGTTAGCTATGTGTTGAAATGGTATGTACCAATATCAAGGCTTTCAATAAGCCACATAATGAGGTGCTTTATTTAGTGCCTTGTGTTTAGTTCAGTTTATTTATTTATTTATAACATGTTATTAGCATGACAATGATGGGGGAGTGTTGGAAATAATGGTGGCTTCACCATTTGTTGATTTTTTAAATAGAGCAAGTCCATATTAGCCATTATACAAGGTGTTTAAAAAACTATCTCTTGAGGTTTCTGAAAGAAACTATCTTTCTTGGATGCCAAAATGCATTTACAAGCTAAGGGTAGTGGACGTCACACTCTTCTGAAATGGGATTTTGGGTAAAAACCATTAAGTGGTGAAGCCACCACTTGATTCACAACACTCCCCATCGTTTTCTCTTTAATGCCTTTGCCCAAAATCGCACATCAGAAGCTTTTGAGCTGCACAACCCTTAGCTTGCTACACACACACACACACACACACACTACTTGTTGAAATGATATGTATCAATATCAAGGCTTTTAATAAGCTGAATAATGAGGTACTTCACTTGGTGCCTTGTGTTTAGTTTCTCTTTTTTTCAAATTTATAAATTATGTTTGAAGTAAAGCTTTTGGATTTTCAAGAGGCAAAATAACTTTTCCAAATTTTTGCAAATGTGAGAAAATAGCTAAGATAATTTCATTAATTCCACAATAACCTTACGTATATTCCAAATCTGGCAATCAAGATGTAAGTTCTGAATACTAATAAATTAACAAGTAGAAATGATGCCTGCACTGCTATTCCTCAACCTGCGGTCATCATGCCAAGATGATGGGTTTGTTTCTAGCATTTAAATTTTTGGTTGAGTTGGGTTGTGTATAATAAGTAAGTGTATTGTGGAATTAATGTGATTGTCTTAGGGTATTTTTGACATTACATATAGAGACAAAATAGCTTCTTGAAAGCCTAAAAGCTGTACTCCAAAAATAACCAAGCAACACCAAAAAATTTGAACACTGCTTTTGAAATAAAAAAACAAAAAGGACTTTTGGCCTCTACAAAAGCCATAGCAAACATACACTTAGTTGTCTTGGCTTTTAGGATTGCTTTGGTATAGACATTCAAGTAGAGCCTTGATTACTTGGTTGTCAACGAACCCTTCTAGTATATGTCTTTATTGTGTATTACAATGGATGAAAGCCCTGCCTCTTGGATAAAATTTATTGGGAAATTATATGGGAAGTGAAGCATTACTCATTAATTTATTAGACAAATTTGTTAATGCAATGTTATGATAGTAATGAAATAAAACGAGGGTATTTTAGGCAATTTACATCGATCTTCTAGTGGACTTCTAATTGTAAATATAAGTAGATTGTATTCATTATAAAAAAAGGGAAAAAAATCCTTAAAAAGAAAAAAGCTCCACGACCTCTATTTTCGAAAGCATAAACTTTGAGTTTTTCCTTGTGTGGAGATACCGGAGATGGCAATTCTCTGCATAAGCTATACAGTTGTACTCCAGTTACAACTGAATGATGCAAAAGAACATTTAGCGAGTACACTTACAAGTTGTTGGAAACATTCTAAGTTTTGTTACATTTTCTTGTTAGTCAATCGGGAGTTCGGGTGAGTAAGAATGCTTTTGCGATGTGGATTTTATTTTCAAAGGGAATTGTGCAATTTTTTTGGAGCTTATGAATGTTGAACAGTGCAGGATTTGTTGGAGACTCCTTGAACAGGAATATGTTTGTGTCTCTTTTTTGTACTTTGAAATGCGTGTCAAGTGATGTGAAGAAGTGGCGCCCAGCTAGGGCAGATCGTGGGTTTACATTTCTTCAGCACAACCTCACTATTGCTTATCATAGAACGAACCTTTTGGCACGTTACGGTAGGTAAGCCATGTTTGTTGTGGTATTTTATGTGTTAGTTTATCAACATATCGTGTAAAATTAGGTGTCATCATTCAATGACTTTTTTTTTTGGTTTTAAACTTTGAAGTTTGATGTGATACTGCTTTGTTTACCTCTTCTCCTATGGGAATATCAGCTGCATGACATTTCATGGATATGTGCAACCTATGAATTATTCAACATGACATACAACATATTTTGTTTTAATCTTTGTTGTTACATGATTTGATTCACAGTGTATGGGAGAGTGAAAGCTTTTTGATGTTTGTGTTGCATTTAATATAGACTGGTACTCCTGTTCAAAGCAGGTGGTTAGCTAATGCTTATGGTGGTGAGTTGGAGGCCCTTGGATATAAGGAGGGATATAGAGTTGATGTTGATATTCCTGACAGGACATGGGCAAAGGCTGTAAGCTTCCATGATATTCTAATATTTAACACAGGACACTGGTAAATTTCTTTTCTTTATGCTATAACAAATTGTTATTAGTTTGATGTTTCGCTAAATGGTCGGATCAAATGCATGACTATCATGATTGACACCCTTTGGATATGTGTTTTTTCAAGTTTTCTGGCAGCTTTTGGAATGTTTCTGTGGCAAATAGTAAAATGTAATCTATATTTCATTGACACATTAACCAGTTTCCCATTAACGCCAAAGTTTTTGTTCTTATTATGAAAAGTTTCTACCGTGCAACATATTTTGCTTATCCATTGTACTTGGAATTTTGGTTTTTGCACATAGGTGGTGGCCTCCTGCAAAATTTGACCCTGTGAAGTCACCTATGCTTTTCTTTGAGAAGGATAAGCCTGTTGTCCCTCCTGTGCAACCCAATGTTGGTTTGGATATGGTCTTAAAACACATGGTATTACTTTGAATGTATTTATTTACATAGTAGTTGCCCCTTAGAAAATCATAAGCTTAGATTGTGAATGCATGCACTCTGCTGATACTGGATATTCTCGGGGTTGGATAGGCGAAGAAATTCATTGCTTTAGAACAGATTAATGTTACCTAATGTTGCTGATGTTTACAGGAAGCCATGAGTGTCCTTTTTTCACTCTGCATACATCATTAGTGTGTTGATATATAAATTGGAGTTATGAGTATATCCTCGGTTAGATGTGTATATTTTCTCATATGATACTTATGATATGGTGACAGATACATTATGTTGAGAAAACTGCACGTCCAGGTTCGATCAAACTCTTTCGTACACAGTCGCCAAGACATTTTGAGGGAGGTGATTGGGACCAAGGAGGTTCATGTCAATGGCTACAGCCTTTATTGCCTGAGCAAGTGAGTCACATTTAACAGCTTTAAGTTAGATTGCGTATAATAATTAGTTAAACTCTTTGCATACTTACAATTGAATCACTAGGAGCATCAATCTCTTTTACACGACTGTGTTTTATTAAACTTTTGTTACACAGTGTCAAGAAATGATTTAAGAGGTTTTATTTCATTCTGTTTCAGGTTGAAGAACTTTTCTCAGTGCACAATAATGGAACAAATGTAGAAGCGCGCCTGGTGAATCAGCACCTGTATGACGCCGTCAAGGGCTCAAATTTCCAAATTTTGGACATTACCCACATGAGTGAGTTCAGAGCCGATGGTCATCCCTCTACAGTTGGGGGCAAGAAACACGATGATTGCATGCACTGGTGCCTACCAGGAATTACAGATACTTGGAATGATTTGTTTGTAACAATTCTGAACAATGTTAAGGTTAGAACCTGATGTACGAATTATTTATAGTCTGATTATATTCTTTTTGGTTACTTTGAAGTTCTTTCTCAAATGCAAAATTGATCAAAATAATTAGAAAAATAAAAGGAAATAAAATGCCATTACATTGCCCTAAAATTACACACTGTAACATTGATCTAAACAAGAATTAATTTATCGAAACTTGTGTATATTAATTTAGCAGTGTCATTTATTGTATAATACAGCAACAGTAGTGTAAAGAAACTCAATCAAGCTCGACGGTCCATCCCGTCTTGTCCTCAATGCTGCCAGTTTGAATTCCTGTTAGCATTTCATATAGCTTTTGCCCCACAGTCCCTGCTCCTCTTTTGTACTCAATCCTGCGTGATTTCACACTATTCGAAAATAAATACTGTTGTAAAACTTTAATTTAAACTATGATAATATGTAATTAGCATGCCATATTACGCACCTTTTATCCTGATAAGTTATGCTGCTAACAGAATTAACCACCACTGCAGTTCCTGTGCAGAAAACTTCTTCAGCATCAAACAATTCCTCCACCGGTAGGGCACGTTCTTTAACCTAATAATAGTATGGTTAGTTGACAAAACCTTTTATAATAGTATACGAGGTTTTTGAGAGCAAATCTCGTTCACGTAAGCGATTTAGTAAAAATAATAATTATAATAATAACAAAAAATGAAGAGATACCTGGTAACCCAAAACGTGGGTGATTTCGATGATAGGTTTTCGAGTGATTTCAGGTAGAATAGTTCCGATCGTTGGTGGAGTTAAAATTTCATTTCCTTGAGCAAATTATTTCAAAACTAAATTCTTTTTTTTTTAAAAAAAAATCAACATAAAGTGAATTTATCTAGGTGATAATTAATAAAAAAAAATTTATCTTACCTTTACGAGAAAAATATTACTGGTAGAAACCTCCTCGATGTATTTTTCGGCATTAAGGAACAAGACATCGACGAACCTTTTGGCCTTCGCTTCATCAATTGGTTTGTAAATCTACAAGGAAAATACATGGCAGGATCTCAATTTAAATAGTGATAGTTCTGATTAGTAAACAAAAATTTCCTGGAAGTCGCAAAGTTGAAATGTATGCTCACCGTACCATAATTAGAAACAGCCTTGACTCCTCCAGTTCCTCCAGGAGTAGCTCGACGAAATTTTTCCTCAACCAAATCTAGTGCACCCTGTTACATAATCCGAAATGGGTTTCAAGGCCTTATTCTTTAGATTATGTAATCTTTTTTTTATTAAAAAAAAAATAATGTGTTAAAGATGATCAAGAACCTTACCTTATGATATTTGCCCACAGGGGAAGCATAAGTTATGAACATTCTTTTTGCACCTATACGTATTCATCACAATCCATGCACAAACTTTTAAATCAGCAAAATTTTAGACAGGTGACAGAAAAATTAGAGTATTAATTAACTTATACATAAAACATTTTTGTCAAAATTAACATTACTTTACCCATCGCTTGTTGGAATGAACAGTTTGCTTTACTGCATTAACAAATTGTTCAACAGTGGGTGCCTGCATGAACAAATTATGAAAGGAAAAGAGATAAAACGTAATGGAGTCTACTAGCGAAATAATCAATTGGGAAGCCAAAAATAATTTTTATATTGAACCCACAAAAAAAAAAAAATCTTATGACTTTCTGTTCCTTCTTTAAAATGAACAGATAAGGATAAAAATCAAAGTCAAAAAATTTATCTAAAGGGTGAGAGAGAGGGGGAAAAATAAAATAAAAAGGCAAATGATGAGAGTTATTATTCATAATGGTATATCTTAATATGATTAAACGGTTGTTTGTTTTTGTTTTATTTTTGGTTCGACTGAAACTCAAAGCTTGATATATATATATATATTATCATTTCAGTATTGGAAAAAGAAGTCACAAAAAAAAAAGGATCATGAAGTCGGAAAAACAAATACAAAAAGAACATGATGAATTTCCTGGAGAAAATAATTGCTTATTAACAACAACGTGCCCAAAAAGGAGATTATATTTCATATCTCGTGCATTACTTCTTTCTCAGTATTAGAGTGATCATGAAGAAGAGATATAAATTTGAGATTATTGACACACCTTAGACAAAATCGATCCTGCTTTTCTTGAAGTTATGCTCCACTTTCTGAAAAAATCACTTACTTTTAACATGTTTGTTTGTTTCCTGAGAAAATGAGAGAGAGCAGAGTGTCTAATTACAACACAAAAAACTCCCTCTATATGTGTAGAAGTTGCAAGCCAACCGCTGGGTCCTATGAGCACTTTGAAGGGTTGGTTTGTCAAAACCAGATGAGCATTTTCAAATATATATTAAAGCATTCACTCATGCCAAACTATTACAATGACACTTTTATTCAAGTTAAAATTTGTTTTACCATTTGAGTCTCTAATAAGTTTTTAATAACTTATTTACTTTTGGTATTAAAACAACAAGAGAGAAAAGAGTTGATTTATTTATTAAAAAAATTGTATTTCTTATGCTACTACTTTAACTCTAAAAATTAAAATAGAGTTGTAAAAATTTTATCAAAAACCTCAAGTGATACGAACAATATCTATTAGGTACCAAAGCTTCATTCTCCCTGTTAATAAATAACGAATATGGGCTAATTTTAATTCACATGTGATGTTTTAGGCCCCATCTATGGTCAGATACCACAAATTTTGAATATCTAACAATACTTCACTAATTTTCCAGCTCTACTAGGAACAATGACGGTACATACACACGAAGTCAAAAAAGGACGATCTTATTTCTAAAATGGTAAATAGAAGACGACAGACAAGCTATCTAGGTACTCATAAAATTCCATTCATTAATGCAATGCATCACCAATCACAATCATTATCGAAGGGTGTATTGAATTTGAACTTGGGCGATTGATTGGTCATGAGAGACAACGACGGTACATACACGCTAAGTCAAAAAATGACCATCTTATTTCTAAAATGGTAAATAAAAGACAACAGACAAGCTACCTAGGTACTCATAAAATTCCATTCATTAATGCAATGCATCACCAATCACAATCACTATCAAAGGGTGTATTAAATTTGAATTTAGGTGATTGATCGATCATACATGAGTAACACAACAGCTTGGGGACTGCGACAATTTTTTTTCTTTTTAATTTCTGTACAAGTTAGTTCGTTATCTTAGAGTTTTCTCCTTAAGAAAGATCAAAGGGAGAGCTTTACTCGTTATACTACAAAACTCAATAATGTTTCCCACATCCTAATCTCATAATTGTAAAAATAAACAACATCAACAATCGCTCGCTTACTTCTGGCTATGATGCTGAGGCTCTTTTTCTTGGTATTATAAAATATACGTATTTACTAAAATAGTATACATTTATACTATTGAAGTTTTAATTATATATATGTAAATAATATTATATATCGATATTATAATATATACACGTTTACCAGTATTTTACTCATTTACACTATTGAAGCTCTAAAGTATATAAAATTTTATAAATAAAACAATGTGTTTATATTCATCCTTTCAAAAAATAAAAATAAAAGAGAGAATCACCTTTAATATTTGAGTTTTGATGACAAAAATCTATAAATTATTTTAAAATAGAAAATATAATTGTATCATTGACCGAGTAAATGAGTTAAGAACTATAACCCTAACCCGACATGGAAAAACATCATGTCGACCTAGGACCCAGCCCATTTAATAATCGTGTTAAATTCAACGACCCATACCCATTTATTCATGTCGGGCAATCGGGTCATGTCAAATTTTTCCAACTCTAGGAGGAACAATGACGGTACATACACACTAAGTAAAAAAAAGAACGATTTTATTTCTAAAATGGCAAAAAGAAGACGATGGACAAGCTACCTAGGTACTATCAAAATTCCATTTATTAATGCAATGCATCACCAATCACAATCACTATCGAAGAGTGTATTGAATTTGAACTTTGGCGATTAATCGGTCATACATGAGAAACAACGACGGTACATACACGCTAAGTCAAAAAATGATGATCTTATTTCTAAAATGGTAAATAGAAGATGACGGATAAGCTACCTAGGTACTTGTAAAATTCCATTCATTAATGCAATGCATCACCAATCAAAATCACTATCGAAGGGTGTATTGAATTTGAACTTGGATGATTGATCGATCATACACAAGTAACACAACAGCTTGGGGACTGCGACAATTTTTTTTTTTTTTGTGCATGTTAGTTCGTTATCTTGGAGTTTTCTCCTTAGGAAAGATAAAAGGGGAGAGCTTTACTCGGTATACTACTACAAAACTCAATAATGTTTCCCACTTCCTAATCTTATAATCGTAAAAATAAATAACATCAACAATCGCTCGCTTACTTCTGTCTGTGATGTTGAGGCTCTTTTTCTTGCTAATGCTTCTGCTTAATTTGGCAACATCAGCACTCACTGCTTTTGAGTATACCAAAAATGACTTCCCACCTGGCTTTGTTTTTGGTTCTAGCACTTCAGCTTATCAGGTCAACAACTAATCCTAGCTTCTTCTACTCAGCTATCTAATTTGTTTCAGCTTACGCTTTTGGTTTGTTAATTAGAGTAGGAGGAAAAGAAGAAAAAGTAGACACATCAGATTCTCATGATATGTAACATGTAATAGGTAGAGGGGGCAGTAAATGAAGATGGAAGGACTCTTAGCATTTGGGATACATTTGCACATGCCGGTTAGTTTTGTTCTTTTAAATTAAACATGAGTTTTCCTAAACCCATTAGTTTATCATCACTCCTTGTTATATTTATGATTGTATATGCTGAAGTTGGCATTGAAATAAAAAAAGGCTTGTGCTTGTTTATGAGATTTTAGATATCAAAGCTTCACTCGTATAATTTTCATTGATTTACTATAACTGTATTTATCAAAAATTTATCTTTTAGCAGTTGTGTTGGGTTTTCTCTTTTAAATTTTCAGGGAATGGTCCTGACACTGGAGACATAGCATGCGATGAGTATCATAAGTACAAGGTGGATACGCCATGCCTTAAATCATTATGATTCTTCACATACAACTTGAGTAAAATTCAATTACAATTCATCATCATTTTATCTATTGAAACTAATTGAATTAGTTATACAATAATAACCAACCAATTGTTGGTTGATTTTGCTTGTACATACAAAACATTGCATCTTGTAGCATAATGATACCTGTGCAATCCATGTGCTTTTTTCTAGGAAGATGTGAAGCTCATGGTAAACACAGGCCTAGATGCTTATAGATTTTCCATCTCATGGTCAAGACTAATTCCAAGTATGATAAGATACTCTTGGCTTTTATGAACCATATAACAATTATGCAATTTCTGAGTCATTATCACAGATTCTTCTCATTTTATTTTTATCTTTTCTGTTTAGATGGGAGAGGACCTGTCAATCCAAAGGGTTTACAATACTACAACAATCTCATAAATGAGATAATCAGCTATGGTTGGTTCAGTTTTTCATCACTATTGATAGTAACTCAGTTTCTTTGCCTATATTTAAGGAAAATACTTCCACTATCTCCAATATACCCTTCTTGTCTGAATCAAGCAGGAATCGAGCCGCATATCACATTACACCATTCTGATCTTCCTCAGGCATTAGAAGATGAATATGACGGATGGACCAATCGAATGATTGTGTATATTTCTCAGTTCCTTGTGGTTTTAGCTTACCCTTTTGTGTTTGGTTACATAACCAAGTCAATTAAAGTGTTAATGATCGTGTTTGTATTTTCTTTATTTTGAATGTAGGAAAGACTTTACAGCCTATGCAGATGTATGCTTCAGAGAGTTCGGTGATAGGGTTTCATATTGGACCACTTTGAATGAGCCAAATATATTTGCAATATCAGGTTATGACTTAGGAATTACAGCACCTAAACGATGTTCTCCTTCAATCAACAACTGCTCTAGAGGCAATTCTTCTACTGAGCCATACATAGTAGTTCATCATCTTTTGTTGGCACATGCATCGGTTGCAAGATTGTATAAAAAGAATTATCAGGTAATATCCAAAAAATTTTCATTCATATGCTTTAGTATTCCATCTAGAGTGTTACTTAGTCAATCATTTATCCTTTCAGTTATTTATATTAAGTTCAAAAGAAGTATTTGGCTTCAGCATCAAACATTTATAGTCTTTCTTGTTAAAATAGAAATTTTGTGTCTGTACATTACTTCCTTATATGTTAATTTTTGCCATTGCAATATCTCATATTCCTTTGAGTGTATGAGAAAAGCCTAGTACTTAGAAAGGGTGATCCACACCTTAATTTGCAAGATGCATTCAGTGGTTTATAGGCACCATAAGAATAAATCCGTAAAGACTTAGTATCAAAACAAACAATATCTTGCCCAATCCAGGTTAAGTCGTAAATGATGGCATCAGAGCCATTCCTGACTAGAAGTGTGAGAGCTAAAGTTCTGAGCCTGGTAGGTTCTATGTGCTTAGCTATGGGAGAAGCATAGTGCTTTTAAGGGGTGATCCACACCTTAATTAGCAAGACACATTTTGGGTGTATGGGCATCTTAAAAAAAAATTTATCACAGCTTAGGCCCAATGCAGAAAATTTCTTGTCAGGGTTAGATTGGGTCATGACTGCCATGTCTAAAGAAAATTGGAAAAATCACGGCACATGGTGATGCAGGACAAGCAACATGGGTATATAGGACTAAACATCTATACAGCTGGGATTCTTCCTTTTACAAACTCAAAGGAGGATGCAATTGCAGCTCAAAGATCCTATGATTTCCTAATTGGTTGGTATGATAAGAATCTATATATCTTGAGTTCTCTATTTGGTTCCTCTTCCGTATAATGTCACTTTTTCCATTAATCTAATTATTTTAAATTTTAGCTATAGCTAATATTTATATATGTATTGAATTTCAGGATTGTAAATCCGTTAGTGTACGGAGACTATCCCAAAATAATGAAACAAAATGTTGGCTCAAGACTTCCAGCCTTCACTGATCGTGAATCCCAACAGATTAAAGGTTCAACCGACTTCATTGGAGTGATATACTACAATAATTTTTACATCAAGGACAATCCCAGCAGTTTGAAACAGGATTTCAGAGACTGGATGGTGGACACAGCAATAAAGGCTATTTGTATGTTCTTTACATATCATCAGTCTTGCTTTGCTAATAAATGACTGAATTATACATAAGTTGATTCCTCATTGACTCAATCAAGTTTGCCTAGTCAAACTCATCTGTGACTTAATTTCAATCTAGAACTTCCACATAGTGGTGCTTATATGCTTACTGTCTGGTAACTGTGTAAACTCATTATACATACCAAGTTGACAAGCCATTTTTTTCTTTCAAAAATAATTTTCTGCCTAATTGAGAAACTAAAACAATTGACTGATTGTGGCAGTTGAACTGGATACCGCTGCATCATCAAATGAGGTGGGACTTTTAAGTAGATAATCAAAGCATTCGTTTTATTTATTTGATTTAGTTCACTACATTCCTAATTTTCTTTGTTTGACACAATTTCCAATACAGCCCTCAGGCCTGCAAATAGTGCTGGAGTATTTTAAGCAAGTCTATGGCAATCCTCCCATTTACATTCAAGAAAATGGTTCTCTCTCTCTCTGTCTCTCTATCTATTTGTCTATCTATTTATTGATGGTCTTGATGACTAACTACAGTAAGTAAACTCGCATATGCTTATATTCTTCTTTAACATATTTAAAAAGGTAACATATGAAGAATCAAATAGCTGAAATCACTAATCGTGCTGGCTGATCAGCTACTTGAAAAGAATTTTGTGCTCTCTTTATTTGAGTATGCTATAGGATATGGTAGTGGCTAATTGCACATAAAAACGTACCTTACAATAACATGCATAAAAGGGGAAAAAATAAAAAAAAAAGGGTAAGAAAGCCTTGCAATTACAATAGCATGCATAAAGGGGAAAAAATAAAAAAGGAAAAAAAGGCTTGTAGTGACTATTCTCGTGGTGGCAATTGTGGTCTTGCATTAAAAGATAGTTGCTGTTAGATGCAACATTAATATGATATGGTCAATACTTGTTTCACTCTTTTTTATTTTCTAATTTGTTTTGCTTTATCATCAAATAATTTTTACTAGGTCTGAGCACCCCAAGCAATTCATCATTGGAAGATATATCCAGGGTTAAATATTTGCATAAATACATTGGAAGTGTGCTTGATGCTGTGAGGTATGCCTATTTTCTACCAAAGTAGACCCCTTGAATGTCTTTTATATTTTCCTGAGGGCAAGAAATAGCTCATACACATTCGACTCAAAATATTTTTAACAGAAAATTTTTGTATTATAGAATGGGTTTGACTGTTGGCATTATGTAAATGTTGAGCTTTTACAAAGTCCATCGTTTCATCTCCTTTTCATTTTTCCTGAAATGAAGTTGCGTGATCTGTGTGTATGATCTAATTACTTTATCGTTGGCATTTTATTCTTGGAAAATGGAAGAAATGGATCAAATACAAGAGGGTACTTTGTGTGGTCTTTCTTGGACTTATTCGAGTTGTGGGGTGGCTATAAATCAAGCTTCGGCCTGTACTATGTCGATCGAGATGATTCGGATTTGAAGAGATATCCTAAGCTCTCCGCACATTGGTATTCACAGTTTCTAAAGGGAAAAAGCGTGAGATCAGATGCCGTCTTCACTCTGGAGAAAAGTATTTCAAGTCTTTCTTATGATCTTGATTTTCAATAGGCTAAGATCTACGCGCAAATAAAGGATTGCATTCCTTTTATTAGGAAAAAAAATAGATTTGGTTCCTTGTCTTCTTATGATCTAACTCTACAATGAGAACCAAAATCTACAATTACAGTATCATGATTAATAAAGTTCATAAGATTTCTTTTTAATTATCAATTTATTTCTTGGGGAACAATATACATTTTTCTGTTGAAAAGAATTAGATTTTTTTATTATTTTATTTTCTAGTTTTTGTACAAGAAAACTCCTGGGAATACTCTCAATATTTAACTGTCTACTCCAAACAGTCAGGCACAAAATAGAAATTTATAAGAGGATACAAATACCATTGCTCCATTACATAATTGACAATAAGTTCAGTTTCGATTAATTTTCAACAGCCAGAGAAGGAAAACCCATTAATTACATGCATTGCCATCTAGAAATTAACTATGTATCAGCTGTCTTATCTTTGTTAGAAGAATTTTGAGCATGTAACTCAATAAGGTAATTTAAAAATCCGTTAATGGCAGTAATTAACAGCTCGAATTTGTATAATTATGGAAATAATTAAATTAATAAAATTGGACATACGTTTATCTCTATTTGGTATTTTGATTATCAAGTAGTTGCTTAATTTAGTTTCTTTGGCATTGTATAATATTTATTCACTGTTATTTCAAACAAAAAATTTAATTTCAAGCAGAGATGACCAATGGGCTGGGAAAAGACCAAGCCCAAACCCTTAAAAACCATGTCAAAATTTAGACGGGACGTGTCGGGCCTGGGCTTCCCAAAGAACAGAAACTCATTCAAAAAAGTAGCTTGCATGCATAGAGACTGCAGGGAGCAAAGCGAATTTTAACAAATATGAGACGCATTTAATCAATTATGAACATTTGAACAAAGTCTTTTAAAAAATAAAATCATAAAACCCGAGGGATTTAATTGATTGATTTTACAAACGTTTGGATTATTTGTTTTTTTGGTCAAACAAAAAGGACTACAATGCAAATTGTAAAAAAAGTGAGAATTAAAAACATAAAACCAGAACTGCCGAACACGATCAAGCTCTGCAGCACTATCACTCTCCATCTCCCATGGCCACCGGAGGCCACCACATCCACTTACAAAACAACCGAAAAAAATCCTCACTTTTGCCCTTACTCTCGCTTCTCATTTTCGCTTCTATGCTCCTCGTGCTTTTTTAATAGAGCAAGTCCATATTAGCCATTATACAAGGTTTTTAAAAAACTATCTCTTGAGGTTTCTGAAAGAAACTATCTTTCTTGGATGCCAAAATGCATTTACAAGCTAAGGGTAGTGGACGTCACACTCTTCCGAACTGGGATTTTTGGTAAAAACCATTAAATGGTGAAGCCACCACTTGATTCATAACACTCCCCATCGTTTTCTCCTTAATGTTTTTGCCCAAAATCGCACATCAGAAGTGTTTAAGCTGTGCAACCCTTAGCTTGCTATACATACATATATATATATAGACACACACACACATATATGCTACTTTTTGAAATGATATGTATCAATATCAAGGCTTTTAATAAGCCAAATAATGAGGTACTTCACTTGGTGCTTTGTGTTTAGTTTCTCCTTTTTTCAAATTTATAACACTTTTCAATAGTTTTTGTGTCACTTGATTATCTCTTGAGTAAATCTTTTTTTTTGTGTTAGTTTATCAACATATCGTGTAAAATTAGGTGTCATCATTCAATGACGTTTTTTTTTTGGTTTTAAACTTTGAAGTTTGATGTGATACTGCTTTGTTTACCTCTTCTCCTATGGGGATATCAGCTGCATGACATTTAATGGATATGTACAACCTATGAATTATTCAACATGACATACAACATATAATTTTTTTAATCTTTGTTGTTACATGATTTGATTCACAGTGTATGGGAGAGTGAAAGCTTTTTGATGTTTGTGTTGCATTTAATATAGACTGGTACTCCTGTTCAAAGCAGGTGGTTAGCTAAATCTTATGGTGGTGAGTTGTAGGCCCTTGGATATAAGGAGGGATATAGAGTTGATGTTGATATTCCTGACAGGACATGGGCAAAGCTGTAAGCTTCCATGATATTCTAATATTTAACACAGGACACTGGTAAATTTCTTTTCTTTATGCTATAAAAAATTGTTATCAGTTTGATGTTTCGCTAAATGGTCGGATCAAATGCATGACTATCATGATTGACACCCTTTGGATATGTGTTTTTTCAAGTTTTCTGGCAGCTTTTGGAATGTTTCTGTGGCAAATAGTAAAATGTAATCTATATTTCATTGACACATTAACCAGTTTCCCATTAACGCCAAAGTTTTTGTTCTTATTATGAAAAGTTTCTACCGTGCAACATATTTTGCTTATCCATTGTACTTGGAATTTTGGTTTTTGCACATAGGTGGTGGGCTCCCGCAAAATTTGACCCTGTGAAGTCACCTATGCTTTTCTTTGAGAAGGATAAGCCTGTCGTCCCTCCTGTGCAACCCAATGTTGGTTTGGATATGGTCTTAAAACACATGGTATTACATTGAATGTATTTATTTACATTGTAGTTGCCCCTTAGAAAATCATAAGCTTAGATTGTGAATGCATGCATTCTGGCAATGCCGGATATTCTCAGGGTTGGATAGGCGAAGAAACTCATTGCTTTGGAGCAGACTGATGTTACCTATTGTTGCTGATGTTTACAGGGAGCCATGAGTGTCCTTTTTTCACTCTGCATACATCATTAGTGTGTTGATATATAAATTGGAGTTATGAGTATATCCTCGGTTAGCTGTGTATATTTTCTCATATGATACTTATGATATGGTGACAGATACATTATGTTAAGAAAACTGCACGTCCAGGTTCGATCAAACTCTTTCGTACACAGTCGCCAAGACATTTTGAGGGAGTTGATTGGGACCAAGGAGGTTCATGTCAACGGCTACAGCCTTTATTGCCTGAGCAAGTGAGTCACATTTAACAGCTTTAAGTTAGATTGCGTATAATAATTAGTTAAACTCTTTGCATACTTACAATTGAATCACTAGGAGCATCAATCTCGTCTACACGACTGTGTTTTATTAAACTTTTGTTACACAGTGTCAGGAAATGATTTAAGAGGTTTTATTTCATTCTGTTTCAGGTTGAAGAACTTTTCTCAGTGCACAATAATGGAACAAATGTAGAAGCGCGCCTGGTGAATCAGCACCTGTATGACGCCGTCAAGGGCTCAGATTTCCAAATTTTGGACATTACCCACATGAGTGAGTTCAGAGCCGATGGTCATCCCTCTACAGCTGGGGGCAAGAAACACGATGATTGCATGCACTGGTGCCTACCAGGAATTACAGATACTTGGAACGATTTGTTTGTAACAATTCTGAACAAGGTTAAGGTTAGAACCTGATGTATGAAGTATTTATAGTCTGATTATATTGTTTTTGGTTATTTCGAAGTTCTTTCACAAATACAAAAGTGATAAAAATAATTAGAAAAATAAAAGGAAATAAAATGCCATTACAATGTCCTAAAATTACACTGTAACATTGATCTAAACAAGG
This sequence comes from Luvunga scandens, assembly GCA_030449905.1. Lineage (NCBI taxonomy): Eukaryota > Viridiplantae > Streptophyta > Magnoliopsida > Sapindales > Rutaceae > Luvunga > Luvunga scandens. The sequence goes on from JASUUG010000714.1 coordinate 1,751,874, forward strand.
ATTAATTTATCGAAACTTGTATATATTAATTTAGCAGTGTCATTTATTGTATAATACAGTAACAGTGGTGTAAAGAAACTCAATCAAGCTCGACTGTCCATCCCATCCTGTCCTCAATGCGGCCAGTTTGAATTCCTGATAGCATTTCATATAGCTTTTGCCCCACAGTCCCTTCTCATCTTTTGTACTCAATCCTGCGTAATTTCACACGATTCGAAAATAAATACTGTTGTAATTAGCATGCCATATTACACACCTTTTATCCTGATAAGTTATGCTGCTAACAGAATTGCCCACCACTGCAGTTCCTGTACAGAAAACTTCTTCAGCATCAAACAATTCCTCCACCGGTATGGCACGTTCTTTAACCTAATAATAGTATGGTTTTTTTTTTTCTCTTTTTAAAGGAAAGGGGGGTGGGCAAGTCCAAATTAATTTTTACCCCCTCCCCACCCCCAAGACTCAAACTTGAGTCTACATAAGTGAGGGGCGACAGATTGCACTGCCAACCAACTCGACTACGCCCTTATGGGTTAATAATAATAGTATGGTTAGTTGACAAAACCTTTTATAATAGTATAAGATGTTTTGAGAGCAAATCTCGTTCATTTAAGCAATTTAGTAAAAACAATAATAATAATAACAAAAAATGAAGAGATACCTATTAACCCAAAACGTGGGTGATTTCGATAATACTTTTTCGAGTGATTCCAGGCATAATAGTTCCGCTCATTGGTGGAGTTAAAATTTCATTTCCCTGAGCAAATTATTTCAAAACTAAATTCTTTTTTTAAAAAAAAAATCAACATAAAGTGAATTTATCTAGGTGATAACTGATAAAAACAAAGTTATCTTACCTTTATGAGAAAAATATTATTGGTAGAAACCTCCTCGATGTATTTTTCCGCATTAAGGAACAAGACATCGACGAACCCTTTGGCCTTCGCTTCAGCAATTGGTTTGTAAATCTACAAGGAAAATACATGGCAGGATCTCAATTTAAATACTGATAGTTCTAATTAGTAAACAAAAATTTCCTGGAACTCTCAAAGTTGAATTGTATGCTCACCGTAGCATAATTGGTGACAGCCTTGACTCCTCCAGGAGTAGCTCGACGAAATTTTTCGTCCACAACCAAATCTAGTGCACCCTTTTACATAATCCGAAATGGGTTTCAAGGCCTTATTCTTTAGATTATGTAATCTTTTTTTTTTTAAAAAAAATAATAATAATGTGTTAAAGATGATCAAGAACCTTACCTTATGATATTTGCCCACAGGGGAAGCATAAGTTATGAAGGTGTATTCGGAGGCTGGTGCAACTCCTAGAACCGGTCCACTTCCCATAAGCAAAGGCCTTATATACATTGCTCCTTTTCCTGGTGGAGGCACCTATACGTATTCATCACAATCCATACACAAACTTTTAAATCAGCAAGATTTTAGACAGGTGACAGAAAAATTAGGGTATTAATTAACTTATACATAAAACATTTTTGTCAAAATTAACGTTACTTTACCCATCGCTTGTTGGAATGTACAGTTTGCTTTACTGCATTAACAAATTGTTCTACGCTTGGTGCCTGCATGCACATTCTTTTTGCACCCATTTTCATGCGCATGGCATTTTCTTCTGGCCGAAACAGTAGAATAAGCCCATTTGCTCTCCTGTGTACCTTCATACCTTCGAACAAACCCTAAATTCACCCACCGTCTATACTAAATAAGAATTCATAATTACTGAATATTAAATAAGAATTCATAAACTCTTTCGTACACAGTCGCCAAGACATTTTGAGGGAGGTAATTGGGACCAAGGAGGTTCATGTCAAAGGCTACAGCCTTTATTGCCTGAGCAAGTGAGTCACATTTAACAGCTTTAAGTTAGATTGCGTATAATAAAATTTCATTTCCCTGAGCAAATTATTTCAAAACTAAATTCTTTTTTTTTTTAAAAAAAAGATCAACATAAAGTAAATTTATCTAGGTGATAATTAATAAAGATAAAGTTATCTTACCTTTATGAGAAAAATATTACTGGTAGAAACCTCCTCGATGTATTTTTCCGCATTAAGAAATAAGACATCGGCGAATCCTTTGGCCTTCGCTTCAGCAATTGGTTTGTAAATCTACAAGGAAAATACATGTCAGGATTTCAATTTAAATAGTGATAGTTCTAATTAGTAAACAAAAATTTCCTGGAAGTCGCAAAGTTGAAATGTATGCTCACCGTAGCATAATTGGTGACAGCCTTGACTCCTCCCGGAGTAGCTCGACGAAATTTTTCCTCCACAACCAAATCTAGTGCACCCTTTTACATAATCCGAAATGGGTTTCAAGGCCTTATTCTTTAGATTATGTAATCTTTTTTTTTTTAAAAAAAATAATGTGTTAAAGATGATCAAGAACCTTACCTTATGATATTTGCCCACAGGGGAAGCATAAGTTATGAAGGTGTATTCGGAGGCTGGTGCAACTCCTAGAACCGGTCCACTTCCCATAAGCAAAGGCCTTATATACATTGCTCCTTTCCCTGGTGGAGGCACCTATACGTATTCATCACAATCCATGCACAAACTTTTAAATCAGCAAGATTTGAGACAGGTGACAGAAAAATTAGAGTATTAATTAACTTATACATAAAACATTTTTGTTAAAATTAACGTTATTTTACCCATCGCTTGTTGGAGTGTACAGTTTGCTTTACTGCATTAACAAATTGTTCTACACTTGGTGCCTGCATGCACATTCTTTTTGCACCCATTTTCATGCGCATGGCATTTTCTTCTGGCCGAAACAGTAGAATACGTCCATTTGCTCTCCTCTGTCCCTTCAAGCCTTCGAACAAGCCCTAAAATCACCCATCGTCTATATTAAATAAGAATTCATAATTACTGAATATAAATAAATGTATTTGTTTGCTAACCAAGATCGTGTTAAATGATGGATGCTAATTAATTATTACCTGTCCATAGTTTAAAATTCCAGATGAAGGGTTCATCTCTATCTTTCCAAATGGAGTGAGAGTTCCTTGTGAGAAGGGTTGGTCTTTAGAACAATTAATTATGTACATATAATCAGTTGGAATTAGGCCAAATCCAAGGTCATCCCAATTGACATTTGCATATTCTCCATTGACATGGCTGCTGAAGACAAGTAAAAGAAAGAAATTTATTTTGATGTGCTGATTAAATTTGTTACTTTGAAACCATAAGTGTATGAATATCTTCTCCTGATGGAAGCTTTTAAAAGTCCTATACATTATACACGTTATTATTTATTTATGTATCGTAAAGTTTCATTCCTTTCACTGCTATTATATCTATTTTGTTAACAACTAGTCAATAGCTTAAACTATTTGTAAGAAACTAATTAACACTAATATTAAGTTAAATCTAATGACATGAAAAGGAGAAGCGAATGGTAAATAAGAACACAACTTAAGAGGATGTTACTAATCTTTTCCAAAAAAAAACAAAAGAGGATGCTACTAATAATAAGGCTTATAAGAAATTATAGTCTTATAGGATGGGAAGGTCTGCCCAATCAAATCATGCCATGCATTTTAATTTCTTTTTCTTTTGATTTTATAATTCAATAAATATAAGTGTAGGTGTCAAAATTTTAATAAGCGAGGTATTATGTCCGTTCCAGTTAAGGCATTCTTAACAGTTTTATGAAGTGGTGGGGGCTATGTACTATAACTTAGAATTTTTGAACTTTAAATGTGGGTGTAACTGAACTTCCGAACGACGCTGAAACATTAAATGTGCAATTTTAACTTCTGAACGGCACTCAAAAACATTTAGAAGGTCAGTGCGTGGGCCAGCTGACAAATTTAAGACTGAGACTCTGAGAGTCAGACATAATGCATGAAGAAGACAGATCAGCCATGATTGATTGCGACAATAAACTTCTTTGTACTTTTAATACCTATCAACACTTAGTTCATTGTAACCTTCCACTGCTGCTCGTGTTGTTCTACAATATTGATCTCTTGTCTGTTAAATATATATATATATATATATAAACTAATGTTAGGCCCCTGATTTAGGAAAATATCTAATAACATAAACACAAATATATTCACCTTAATACCTACTAATACAATTAAAAGAACAAAAAAGATTAACCACAGTAGTTGTAATAGAGTTATTATCCCTCTCAAGATTGAGTACTCATTTTAATGAAAAGGGAAGATAGTTGCTTTTCAAGAGGATAATGGGGTATTATAAAAATTATATGGTGTAAGTGGTAAAATCTCCCATCACGGTGGGTGAAGACAATTTTTCAGATAAAACTAAAGGAGTTTTAAAATAAAATTTAAGGGTGTGTTTGAAAGTAAGATGCTGTAATTTTTAAGATGCAATTATTGTAGAGTAAAAGTTAAAACTATCATATAAAAATAAGAAAAAAACCTGTTGAACTAACAAAAACCCAGCTGCAAAGTGTTACTAAATACCTTGACAGCTGAATTTTCATAGCCCAATTACCACTCATCACTCTCAAACGCCCTTTTAATTAGTTTGGCACACATGACATAGCTGGGCAATTAATCTTGCATGTTAGTGAGCATCAATGGGATTGTCTGCATCGGCTGCCATAAAAATTATGAAAGGAAAAGAGATAAAAAGTAATGGAGTCTACTAGCGAAATAATCAATTGGGAAGCCAAAAATAATTTTTATATTGAACCCACAAATAAAAATCTTATGACATTCTGTTCCTCCTTTAAAATGAGCAGATAAGGATAAAAATCAAAGTCAGAAAATTTATCTACAGGGTGAGAGGGAGGGGGGGAAAATAAAATAAAAAGACAAATGATGAGACTTATTATTCATAATCATATATCTTAATATGATTAAACGGTTTTTTGTTTTTGTTTTATTTTTGGTTCGACTGAAACTCAAAGCTTGATATATATATATATTATCATTTGAGTATTGAAAAAAGAAGTCACAAAAAAAAAGGATAATGAAGTCGGAGAAACAAATACAAAAAGAACATGATGAATTTCCTGGAGAAAATAATTGCTTATTAAAAACAACGAGCCCAAAAAGGAGATTATATTTCATATCTTGTGCATTATTTCTTTCTCAGTATTAGAGCGATCATGAAGAAGAGATATAAATTTGAGATTATTGACACACCTTAGACAAAATCGATCCTGCTATTCTTGAAGTTATGCTCCACTTTCTGAAATAATCACTTACTTTTAACATGTTTGTTTGTTTCCTGAGAAAATTAGAGAGAGCAGAGTATCTAATTACAACACAAAAAACTCCCTCTATATGTGTAGAAGCTGCATGCAAACCGCTGGTTTGTCAAAACCAGATGAGCATTTTCAAATATATATTAAAGCATTCACTCAAGCCAAACTATTACAATGACATTTTTATTCAAGTTAAAATTTGTTTTACCATTTGATTCTCTAATAAGTTTCTAATAACTTATTTACTTTTGGTATTAAAACAACAAGAGAGAAAATAGTTGATTTATTTATTAAAAAATTGTGTTTCTTATGCTACTATTTTAACGCTAAAAATTAAAATAGAGTTTTAAAAATTTTATCAAAAACCCCAAGTGATATGAACAACATCTATTAGGTACCAAAGCTTCATTCTCCCTGTTAATAAATAACGAATATGGGCTAATTTTAATTCACATGTGATGTTTGAGGCCCCATCGGTGGTTAGATACCACAAATTTTGAATATCTAACAATACTTCACTAATTTTATAATGGTTGGCTCTCCAAGGGATTTCATGCTTTTTGATTTTTCATTTTGCATAACTTTCCCGTAGTAATTGATAACCATACTTTTAATAATTTTCAAAGAGAAAAATGTCACACGACTTAATTTTCTCCTTTTAATTGATAACCATACTTTTTAATAATAATTTTCAAAGAGAAAATGTCACACGACTTAATTTTCTCCTTTTAATTGATAACCATACTTTTTAATAATAATTTTCAAAGAGAAAATGTCACACGACTTAATTTTCTCTTAAATCTACAATATTCTTAAAAAATTTCACATACAAAAAATATTAAAAAAACAAATGAAGCTTTTAGATTTCAAATCTACAATTTTTATCGTATAATGGCCTATTTATATAGCCAAAACTTATTATATTGTTATTTTATTATAATTAACAGTTGTAGTTGTAATTGAAATTGTTATTATAATAATTATTAAAATTGAGTAACCCATCTACTATATGGTGAACAAGTACTTTCTAATAAATGAGCATCTCACAATAGCTGGGACTTAATTTTGTGATCACTCACATTTTTATATATGTGTCAACATCACAGATAGCACATCATTTATCAAAGTCTTTGAAAACCTTATAACTACAACATCAAGTCATTTTTATCCAAATTATAAACGAATGGTCATCTAGAGTATGCATCAGCGCATACTATTTACGCATGTTGGTTGTATAAATGATGTAGACAATAGATCATTTTAATTATTAAAAAAAAGTCAAGTAGGATTCTTACATAACAATAAACGATAGGTCATATATAATTTTGTGTTGATTAAAATAATTTAATATTTTTATTATCATTGCTATTGTCATTATTATTGTTAGTATTTTTAATAACAATAATTATTATTATTTTATTTATTATCATTAATTATTTTTATCATTATTATTGTTATTATTATAATAGATAATAACAACACTAAGGATATTTTAGCAACTTGTGACACTCTATTCCAATTCCTGGAAGAAGTAAACACACCAATGGGAAAATAGCCCATTCTAATTATAATTTCTACAGTTAATGTAAATAACTTATTCGAATTTCAATTATAATCCATCTCGATTGACAATTGATTCATGCAACATTAAAATATTGAAAATAATGTCTTTGAAAAATAGATGACTTATTGTCTCTGATGTAAAATTTTACAACAACTGCTTTTTTTTCCCCCAAAAGTAGCATTGAATGGCAAATGCTAATTAGGGGTAGGCCAAGGATCGGTTTGTTGCAGTATCAAGCTGAATTGAAATTTTCAATTCAATTTAGTACTGAATTCTAAAGAACTAATAAGAGTAGAACAAAAAAAAAAATCAAATCTAAACCAAAATTTTCAGTTAGATCCTTTAAATACTTACAGTTTTTTAATTTTTTTTACACAATTTAACTTTTTTTTAATTTTTTTATTCTCTTATGTTTTGTTCAATCATGCCACTTGGCATTATTTTAATATAAATGTTAATGATTTTTCAATTTGATTTCAGTTTTAAGAAAAGAAATACTAAAGCAAAACCTAAATTTCATACCAAGTCGATTTTTTTGCCGAAAAAATGTTTAGAATCTAATTTGATCCACTCAATTCATTTGATTTATAAAATTCGATCTGTAAAAATATAATCTGTGGATAAATTGATTGGATTGGATTTAATATTTCAAAATTGCAATAAATGGATTCGATATTGATTTACTTCTATAAATCCACAAAAAAAAATTGATTTAATTAAAACAATTAAACTTGTAAATGTGGCATTCCTATTTACTAATAAAAAATAAGTTGAAATTTAGTTATGTTAACACCATATTATATTTTATCCATAGTAATATAAATTAAAAAAAATTAACAAATATAGCTTCCTAAACAATTAATTTTTATAATTTTAGTTAATTTTTATGTAATAAACATTTGAGATTTTTTTTTTCGATGAGTTATACTTAGAAACTTTGAATGTATTATTCTAGCTTTATTTAAACAATTAATTTATTTAAATCTTATTCAGTTTGAATTTGATCAATACTAAAATTATTTTTATATTATATATTTTTATTTAATCAGTTTGTGGATTTGACAAAATTAAAAAATTTTAACCTACAAACTAATTTGAAAATTGGTGGATTAGATATAAATTGGACCAAATCCTCATCCGATCCGTAGACACATGGAGTGGATTTGGATTGAATTTCACTAATTCATGAATTGGATTAGATTGAAAATTTATAATCAGCAAAATTATGAATCGGATATGGATTGATGTCCAATCTGCAGAATCCGATCTGCGAACACCCCTAATTTTCAGAACACATTAGCTCTGGCCTACCATAATGGTAATCACATAATTTTTTTAATAATATTTGTCTCTTAAAGAGATTTCATACCTTTTTCTTTCTTTTTTTTTTTCATTTCACACCTAAAGAATTTCATATACAATAAATATATAAAAAAAATGAAATTTGTATATTGCAAGTCCACAGTATTATCATAAAATGGTATATTTATATGGCTGAAGCTTATTATATTGTTATTGCACTATAATCATAATTTATAGCATTAGTTGTAATTGGTATTGTTATTATAATTATTATTAAAATTGAGTAACCCACCTATTCGATGATAAATAAGTAATTTTTGTAAATTATACTAATCATCTAATAAATGAGTGACCCACCATAGTTGAGATTCAAATGTTATAATCACTCATACTTTTATAAGTGCATGTGTGTGTGTGATCTTTTTTTTTTAACAATCACAATTGTAATGATTAAAATCATTTCGAATTCGACATCACAGATGATGTGTCGTTTATTAGGAAAAAGTGTGAACATGATGTCATCGTAAAACTTATGACAACAATGTCGGTCATTTTTCTTTTCTAAATCATAAATGACAAGTCATCTAGAGTATGCACCGACGCATATTCTTTACACATGTCGATTGTATGATTGGTGCAGACAGTAGGTTGTTTTTATTGTAAACCATAAAACGTCATGTCAGAATCTTACCAAAAAATAAATGACAAATTATCTATGATTTTATTATTGTTGTTGGTGGTGGTGTTGTTATTTTTATAATAATAATAATACTAAGGATGTTTTGGCAACTAGTGACACTCTATTCCGATTCCTAGATGATGTGAACACAATAATGGGAATACAACATATTCTAATTTTGATTCCTACAATTAAAGGAAATAACTTATTCTAATTTTGATTTCAGTCTACTCTAATTACCAATTGGTACACGCACCATTAAAATATTGAAAGTTTTGAAGTAAAATTTTACAATGATTGTTTTCTTCAAAACAACATTGACTAGTGAATGCCAATTAAAGGTGGGCACGGAGTTAGTGTTGGATTTTTTTTTTCAATTTATAGATATTTAAGATTATTTTCTGTAGAAATAAAGTTTTTAATTTGTTCACACTCTAATTTTAGTATGGTTTGATTTTAATAAGGTTTAAGGTATACTGGTTGGAAATAGACATGTTAAGATCACATTGTATGAAATTTCCATCCTACACATCTTCATCATGATCTATGTCATTCAGTTATATTGGCATAGTGACCATTGAGGGTTGAGTTACGATAGATGTAATCAAGACCGCTTTGATCCTATATTGGTATGATTAATGAATCGGATTGGTTATAGATACATTTTAGTAATAACAGTAAAGTTGAGTTCATATAGTTATTTTTGCAAAACATAATTATAAGGTTTCACATATAGTTCAAGTGGGAGATTATTGATTTTTTAATATAACATTGTTGGATCCTTAATCCAATATTGGGCCTAAAAGTGATCTATTAAGGTTTTTAGTATTATGGGCTTTAATGTATCTAATAGGGTGTGAGCCTTTAATGTGTAGAGACCCAATAGTATTCTAATTCTATGATGAGCAGAATTAAAAATACCCAGTGACAACAGGAAACAGTTGTCTATATAAGTGGTCATACGTATGCTTTCTATTCTTTTTAAAATCCCATTTTCAGAGAGAGAGAGCAAGAGAGAACTAAATGACTCTTTAGGAGAACGTGTAGTCTGGAAGGCCAACCATACAACCTTAGAGAGGAATTAAATGTTATGAATTTAGGTATGCTTCCACATGTTTTTCTTATTGATTTTTGATGATACAACATGAATATTACTGAATTATAGGTGATGGTTTTCACCAAAGATTTTATTACCCCAACAGTTAGTTCTTTTTAGTATCGAGCTGAACCAAAATTTTTAATTTGGTTCGGTACTAAATTCTAAAGAATAAAACTAGAACTAAAATTTTTGGTTTGGTCCTTCAGATATTTATAATTTTTTAAATTTTCTTACAAAATTTAATTTCTTTTTTTTTTAATTTTCTTATGTCTTGTTAAATCATATTGCCAACACTATTTTAATAGATAAAATGTTAATGATTTTTTCAATTCAATTCCAATTTTAACCCAAAAAAGAAAGGAACAGTGAACCAAAACCTAAAAATTGAAAAAAAAAAAAAAGGGTTTGATTCTGTCCTACCCTAATGCTAATCGTATCATTTTTTAAAATAATATTTGTCTCTAAAAAAGATTTCATTTTTTTTTACATTTTGATGTAGGGTGTTGTCTTCCAGAGGCCATAACTTGTGTTATAGGTGTCCATTTTTGGCATCTAATAAACTGTTTCGAAGCTTCTGATAAGACGAACAAAACCCAAAATCACCTAAGCTGTTCTACCCTATAGTTGAGCAAAAAATTCCGCTTCTTTCATGGTCATTTTCTAATTTTAAGATTTTTTTTCTTATTTTTCTTGATTCTTCTAGGATTTTTATCTTTTTTTAGAGCTCTGATTTGAGTGTCATTTTTGTTTTTCTTTGGTTATTGTAAATTTGTAATATTTAAACTTGTTATAAAAGAGTCTCAAAACCATAGTTTTATTCATTCAGACTTTCAATAAGATTTATCATTATTCATAAACCTAATTTTTTCTATCAAGCAAACGCAATAACGCCTTTTGTTTCGTCACATTTCATGCCTAAAACTTTCCCCTGTTAATTGATATGCATATTTTTTTTAATAACAATTTTCAAAGAGATTAATAAGCAAACATTTTTTGAACTCAAATTACGTGCCACCATACCACCACGGCAACATAGCCTGATGTTTTATAACCGGTGGTACTTAATCTCCAACTAATATTTATTAGTGCATGTAACGGTATAGTCCATTACAGTTAATTTTTTACCCTTTAATAGTATATTGACATTAGAAGATTAAAAAAATAAATCTCTTGCAATCCCTTTAAAAGGATTATCACTATTATTCACAAAAAAGATGTTGATATTAAAATCATTTATTTATTATTTTTTTAAAGAGCAAAGTGGCAGATTCCCTCACTCTTACATACATTCTCATTCATGATTATACTTTTAATAGAGAAACTTAGCGGGACATTTCCACCGCCAATTTCATCATATATAGCGATGTATTGGGACGATTCAATCCAAGCTCGCCATTTACGAGACAAATGGGGGGATCTGCCAGCAAATTATAAATTTTAACAGTGGGTCAAGCCATTGTCTCACACAGATTTGGACTATTGTTATGTTAATACGATGATATGGTGGGATTTTTCCATCTCAGCTAGCTTTTATTATACTCTTTTTAAAATTATTTAATTTCCTTTTTAATTTTTGTTACATTATAATAAACTTGGAGGAAAAGTTCAATTGAGCTCCACAGTCCATCCCATCTTGTCCTCAATTCGACCAGTTTGAATTCCTATAAGCATTTCATAAAACTTTTGAGCCACAGTCTCAGGTCCTGTCTTGTATTCGATCCTGCGTTGATTCACACGACAAATAACCTTAATTTAATTTGCAAAATCCAAATGTTACACACACAAACACACTTTTAGCTAATAATCACTTGTATTTAATTAATTGGTGTACCTTTTACCCTGATACGTTATGCTATTGACAGGATTGACTACCACTGCAGTACCTGTGCAAAAAACTTCCTCAGCGTCAAATAATTCCTCCACCGCCACAGCTCGTTCTTCAACCTGATAAAAATTTTCAATCGTAAAAATATTTATGGAATTTTCCATGAAAAATTATTTTGAATTGATAATTATATTCCGCTGGTAAAATCTCTTAGATAAGAATAACCTAAGATTGAAGAGATACACACTTGGTAACCCAAAATCTGAGCAATTTCAATGACACTCTTTCGAGTGATTCCAGGAAGAATTGTGCCGTTGGTTGCTGGGGTCGAAATGACATTTCCCTACAAACATTGTGTTTAACCTCAATAAGTCATGCATAAATTAGCATTTAACATGCAAGTTTGGATTCTCTACTAATTTGACCTTATACGATCAATATTATTAGATAAGAATTTAGAAACAGCTAAATTTAATCATATAGTATGAATACATACGTGAGACAGGATCTTATAAAATCCTTGGCGTAATTGTGTTCAGTAAAAGACTTAATTCAAACATTAAATTGACTAATTCACCCTTCAAATGTTTTACCTTGAGAAAAAAAATATTGCTTGTAGAAACTTCCTCGATGTATTTTGTAGTCTTTACATCTAGAAATAGGACATCGGAGAACCCTTTTGCCTTTGCTTCAGCAACTGGTTTGAAAACCTAGACAGAGGCAATTATATAAGGAGGATTGTATTAACGTTGAAGTAAATTAATGCTCGTATAATTAATTAAGAATGCCTAATTAATAGCAAATCTGGATCAATTATTCTTACCGTTGAATAGTTAACGATTGCTTTGACTCCTCCGGTTCCACCAGGAAATGCTCGATAAAACTTTTCCTCAACAACCAAATTTAGGTAACCCTGTGATGTTGAAGAAACATAATATTATTATCAAGGGTAATTTCCCATTTATGAATAGCCAATACAAAATGGATAAAAGTCTGTTATATACATATTTGGATTGAAAACGAAAAAAAAATCCCAATTATTCAAAGATAATTTGCCAACACCTTGTGATAGTTGCCAACGGGAGAAGCATATGTTAAAAATGCGTAGTCAGGCGCCGGCGTCGCACCCAGAATTGGTCCACTTCCCACGAGCAATGGTCTAATATACAAAGACCCCTTTCCTGGAGGAGGAACCTATATTATATAATAATTCGCAAATCAAGCAAAATCAGTGGCCGAGCCTGGATTTTGGTTCAGTGGGCCATCATAAATAAGTTATAAATTTATGAGGCCGTAAAATAATAAGCAAAACTTTCTTAGACATAAGATAATTCTCATTGAAGACCCTTGAACACAGTAGGGTTTTGAATTAAGCAGCGAGTTAATAAGCAATAGCGTCCTTATATTCTTGTATAGATTATTAATAATAAGCAGCATCGTCCAATAAATGTCGCCGCTCATATATATAATCGGGATGAAATATTTATATATGATTACCCATTGCTTGTTAGCGACAACAGTATTCTTTACCGCATCAACAAATTGCTCTGTTGTTGGCGAGGGCATGCACAATCTGTCTGCACTCATCTGCTTACGCAAGGCATTTTGCTCAGGTCGGAACAGTAGAATACGCCCATCTTCTGTCCTGTAGGCCTTCAGACCTTCAAATGCTCCCTAAATACATACCATTTAAATTGTTGTCACCCGTAGTGGTTATATGAGCTGCATAGTAAATATAAATTTAAGTATCATAAGTTCGCAACTGAATAACCATAGTATTACTCAAATAGTAAATAAAAACATAAGTCTATTCTTGATATAACTATATTTGTTCAGCTGCAAACTTGTGATACTTAATTTATATCCCAATTAATGAGATATAACATTTGTTATTTCGTATATGTATTTTATTTATTTCTTTGAAAGTTAATATAGGTCCATTATAAACTTTGTTTATTAACTATTTGATTAATGACACTCACCTGTCCATAATTTAAAACTCCGGACGAAGGATTCATTTCCAATTTTCCAAATCGAGTGAGAATCCCATGCCAAAAATTCTTTTCTTTTGAACACTTCATTACATACATGTAATCTACTGGAATCAGACAAAATCCAAGCTCATCCCATTTCAGATCGGCATATTCTTCAACAACATCACTGCTTTTCGAGTCATTAAAAATAAATAATAAAATTGCAAAGCAAAGACGGATACAGAGTAACTAGCTGGATAGCATTAAAATTTGAGAAATCGACAAGGGACAAATGGACATTTCTCATGGCAAAGAATATTGTTGATCAAGTTATTCATAGAATAATGGATAAAATATAGTAATATTTATTAAGTAATTAAGGGAAAATGAAGACCGCTAATTCAATGCAAGCCAAAAAATCTAAAGTGGTTGCTAAAGTATTTCTTAATTTTATTACCTGCGGTCATTACCCAATTCACAATCATTCGTGGCAGATTGAGGGCTTGCCTGTAAAGAATCAACATTATTAGGGCCTCAACGGCAACGTTATAAAAACTTTCGTCCCTATGTAAAAACTTTACCACTCTCACCATTTTTATAAAGGGTGGTGATATTTCCACCCCACAAATTATGTAAATCCACCCCACTTCTAGAAAATAATTATAAAATTTTCACATTACTTTTAAAAAATTTAAATAAAGAAAAATTCTAAGAAATTAATCAATTAAATCTTTCTTAAATTCTTAATTTATTTTTTGTGACTTTTTTTTTTATGTTTGACTACTAAGATTGCTTCAGCCTAAATTTAAATTGACTATTTTATCCTTAAAATATAAAAGTACAAAAAATTTACTTCAACTTCAACATTTTTTATTTTATACAAAATTCATTGCTTCTAAATGGTCAATTCTACTTTATTAGCATGATTATTAACCTTTAACAAACATTATGTTTTTTTGAGTCAATACTCATGTAAATTATTAGGCTATTAAATTTATATCATTTACACGTAAAATATTAAAAATTATTAGACTTCATTTAAAAAGTTAGATAATAATTCACAAAATTAATACTTAAAGTATTAGATACAAGAACACATTATGCTTCAGATTAAGTAATTTTATGCCATAACGATTACATAATTAAATAAAACTCATATTAAAACAATCTTCATAATGAAAAAACTAAGTAAAACAATATAAGAATGATTTAATTGATTAATTATACACATATTGATGTTGATTTGTATTTATCAAAAATAATGTGCATTTATTATAAATATTTTTTAGAAGTGGGGTGGGTTTATACAAATAATGAGGTGGAAATATCCCCACCCTTTTATAAATCTACTTAACTTGAAAATAAATAATAATAATAATAATAATAAGATCTCATTATCTTTAAAATGAACAAATCAATAAAAAGTTAAAATGAAATCCTTCTTGTAATATATATTTTTTTTACTTAGGTATTTTTTACCACAACAGTTGCTTAATGGTTGCTTTCAAATGAGTCTTATTTGATTGCTTTATTTTAATAACATAAAATAATCAAATTGACCCAAACATGAGCTCTTTATCTAATAATTTAGGTCTTTAATTTTATTTAATTAAATCTATAAACTTCTTCTTTATGTGTAACTTTTAAAAATAATGTGAACTTTTATAGTTAGTTCTTGGGAGTGGGGTTGGTTTAAAAAATTTTGGAATAAAAATATCACCACCCTTAGTTTTTTCCCCAATTAAAAGACAAAATAGTCAAATAACTGTATTGTTTGTGTAAATTAATTATTTCTCACCCGCCTCATGTTTCAAAACTCATCTAAACTCCCTATAGTTCAAAAGATTCTACAAACTTGCAACTTTTTGTGTATTTTACTATTTTACCTTGATGTAATAAATTCCATTAAGGAAAGTGACACCTACACTCCTAAAGTTTGAGAAAATAATTATAAAGCCTCCCCAAGTTTTCAATAAAGGATATTAATACCTCCTTTTGACTATAATACTCTTTGACTTTATAAACCTAAGAAATTTGACCTAAAAATTTTATAATAAATAAAAATAAATGTAATAATATATAAATTTTAAAATAATTTTAATATTTAAAAATATTTTATATTTTACAATCTATTAGACCTATTTTATTATAATTAAATCAATTTTTAATAATAAATAGAAACATAATATTAAAATAAATTAATTAAAATTAAAATTATTTTTGAATATTATGTAAAAATTTATTTTAATATTATTAATAGGGATATATTTTTTTAATCATAAAATCTATTTAACCCAAGGATTTTTTAAAGTCTTTATAATAAATACAAACATATTATTAAAATAAGTTAAATAATTTAAAATTTTAATATTATTTTAAATGTTAAAAATAATTTAATATTATAAGTCTACTTGATAGATTACACTATTTATTTTAAATTTGTATTAATTATAAAACTTTAAAGTCAATTTTCTAATTACTAACTTCAAAGGGTATTATAGCAAAAAACATATTGGTGTCTTTTTGTAAAAATTTGAGAATTTTTGTGACTATTTTCCCAAACCTTAAGGGTGTAGGTGTCTATTTCCCATCCCATGATAATAAAAATTCATAAGGATACAATAATAAAAGGTACAAAAAAGTTGCAAGTTAACAAATCGGGCAGCGAAGTTTTCGTGGATTTTGAAACATGAAGGGTGAGGGGTGGAATGATTAATTTTGACGAACAACAGTGGGTTTCGATCATTTACTTTAGATACAAATCGAAACTAGTCAATTTCTATGTTAAAATACTACCACATTTTTCCTTGAGCAAATGGATTTTCTTGTTAATATTTTATCACTATGTCAAATTTTTTTCTAATATCAGTTTATAAAATAAAATGTGATGTTTGCCTTTACTGGTGTCATCCTTATGCTTAGGGATGACAAAAATGCCCAATTCGAATTTTGGCAGATTGATCCAACCCGAATTTTTTGAGTTTTAACTCAAATTTAAAGGTCAAAAATAGGACTCGGGCTTAAAAATAAGAGCCCAATCAAATTTGGGTCAAAACTCTGGCCCGACCTAGCCCAACCCAACCACTTAATAATTTAAAAAAAATGTATATTTTTATTTGAATTTTGTGCTTTTATTTGAATCAGACATAATTTTTTTTGTTTATATTTAGATGTTTATATGATTTTATGGTTGAGATATTGATTAGAATAATTTTTATATTTAATTTTAATATATTAGGGGGCGAGAAATTTAAATTATTTAAATATTACAAAATTAAAAAAATAAAACCCAAGTCCAACTGACCCGAGGGTGAAAATTCAGGTTTTTTATTGGGCTCAGGCGCTTAATTTTATATATTATTGGGCCTGAGCGCAACCCAAAAAATTGCCAAGCCTATTTATGCTTACATTTTAATGAAATTAAGTAGCAAAAAAAAGGAAGGAAAGGGGGGGGGGGGGGGGGGGGAAGAGGAACGCGTACACATGCGGTAACATACCTCGGTATGAATCCTTTTGAAACAATCACTTGCGGGAAGCATGGTCTGTCTTTGTGGCGAACGAGAGAGAGCAAATGATTTGCAAAGTGGAAGGAAACTCTATTGGATAATAAGAAGCAGAAATTGTAATTGTTACTACTAATTAATTAACTCAAGCTGCATCCAAACCTACGAGCTTTATATATAAGCTAATAAGTACGTTGATTAAAGGCGATTCCTTAAATGTTGTAAATCAAATCAATAGTCCAATTCCTTTCATATGCACACATAAATTATTATTCTTGATTGAGAACTAATTGCTTTTTAAATATTCTTATCCTAGACTAAGAAATTGATGTCTAGATCTGTTAAGTATTCTTAACCGCACTCAGAAATTAAATATTGAGAATAACTTTACCTTTTTCAAAGGAATGGGAATAAAAGTTATTGATTATGGGAAAATTTCATGGTTCACGATATGAAAAATACTAAATTCTTTCATCATATGCGAATAAGCTTCGTGTTGTAATTTTTTTCCACCTTTTTCCATGAAATCATATCATGCACGATTAAATTACGTATCCGATTCTTATTTGTGTACAATAGATTAATGAAAGAGAAAGTAAAGATTATAGAGCAAATTAGTTTAATTGGTAAAAAGATTGGCGTTCGAACACTCTTCGAGAGAGTGTTCCAGAAGAAGGAAAAATAGTCAGTTTATTTGGTGAATTTCTTTGTTTAATATTTGATTGTCTAAAGCAATGAGTACTAGATTTCACATCAAATTTTCTGTTTAATTAAAAGACAGTTAATGCTTGTTACCAGTCCATAGCGTACATTTCCAGAAGAAGGGTTTAGTTCCTTATTTCCAAGCTCATCCCCGTTGACTTGTGCGTATTCTCCATTGACATGATATCTGTCAGCCCAAATAAGAAAAAGATTCTGAAAAAAAAAATAGTGCAATTCCATGGGTCGACGGCTCGAGATTTGATCTTTTTACAGCTTGCCACTAATAATTAAGTCTGATAAAAGTTACATTTGTTGTAACTTATAACCCAACCAAAACATACAAAAATAAGTAATATGAGAGGTGGGTTAGGTTGGCAGTATGCCGTTTTAATTGGAAGATAAGTTACAATAAATATAATTTATTAAGACCTTGATAATAAGCTTGAAAAAAGAATAAGATTAAATGTACATGTATACACTCTTCTCATACAGATTGATAATCAGATATAATGAAATTATAGTATATGAGCATGTATGTATCATACAACCCCTCCCACTTTTATAATTAGTCCATTTTCTACATATAACATTCAAATTTTTCATTTTGAATTGCAAATTAATATAAGATCAAAAAATTTAATACGTACGGTCAAAAAAATAGGACGTGTGATAAAAAAACAAATGAGGAGATATACCACACATATAAGTGGGTTACATGGTAACGATACCACTTTTAGAAGAGTGACAGTATTGGTATCCTAAAAAGTTCATACAAAATTTCAATGTTGTATATTTACACATTTGATCTTGATTAAAATTGAAAAAACTCTTCACACTCTAGAGTATTTAAAAAACAAATTATTTATATGGTAATGGTACTACTTTTGGAAGAGTGAGAGTAGTGGTACCCCAAAAAGTTCATACAAAATTTTAATGTTGTATATTTACACATTTGACCTTGATTAAAATTGAAAAAACTCTTCACACTCTAGACTATTAAAAAAAATTATTTACTGAAAAAAGAAATAAAAAATGAATTGAGCCATCAAACATTCGAACCTAAGCAAAGGAGGCATAAATATTTTTTTTTCCCTTACATGCAAAACTAGCAATCAAAGGGGTATTTAATATTTCATTAAAATTAGAGAGTAGGGTTAAATTAGTCACGTTGGCTAATTATTCAAAGTTGGTTTACTGGTTACGTTTATTGAGTTCTAGATCTAGTCGATTACTCAAATGTTACTGTTGCCCCTGAGATTTTTTTTTTTCCAAATTTTTTTAGGTTGCAATGAGAAGGAAAATGGAAGGGTTATCTAAGGAATTAATATGAATGGTAGTGGTAAAAGAATAATTTTAGTTCTTTAATTGATGGATACGTTTCACAATAGGAGTTGTATGAGAGTGTTAGACGGGTGCTAACAACCCCACTCATTTTAGAAATTGACTGGATTTGGCAAATAACTAGGCTAAAAAAAAAGCCTAGTTATACAAGTGGGCTAAGGGACCTCGTTTTGGCCCATGATATTAAAAAAACTTTATATTATTTTAAAAAATAATATTAAAAAAAAAATCTCTTTGAGCATTAAAATACAAAATACGCTTTAAGCATTAAAATACAAAGAAAGATAAGCCATATACAATAAGCATGATTAAACTTCTAATAATTGAAGTTATTTGTATTAGTTGGCTTACCTATCGACGTTTGGTTCATAAGCTTGCACAGCTCTTGTGTCTCTGGAATGATGCCTTATCTGTAATGAAGCAAGGTGAAAAATACAAATCTTTGAAAAAATAAAAATAAAGATGTGGGAGAAATATTTATATATCAGCGAGGAGACAAATAATCTTTTATACAGGGGCTATCTTGACTTTCTATTTCTAATCTAATACAAAATCTGATTACACTAAGAATATAGAGACACAAAATCTGCGCATCCATCATTCTAACGAAATTAAAAAAAAAAATCAATAGCAAATAATATATAGTTATCTACCTTAGATAAGAGCGATCCTATTCTTGAAGGTTTGCTCCATTTTCCTGGAAAATCGGTTGCTCTGAACATGATTAGGCTTTGGCTCCAAAGAATATAGGAGAGAGCATGCTCTTGATCAATGAGCTGCACAGGAGGGCAACGGCCGATTTAATATTAACACTTTAATTGGTGCCTGTCAATTTTTGACGCCATTATTTTGTCTTTAAGATAATGATGGTCAATGTCAACCAAAGTCAGCAATAAATATAAAAAATTTTATTCCAAACGCGTATCACCAATTAATTACTGTTATATGCTAAGTGGTAGCTGGCATTTAACATCATTATGAATGAGATAATTTTAAACATTAATGAATGAATAGCGAATCAACTGTACCTTTGAGATACAAAATTTTTATACAAACTTTACAAATGTATCATATGTTTATTATGTTTATTTTGAAATCACAATATACGGCTTCTTTAATATTTTTTGTCAGAGTCTCAATTTATATCTTGTGTTTCGTATATCTTGTATTAATGCATGTAACAAATAAGATCTTGAAGGGATCCAATTTTTCTTCTTCTTCTAAACTCACTCAATTTCTCCATTTCATCAATGGCCATTATCTTCACTCTCAAACCCATTGTCACCCACCAATTATCAATGACTCTTGAAATCATTTCCACTCTTCCCCAAATAAAATATTTCTCTATTTTTTCAACCCTTCAAAAAGATCATATATCAGCTTATAAATAAAATTTCAGTTGAACACCTAAAAAAAGGGAGAAAAAAAATTTGAAGTCTTGTAAATTTCAGGATAGTCATCTCATAAAATAAAACTTTTTTCATAAGAACTTAACTAAAATTAAAGCTTCATGGACAATTTAACGAGGACATCATGCTAAATTCAATAGCAATAAATGAATTTTTAAAAGACGAAGATGAACACGTGTCAACGTAAGAAACCAGCGAGTGAGGCAGCCTGCTCAAAAATTTGAATTTAATGTAAGTGGCGAAAATGTGATTGCTGGACATGATTTATAAAGTTGATTGCTGGACATGATTTATGCGATAATAGTGAAACGACCTTTCATTGCTGTGCACTTTTCCTTGAAAGACACCGAAAACGAGTTGCGGTCTCTCCACGGCAAAAACGAAAACATTACTGTACGAACGCCCCCCAACTATGATGGCATTCTGATTTATTACATATATATTTTGATTTGACAGGTCTGATGGGAACACTGCTGGTAATTTTTGTTTGGGTCATCTTACCACGCAGAGACAGCCGCTCTTTCAACCTGAACAACCGGTAAAATAATTTTTTAAATACCGGTGGTTCATTAAATAATTTTTAAAATTTGATTTTTAATGCTGGAAAAAAAATATATAAATACAATGAAAAAATTAAAGAAATTTTTAAATAATTAACATAAAAAATATTTTGAATGAAAAAAATATTTTAATTTAAATGAGTATTTTAAAATAATCATACATCAACTCTTGTGTTAGTGTGGCTAGGGTTTCTAAAGAAAATGTAAAATATGAAGTATTTATATTGTGGTTAAAAAAAATAAATTTTATAAATATTACAAATAAAATAAAGTGTTGGGAGAAGAAATGGAAGGTTAATATGAAAATGCCACTTGTCAATAGAATTTAAGGCTAGTTTCGAAATGCTATAACTTTTAAAATAATTGTTGTTAGCTGTGCTGTAAAAATAATCAGTTATGAAGAGAATCAGTTTTCAAAAGTACTGTGAGTTTTAAAAGCTTTTATTGGTGTGTGGTAAATTTTACTGTTAAACTGCTGCAAGAAAACAAATTACTAAAATGTGCATAATGTAGGATGGAATTTATTTACACATATAAGGACATATATATATACAATATTTTTAATTATGTATTATAATAATTTTAACTAAAAATAAAATTTATACTATATTGATTTTGTTTAATATTGATCTAAAATATTGATTTTATTTCTAATTGTGACTTCAATTGATTAAAATATTGATTTTATTTCCAATTTAAAAAAAAAGATAATTTTGGGTTTAGGTAATAATGATAAGGATATTTATGAAATTATATTAAATGATAAAGTTTTTTTTTTAAGGTAAGGGGGCTTGGACAAGCCCAAATATAATTTTTACCTCCTTTACCACCCCTAAGGATCGAACTCGGGCTTGTAAGGCGACAGATTTACTGCCAACTAACCCGACCACGACCTTGGGGGCGATAAAGTTGATTGTCAAAATCAAAATCTAAAGGTTAGTCCTTTCCTGCTTTTCAAAATTAATTGTAGTAGGAGCTGATTTTAACAAAAGTGATTTTGATTTATTTTAACCAAACATCAAAATTAGTTTTTAGATTTTCAAAATCATTTTTAAACTTTCCAAAAACAATCCCAAATAGACCCTTAGTAATAAAAAAGCCACCAAGAGGAAGATAGCTTATAACGGGTACTTTAGAAATTAAGATAATAGTCAGACTCCACCATATTGAGAGTAGAAAAGGATAGAGAAATTGTCCAAAATAGCCAGCATGTCGCTACCAATTATCACTAAAAAGAATATTGATTCTTTTGCTAAAGATAAGGCAGCAATAAAGAGACAACTTGTTTAAAAAGAGTGAGTGGTAAGGTACCACGCATGCAAAAGTCAAAACGGCTCATCCAAAATAATTGAGACCATTTGTCCTCATTTAACATGCCAGTATTTGCAGGGCTACTCTTGTAAAGGCAGTTAGACCACCCTGTTAAAAGTCCATATGTGTACATGTGGATAAATTGCATGAATAAAGACCACCTTATTCCCCAAACCATGCTCCAAGGGGCCAAAAATGGCCATACGCATAAAAGAACGAGAATCCCCTTGTAAAGGCAACAAAGAGCACTAATGGAATTGTACTAAGTGGTATGTTGACAGATATACCCTAGATGCACTTCATTCATAACAGTTATGTTTTCTGTTTCATTGTAAACAATACACAAACTAAAAAGGGCTCTATTTCAACCAGAAGCCAAGGTGATTGTTAAGGGTTTGCTAACCCTTGACACTCCTCAAAACAACCATCCTAAAACTAAGCGTCGAAGTATGGTCACTATCCACTGATGGCTCTATCTCGAACCTCTCTTCTCCATTTTTGCAGGATAAAGTCAGTAGCTAAAACCACCTTTGCCTAGATCCAAATTCTTCTTAGCAATTTCACCTCTTTTGTTCTTTCTAAACTTCACGAACAGTCCAATTAAGGAGCACTCCTCAATTACATTAGGCATCATATTCCATCAAATACAAATCTATTATGTTATATAACATTTATAACCTAATTTGCATCCAACTGCATAGGTATCATTCATCTTTTTTTTTTTTAACTATATAGATCTTTTTTGGGATAATTATGTCCAAATAATATACATTTTAGTCATATAATCAAAGGACATAATTGTTCAAAGGTATATATTATATTAATGAAAATAAGGAGAGTTCTTTATGATCATTTTGTCAAATCAAAAGTGTGTTGTTGTCCTTTCCATAAACATTAAATAGCCTATCTATTTAGCTAAATTCTCGAGTTAAACTGATATGGGACATAAGAGTAAAATTTTATATTTGGACTCTCCCACCCCTTACCTTTATAATAGTAATAATACAACATTATTAAAAAAATTAATGTCATATATAGACAACATACATATTCTAATAATAAACACCTATTAGTGATAATAAATATCATAATTATGTTTATTTTAATCAATTTAAATAGGCTAACAATTACGGTTATTAACAACATAGAACATAAAGTTTAATGTTATAACTTTATTAATCACAATACCACTAATAGTAATAGATCAAAAATTGAAATTATATATGCAAGTGTCATTATAAGAATTTATAGAAATTGTTGTGACTCAAAGAAAATAGTGAATAAATGTAATAAAAAAATAATACAACATAAAAGAATAAATAAAAGAATTAATTTCACATACAAAATATTAAAAAAACAAATGAAGCTTTTAGATTTCAAATCTACAATTTTTATCGTATAATGGCCTATTTATATAGCCAAAACTTATTATATTGTTATTTTATTATAATTAACAGTTGTAGTTGTAATTGAAATTGTTATTATAATAATTATTAAAATTGAGTAACCCATCTACTATATGGTGAACAAGTACTTTCTAATAAATGAGCATCTCACAATAGCTGCGACTTAATTTTGTGATCACTCACATTTTTATATATGTGTCAACATCACAGATAGCACATCATTTATCAAAGTCTTTGAAAACCTTATAACTACAACATCAAGTCATTTTTATCCAAATTATAAACGAATGGTCATCTAGAGTATGCATCAGCGCATACTATTTACGCATGTTGGTTGTATAAATGATGTAGACAATAGATCATTTTAATTATTAAAAAAAAGTCAAGTAGGATTCTTACATAACAATAAACGATAGGTCATATATAATTTTGTGTTGATTAAAATAATTTAATATTTTTATTATCATTGCTATTGTCATTATTATTGTTAGTATTTTTAATAACAATAATTATTATTATTTTATTTATTATCATTAATTATTTTTATCATTATTATTGTTATTATTATAATAGATAATAACAACACTAAGGATATTTTAGCAACTTGTGACACTCTATTCCAATTCCTGGAAGAAGTAAACACACCAATGGGAAAATAGCCTATTCTAATTATAATTTCTTCAGTTAATGTAAATAACTTATTCGAATTTCAATTATAATCCATCTCGATTGACAATTGATTCATGCAACATTAAAATATTGAAAATAATGTCTTTGAAAAATAGATGACTTATTGTCTCTGATGTAAAATTTTACAACAACTGCTTTTTTTTTCCCCAAAAAGTAGCATTGAATGGAAAATGCTAATTAGGGGTAGGCCAAGGATCGGTTTGTTGCAGTATCAAGCTGAATTGAAATTTTCAATTCAATTTAGTACTGAATTCTAAAGAACTAATAAGAGTAGAACAAAAAAAAAAATCAAATCTAAACCAAAATTTTCAGTTAGATCCTTTAAATACCTACAGTTTTTTAATTTTTTTTACACAATTTAACTTTTTTTTAATTTTTTTATTCTCTTATGTTTTGTTCAATCATGCCACTTGGCATTATTTTAATATAAATGTTAATGATTTTTCAATTTGATTTCAGTTTTAAGAAAAGAAATACTAAAGCAAAACCTAAATTTCATACCAAGTCGATTTTTTTGCCGAAAAAATGTTTAGAATCTAATTTGATCCACTCAATTCATTTGATTTATAAAATTCGATCTGTAAAAATATAATCTGTGGATAAATTGATTGGATTGGATTTAATATTTCAAAATTGCAATAAATGGATTCGATATTGATTTACTTCTATAAATCCACAAAAAAAAATTGATTTAATTAAAACAATTAAACTTGTAAATGTGGCATTCCTATTTACTAATAAAAAATAAGTTGAAATTTAGTTATGTTAACACCATATTATATTTTATCCATAGTAATATAAATTAAAAAAAATTAACAAATATAGCTTCCTAAACAATTAATTTTTATAATTTTAGTTAATTTTTATGTAATAAACATTTGAGATTTTTTTTTATGAGTTATACTTAGAAACTTTGAATGTATTATTCTAGCTTTATTTAAACAATTAATTTATTTAAATCTTATTCAGTTTGAATTTGATCAATACTAAAATTATTTTTATATTATATATTTTTATTTAATCAGTTTGTGGATTTGACAAAATTAAAAAATTTTAACCTACAAACTAATTTGAAAATTGGTGGATTGAATATAAATTGGACCAAATCCTCATCCGATTCGTAGACACATGGAGTGGATTTGGATTGAATTTCACTAATTCATGAATTGGATTGGATTGAAAATTTATAATCAGCAAAATTATGAATCGAATATGGATTGATGTCCAATCTGTAAAATCCGATCTGCGAACACCCCTAATTTTCAGAACACATTAGCTCTGGCCTACCATAATGGTAATCACATAATTTTTTTAATAATATTTGTCTCTTAAAGAGATTTCATACCTTTTTATTTCTTTTTTTTTTTTCATTTCTCACCTAAAGAATTTCATATACAATAAATATATAAAAAAATGAAATTTGTATATTGCAAGTCCACAGCATTATCATAAAATGGTATATTTATATGGCTGAAGCTTATTATATTGTTATTGCACTATAATCATAATTTATAGCATTAGTTGTAATTGGTATTGTTATTATAATTATTATTAAAATTGAGTAACCCACCTATTCGATGATAAATAAGTAATTTTTGTAAATTATACTAATCATCTAATAAATGAGTGACCCACCATAGTTGAGATTCAAATGTTATAATCACTCATACTTTTATAAGTGCATGTGTGTGTGTGATCTTTTTTTTTTAACAATCACAATTGTAATGATTAAAATCATTTCGAATTCGACATCACAGATGATGTGTCGTTTATGAGGAAAAAGTGTGAACATGATGTCATCGTAAAACTTATGACAACAATGTCGGTCATTTTTCTTTTCTAAATCATAAATGACAAGTCATCTAGAGTATGCACCGACGCATATTCTTTACACATGTCGATTGTATGATTGGTGCAGACAGTAGGTTGTTTTTATTGTAAACCATAAAACGTCATGTCAGAATCTTACCAAAAAATAAATGACAAATTATCTATGATTTTATTATTGTTGTTGGTGGTGGTGTTGTTATTTTTATAATAATAATAATACTAAGGATGTTTTGGCAACTAGTGACACTCTATTCCGATTCCTAGATGATGTGAACACACTAATGGGAATACAATATATTCTAATTTTGATTCCTACAATTAAAGGAAATAACTTATTCTAATTTTGATTTCAGTCTACTCTAATTACCAATTGGTACACGCACCATTAAAATATTGAAAGTTTTGAAGTAAAATTTTACAATGATTGTTTTCTTCAAAACAACATTGACTAGTGAATGCCAATTAAAGGTGGGCACGGAGTTAGTGTTGGATTTTTTTTTTCAATTTATAGATATTTAAGATTATTTTCTGTAGAAATAAAGTTTTTAATTTGTTCACACTCTAATTTTAGTATGGTTTGATTTTAATAATGTTTAAGGTATACTGGTTGGAAATAGACATGTTAAGATCACATTGTATGAAATTTCCATCCTACACATCTTCATCATGATCTATGTCATTCAGTTATATTGGCATAGTGACCATTGAGGGTTGAGTTACGATAGATGTAATCAAGACCGCTTTGATCCTATGTTGGTATGATTAATGAATCGGATTGGTTATAGATACATTTTAGTAATAACAGTAAAGTTGAGTTCATATAGTTATTTTTGCAAAACATAATTATAAGGTTTCACATATAGTTCAAGTGGGAGATTATTGATTTTTTAATATAACATTGTTGGATCCTTAATCCAATATTGGGCCTAAAAGTGATCTATTAAGGTTTTTAGTATTATGGGCTTTAATGTATCTAATAGGGTGTGAGCCTTTAATGTGTAGAGACCCAATAGTATTCTAATTCTATGATGAGCAGAATTAAAAATACCCAGTGACAACAGGAAACAGTTGTCTATATAAGTGGTCATACGTATGCTTTCTATTCTTTGTAAAATCCCATTTTCAGAGAGAGAGAGCAAGAGAGAACTAAATGACTCTTTAGGAGAACGTGTAGTCTGGAAGGCCAACCATACAACCTTAGAGAGGAATTAAATGTTATGAATTTAGGTATGCTTCCACATGTTTTTCTTATTGATTTTTGATTATACAACATGAATATTACTGAATTATAGGTGATGGTTTTCACCAAAGATTTTATTACCCCAACAGTTAGTTCTTTTTAGTATCGAGCTGAACCAAAATTTTTAATTTGGTTCGGTACTAAATTCTAAAGAATAAAACTAGAACTAAAATTTTTGGTTTGGTCCTTCAGATATTTATAATTTTTTAAATTTTCTTACAAAATTTAATTTCTTTTTTTTTTAATTTTCTTATGTCTTGTTAAATCATATTGCCAGCACTATTTTAATAGATAAAATGTTAATGATTTTTTCAATTCAATTCCAATTTTAACCCAAAAAAGAAAGGAACAGTGAACCAAAACCTAAAAATTGAAAAAAAAAAAAAAGGGTTTGATTCTGTCCTACCCTAATGCTAATCGTATCATTTTTTAAAATAATATTTGTCTCTAAAAAAGATTTCATTTTTTTTTTACATTTTGATGTAGGGTGTTGTCTTCCAGAGGCCATAACTTGTGTTATAGGTGTCCATTTTTGGCATCTAATAAACTGTTTCGAAGCTTCTGATAAGACGAACAAAACCCAAAATCACCTAAGTTGTTCTACCCTATAGTTGAGCAAAAAATTTCGCTTCTTTCATGGTCATTTTCTAATTTTAAAATTTTTTTTCTTATTTTTCTTGATTCTTCTAGGATTTTTATCTTTTTTTAGAGCTCTGATTTGAGTGTCATTTTTGTTTTTCTTTGGTTATTGTAAATTTGTAATATTTAAACTTGTTATAAAAGAGTCTCAAAACCATAGTTTTATTCATTCAGACTTTTAATAAGATTTATCATTATTCATAAACCTAATTTTTTCTATCAAGCAAACGCAATAACGCCTTTTGTTTCGTCACATTTCATGCCTAAAACTTTCCCCTGTTAATTGATATGCATATTTTTTTTAATAACAATTTTCAAAGAGATTAATAAGCAAACATTTTTTGAACTCAAATTACGTGCCACCATACCACCACGGCAACATAGCCTGATGTTTTATAACCGGTGGTACTTAATCTCCAACTAATATTTATTAGTGCATGTAACGGTATAGTCCATTACAGTTAATTTTTTACCCTTTAATAGTATATTGACATTAGAAGATTAAAAAAATAAATCTCTTGCAATCCCTTTAAAAGGATTATCACTATTATTCACAAAAAAGATGTTGATATTAAAATCATTTATTTATTATTTTTTTAAAGAGCAAAGTGGCAGATTCCCTCACTCTTACATACATTCTCATTCATGATTATACTTTTAATAGAGAAACTTAGCGGGACATTTCCACCGCCAATTTCATCATATATAGCGATGTATTGGGACGATTCAATCCAAGCTCGCCATTTACGAGACAAATGGGGGGATCTGCCAGCAAATTATAAATTTTAACAGTGGGTCAAGCCATTGTCTCACACAGATTTGGACTATTGTTATGTTAATACGATGATATGGTGGGATTTTTCCATCTCAGCTAGCTTTTATTATACTTTTTAAAATTATTTAATTTCCTTTTTAATTTTTGTTACATTATAATAAACTTGGAGGAAAAGTTCAATTGAGCTCCACAGTCCATCCCATCTTGTCCTCAATTCGACCAGTTTGAATTCCTATAAGCATTTCATAAAACTTTTGAGCCACAGTCTCAGGTCCTGTCTTGTATTCGATCCTGCGTTGATTCACACGACAAATAACCTTAATTTAATTTGCAAAATCCAAATGTTACACACACAAACACACTTTTAGCTAATAATCACTTGTATTTAATTAATTGGTGTACCTTTTACCCTGATACGTTATGCTATTGACAGGATTGACTACCACTGCAGTACCTGTGCAAAAACTTCCTCAGCGTCAAATAATTCCTCCACCGCCACAGCTCGTTCTTCAACCTGATAAAAATTTTCAATCGTAAAAATATTTATGGAATTTTCCATGAAAAATTATTTTGAATTGATAATTATATTCCGCTGGTAAAATCTCTTAGATAAGAATAACCTAAGATTGAAGAGATACACACTTGGTAACCCAAAATCTGAGCAATTTCAATGACACTCTTTCGAGTGATTCCAGGAAGAATTGTGCCGTTGGTTGCTGGGGTCGAAATGACATTTCCCTACAAACATTGTGTTTAACCTCAATAAGTCATGCATAAATTAGCATTTAACATGCAAGTTTGGATTCTCTACTAATTTGACCTTATACGATCAATATTATTAGATAAGAATTTAGAAACAGCTAAATTTAATCATATAGTATGAATACATACGTGAGACAGTATCTTATAAAATCCTTGGCGTAATTGTGTTCAGTAAAAGACTTAATTCAAACATTAAATTGACTAATTCACCCTTCAAATGTTTTACCTTGAGAAAAAAAATATTGCTTGTAGAAACTTCCTCGATGTATTTTGTAGTCTTTACATCTAGAAATAGGACATCGGAGAACCCTTTTGCCTTTGCTTCAGCAACTGGTTTAAAAACCTAGACAGAGGCAATTATATAAGGAGGATTGTATTAACGTTGAAGTAAATTAATGCTCGTATAATTAATTAAGAATGCCTAATTAATAGCAAATCTGGATCAATTATTCTTACCGTTGAATAGTTAACGATCGCTTTGACTCCTCCGGTTCCACCAGGAAATGCTCGATAAAACTTTTCCTCAACAACCAAATTTAGGTAACCCTGTGATGTTGAAGAAACATAATATTATTATCAAGGATAATTTCCCATTTATGAATAGCCAATACAAAATGGATAAAAGTCTGTTATATACATATTTGGATTGAAAACGAAAACAAAATTCCAATTATGCAAAGATAATTTGCCAACACCTTGTGATAGTTGCCAACGGGAGAAGCATATGTTAAAAATGCGTAGTCAGGCGCCGGCGTCGCACCCAGAATTGGTCCACTTCCCACGAGCAATGGTCTAATATACAAAGACCCCTTTCCTGGAGGAGGAACCTATATTATATAATAATTCGCAAATCAAGCAAAATCAGTGGCCGAGCTTGGATTTTGGTTCAGTGGGCCATCATAAATAAGTTATATAAATTTATGAGGCCGTAAAATAATAAGCAAAACTTTCTTAGACATAAGATAATTCTCATTGGAGACCCTCGAACACAGTAGGGTTTTGAATTAAGCAGCGAGTTAATAAGCAATAGCGTCCTTATATTCTTGTATAGATTATTAATGATAAGCAGCATCGTCCAATAAATGTCGCCGCTCATATATATCATCGGGATGAAATGTTTATATATGATTACCCATTGCTTGTTAGCGACAACAGTATGCTTAACCGCATCAACAAATTGCTCTGTTGTTGGCGAGGGCATGCACAATCTGTCTGCACTCATCTGCATACGCAAGGCATTTTGCTCAGGTCGGAACAGTAGAATACGCCCATCTTCTGTCCTGTAGGCCTTCAGACCTTCAAATGCTCCCTAAATACATACCATGTAAATTGTTGTCACCCGTAGTGGTTATATGAGCTGCATAGTAAATATAAATTTAAGTATCATAAGTTCGCAACTGAATAACCATAGTATTACTCAAATAGTAAATAAAAACATAAGTCTATTCTTAATATAACTATATTTGTTCAGCTGCAAACTTGTAATACTTAATTTATATCCCAATTAATGAGATATAACATTTGTTATTTCGTATATGTATTTTATTTATTTCTTTGAAAGTTAATATAGGTCCATTATAAACTTTGTTTTTTAACTATTTGATTAATGACACTCACCTGTCCATAATTTAAAACTCCGGACGAAGGATTCATTTCCAATTTTCCAAATCGAGTGAGAATCCCATGCGAAAAATTCTTTTCTTTTGAACACTTCATTACATACATGTAATCTACTGGAATCAGACAAAATCCAAGCTCATCCCATTTCGGATCGGCATATTCTTCAACAACATCACTGCTTTTCGAGTCATTAAAAATAAATAATAAAATTGCAAAGCAAAGACGGATACAGAGTAACTAGCTGGATAGCATTAAAATTTGAGAAATCGACAAGGGACAAACGGACATTTCTCATGGCAAAGAATATTGTTGATCAAGTTATTCATAGAATAATGGATAAAATATAGTAATATTTATTAAGTAATTAAGGGAAAATGAAGACCGCTAATTCAATGCAAGCCAAAAAATCTAAAGTGGTTGCTAAAGTATTTCTTAATTTTATTACCTGCGGTCATTACCCAATTCACAATCATTCGTGGCAGATTGAGGGCTTGCCTGTAAAGAATCTACATGATTAGGGCCTCAACGGCAACGTTATAAAAACTTTCGTCCCTATGTAAAAACTTTACCACTCTCACCATTTTTAAGCACCTCAGTTTATTGTTGGAAAGAGATATTTTCACCTCACTATTTTTATAAATCTACTTAACTTGAAAATAAATAATAATAATAAGAAGAATAAGAATAATAAGATCTCATTATCTTTAAAATGAACAAATCAATAAAAAATTAAAATGAAATCCTTCTTGTAATATATATTTTTTTTACCTAGGTATTTTTGACCACAACAGTTGCTTAATGGTTGCTTTCAAATGAGTCTTATTTGATTGCTTTATTTTAATAACATAAAATAATCAAATTGACCCAAACATGAGCTCTTTATCTAATAATTTAGGTCTTTAATTTTATTTAATTAAATCTACAAACTTCTTCTTTATGTGTAACTTTTAAAAATAATGTGAACTTTTATAGTTAGTTCTTGGGAGTGGGGTTGGTTTAAAAAATTTTGGAATAAAAATATCACCACCCTTAGTTTTTTCCCCAATTAAAAGACAAAATAGTCAAATAACTGTATTGTTTGTGTAAATTAATTATTTCTCACCCGCCTCGTGTTTCAAAACTCATCTAAACTCCCTATAGTTAAAAAGATTCTACAAACTTGCAACTTTTTGTGTATTTTACTATTTTACCTTGATGTAATAAATTCCATTAAGGAAAATGACACCTACACCCCTAAAGTTTGAGAAAATAATTATAAAGACTCCCCAAATTTTCAATAAATGACATTAATACCTCCTTTTGACTATAATACTCTTTGACTTTATAAACCTAAGAAATTTGACCAAAAAATTTTATAATAAATAAAAATATGGAATTAAAATAAATGTAATAATATATACATTTTAAAATAATTTTAATATATACATTGTAATAATATATACATTTTATATTTTACAATCTATTAGACCTATTTTATTATAATTAAAGCAATTTTTAATAATAAATAGAAACATAATATTAAAATAAATAAATTAAAATTATTTTTGAATATTATGTAAAAATTTATTTTAATATTATTAATAGGGATATATTTTTTTAATCATAAAATCTATTTAACCCAAGGATTTTTTAAAGTCTTTATAATAAATACAAACATATTATTAAAATAAGTAAAATAATTTAAAATTTTAATATTATTTTAAATGTTAAAAATAATTTAATATTATTAGTCTACTTGATAGATTACACTATTTATTTTAAATTTGTATTAATTAAAAAACTTTAAAGTCAATTTTCTAATTACTAACTTCAAAAGTTATTATAGTAAAAAAATATTGGTGTCTTTTTGTAAAAATTTGAGAATTTTTGTGACTATTTTCCCAAACCTTAAGGGTGTAGGTGTCTGTTTTCCATCCCATGATAATAAAAATTCATAAGGATACAATAATAAAAGGTACAAAAAAGTTGCAAGTTAACAAATCGGGCAGCGAAGTTTTCATGGAAGGGTGAGGGGTGGAATGATTAATTTTGACGAACAACAGTGGGTTTCGATCATTTACTTAGATACAAATCGAAACTAGTCAATTTCTATGTTAAAATACTACCACATTTTTCCTTGAGCAAATTGATTTTCTTGTTAATATTTTATCACTATGTCAAATTTTTTTCTAATATCAATTTATAAAATAAAATGCGATGTTTTCCTTTACTGGTGTCATCCTTATGCTTGGGGATGACAAAAATGCCCAATTCGAATTTTGGCGGATTGATCCAACTCGAATTTTTTGAGTTTTAACTCAAATTTAAAGGTAAAAAATAGGACTCGGGCTTAAAAATAAGAGCCCAATCAAATTTGGGTCAAAAC
This sequence comes from Luvunga scandens, assembly GCA_030449905.1. NCBI lineage: Eukaryota > Viridiplantae > Streptophyta > Magnoliopsida > Sapindales > Rutaceae > Luvunga > Luvunga scandens. Next base: position 1,785,679 of record JASUUG010000714.1, read on the forward strand.
TCTGGCCCAACCTACCCCAACCCAACCACTTAATAATTTAAAAAAATGTGTATTTTTATTTGAATTTTGTGCTTTTATTTGAATCAGACATAATTTTTTTTGTTTATATTTAGATATTTATATGATTTTATGGTTGAGATATTGATTAGAATAATTTTTATATTTAATTTTAATATATTAGGGGCGATAAATTTAAATTATTTAAATATTAAAAAATTAAAAAATGCCCAACTCCAATGACCCGAAGGTGAAAATTCAAGTTTTTTATCGGGCTTTGGGCCCTTAATTTATATATTATTGGGGCTGAGCACAACCCAAAAAATTACCAAGCCTATTTATGCTTACATTTTAATGAAATTAAGTAGAAAAAAAAGGAGGGGGGGGGGGGGGGCGCGAGAGAAGACATGCGGTAACATACCTCGGTATGAATCCTTTTGAAACAATCACTTGCGGGAAGCATGGTCTGTCTTTGTGGCGAACGAGAGAGAGCAAATGATTTGCAAAGTGGTGCCTTTTCTAACTTTTATACAACCCCTCTCACTTTTATAATTAGTACCTTTTCTACGTATAACATTCAAATTTTTCATTTTGGATTGTAAATTAATATAAGATCAAAAAATTTAATACATACGGTCAAAAAAATAGGACGTGTGACAAAAAAATAAAGGAGGAAATATACCACACATACAAGTGGGTTACATGGTAACGATACCACTTTTAGAAGAGTGACATTATTGGTACCCTAAAAAGTTCATACAAAATTTCAATGTTGTATATTTACACATTTGACCTTGATTAAAATTGAAAAAACTCTTCACACCCTAGAGTATTTAAAAAACAAATTATTTATATGGTAATGATACCACTTTTAGAAGAGTGAGAGTATTGGTACCCCAAAAAGTTCGTACAAAATTTCAATGTTGTATATTTACACATTTGACCTTGATTAAAATTGAAAAAACTCTTCACACTCTAGACTATTAAAAAAAATTATTTACTGAAAAAAGAAATAAAATATGAATTGAGCCATCAAACATTCGAACCTAAGCAAAGGAGGCATAAATATTTTTTTTTCCCTTACATGCAAAACTAGCAATCAAAGGGGTATTTAATATTTCATTAAAATTAGAGAGTAGGGTTAAATTAGTCACGTTGGCTAATTATTCAAAGTTGGTTTACTGGTTACGTTTATTGAGTTCTAGATCTAGTCGATTACCCAAATGTTACTGTTGCCCCTGAGTTTTTTTTTTTTTCCAAATTTTTTTAGGTTGCAATGAGAAGGAAAAGGGAAGGGTTATCTAAGGAATTAATATGAATGGTAGTGGTAAAAGAATAATTTTAGTTCTTTAATTGATGGATACGTTTCACAATAGGAGTTGCATGAGAGTGTTAGACGGGTGCTAACAACCCCACTCGTTTTAGAAATTGACTGGATTTGGCAAATAACTAGGCTAAAAAAAAAAAGCCTAATCCTATACAAGTGGGCTAAGGGACCTCGTTTTGGCCCATGATATTAAAAAAATTTATATTATTTTAAAAAATAATATTAAAAAAAAAATCTCTTTGGGCATTAAAATACAAAATACGCTTTAAGCATTAAAATACAAAGAAAGATAAGCCATATACCATAAGCATGATTAAACTTCTAATAATTGAAGTTATTTGTATTAGTTGGCTTACCTATCGACGTTTGGTTCATAAGCTTGCACAGCTCTTGTGTCTCTGGAATGATGCCTTATCTGTAATGAAGCAAGGTGAAAAATACAAATCTTTGAAAAAATAAAAATAAAGATGTGGGAGAAATATTTATATATCAGCGAGGAGACAAATAATCTTTTATACAGGGGCTATCTTGACTTTCTATTTCTAATCTAATACAAAATCTGATTACACTAAGAATATAGAGACACAAAATCTGCGCATCCATCATTCTAACGAAATTAAAAAAAAAATCAATAGCAAATAATATATAGTTATCTACCTTAGATAAGAGCGATCCTATTCTTGAAGGTTTGCTCCATTTTCCTGGAAAATCGGTTGCTCTGAACATGATTAGGCTTTGGCTCCAAAGAATATAAGAGAGAGCATGCTCTTGATCAATGAGCTGCACAGGAGGGCAACGGCCGATTTAATATTAACACTTTAATTGGTGCCTGTCAATTTTTGACGCCATTATTTTGTCTTTAAGATAATGATGGTCAATGTCAACCAAAGTCAGCAATAAATATAAAAAATTTTATTCCAAACGCGTATCACCAATTAATTACTGTTATATGCTAAGTGGTAGCTGGCATTTAACATCATTATGAATGAGATAATTTTATAACATTAATGAATGAATAGCGAATCAACTGTACCTTTGAGATACAAAATTTTTATACAAACTTTACAAATGTATCATATGTTTATTATGTTTATTTTGAAATCACAATATACGGCTTCTTTAATATTTTTTGTCAGAGTCTCAATTTATATCTTGTGTTTCGTATATCTTGTATTAATGCATGTAACAAATAAGATCTTGAAGGGATCCAATTTTTCTTCTTCTTCTAAACTCACTCAATTTCTCCATTTCATCAATGGCCATTATCTTCACTCTCAAACCCATTGTCACCCACCAATTATCAATGACTCTTGAAATCATTTCCACTCTTCCCCAAATAAAATATTTCTCTATTTTTTCAACCCTTCAAAAAGATCATATATCAGCTTATAAATAAAATTTCAGTTGAACACCTAAAAAAAGGGAGAAAAAAAATTTGAAGTCTTGTAAATTTCAGGATAGTCATCTCATAAAATAAAACTTTTTTCATAAGAACTTAACTAAAATTAAAGCTTCATGGACAATTTAACGAGGACATCATGCTAAATTCAATAGCAATAAATGAATTTTTAAAAGACGAAGATGAACACGTGTCAACGTAAGAAACCAGCGAGTGAGGCAGCCTGCTCAAAAATTTGAATTTAATGTAAGTGGCGAAAATGTGGGACCTTTGATTGCTGGACATGATTTATAAAGTTGATTGCTGGACATGATTTATGCGATAATAGTGAAACGACCTTTCATTGCTGTGCACTTTTCCTTGAAAGACACCGAAAACGAGTTGCGGTCTCTCCACGGCAAAAACGAAAACATTACTGTACGAACGCCCCCCAACTATGATCGCATTCTGATTTATTACATATATATTTTGATTTGACAGGTCTGATGGGAACACTGCTGGTAATTTTTGTTTGGGTCATCTTACCACGCAGAGACAGCCGCTCTTTCAACCTGAACAACCGGTAAAATAATTTTTTAAATACCGGTGGTTCATTAAATAATTTTTAAAATTTGATTTTTAATGCTGGAAAAAAATATATAAATACAATGAAAAAATTAAAGAAATTTTTAAATAATTAACATAAAAAATATTTTGAATGAAAAAAATATTTTAATTTAAATGAGTATTTTAAAATAATCATACATCAACTCTTGTGTTAGTGTGGCTAGGGTTTCTAAAGAAAATGTAAAATATGAAGTATTTATATTGTGGTTAAAAAAAATGAATTTTATAAATATTACAAATAAAATAAAGTGTTGGGAGAAGAAATGGAAGGTTAATATGAAAATGCCACTTGTCAATAGAATTTAAGGCTAGTTTCGAAATGCTATAACTTTTAAAATAATTGTTGTTAGCTGTGCTGTAAAAATAATCAGTTATGAAGAGAATCAGTTTTCAAAAGTACTGTGAGTTTTAAAAGCTTTTATTGGTGTGTGGTAAATTTTACTGTTAAACTGCTGCAAGAAAACAAATTACTAAAATGTGCATAATGTAGGATGGAATTTATTTACACATATAAGGACATATATATATATACAATATTTTTAATTATGTATTATAATAATTTTAACTAAAAATAAAATTTATACTATATTGATTTTATTTAATATTGATTTAAAATATTAATTTTATTTCTAATTGTGACTTCAATTGATTAAAATATTGATTTTGTTTCCAATTTAAAAAAAAAGATAATTTTGGGTTTAGGTAATAATGATAAGGATATTTATGAAATTATATTAAATGATAAAGTTTTTTTTTTAAGGTAAGGGGGCGTGGACAAGCCCAAATATAATTTTTACCTCCCTTACCACCCCTAAGGATCGAACTCGGGCTTGTAAGGCGACAGATTTACTGCCAACTAACCCGACCACGACCTTGGGGGCGATAAAGTTGATTGTCAAAATCAAAATCTAAAGGTTACTCCTTTCCTGCTTTTCAAAATTAATTGTAGGAGGAGCTGATTTTAACAAAAGTAATTTTGATTTATTTTAACCAAACATCAAAATTAGTTTTTAGATTTTCAAAATCATTTTTAAACTTTCCAAAAACAATCCCAAATAGACCCTTAGTAATAAAAAAGCCATCAAGAGGAAGATAGCTTATAACGGGTACTTTAGAAATTAAGATAATAGTCAGACTCCACCATATTGAGAGTAGAAAAGGATAGAGAAATTGTCCAAAATAGCCAGCATGTCGCTACCAATTATCACTAAAAAGAATATTGATTCTTTTGCTAAAGATAAGGCAGCAATAAAGAGACAACTTGTTTAAAAAGAGTGAGTGGTAAGGTACCACGCCTGCAAAAGTCAAAACGGCTCATCCAAAATAATTGAGACCATTTGTCCTCATTTAACATGCCAGTATTTGCAGGGCTACTCTTGTAAAGGCAGTTAGACCACCCTGTTAAAAGTCCATATGTGTACATGTGGATAAATTGCATGAATAAAGACCAACTTATTCCCCAAACCATGCTCCAAGGGGCCAAAAATGGCCATACGCATAAAAGAACGAGAATCCCCTTGTAAAGGCAACAAAGAGCACTAATGGAATTGCACTAAGTGGTATGTTGACAGATATACCCCAGATGCACTTCATTCATAACAGTTATGTTTTCTCTTTCATTGTAAACAATACACAAACTAAAAAGGGCTCTATTTCAACCAGAAGCCAAGGTGATTGTTAAGGGTTTGCTAACCCTTGACACTCAAAACAACCATCCTAAAACTAAGCGTCGAAGTATGGTCACTAGCCACTGATGGCTCTATCTCGAACCTCTCTTCTCCATTTTTGCAGGATAAAGTCAGTAGCTAAAACCACCTTTGCCGAGATCCAAATTCTTCTTAGCAATTTCACCTCTTTTGTTCTTTCTAAACTTCACGAACAGTCCAATTAAGGAGCACTCCTCAATTACATTAGGCATCATATTCCATCAAATACAAATCTATTATGTTATATAACATTTATAACCTAATTTGCATCCAACTGCATAGGTATCATTCATCTTTTTTTTTTTAACTATATAGATCTTTTTTGGGATAATTATGTCCAAATAATATACATTTTAGTCATATAATCAAAGGACATAATTGTTCAAAGGTATATATTATATTAATGAAAATAAGGAGAGTTCTTTATGATCATTTTGTCAAATCAAAAGTGTGTTGTTGTCCTTTCCATAAACATTAAATAGCCTATCTATTTAGCTAAATTCTCGAGTTAAACTGATATGGGACATAAGAGTAAAATTTTATATTTGGACTCTCCCACCCCTTACCTTTATAATAGTAATAATACAACATTATTAAAAAAATTAATGTCATATATAGACAACATACATATTCTAATAATAAACACCTATTAGTGATAATAAATATCATAATTATGTTTATTTTAATCAATTTAAATAGGCTAACAATTACGGTTATTAACAACATAGAACATAAAGTTTAATGTTATAACTTTATTAATCACAATACCACTAATAGTAATAGATCAAAAATTGAAATTATATATGCAAGTGTCATTATAAGAATTTATAGAAATTGTTGTGACTCAAAGAAAATAGTGAATAAATGTAATAAAAAAATAATACAACATAAAAGAATAAATAAAAGAATTAATTTCACATAAGTTTGTATAAATTAATTTGCCCAAGAGATTGTTTATGAGTATTATTTGAGGGTCCAGCTAAGTTGGATGAACTCCACGATGGAACGTCGATGATGACCGCATGATTATACAGATGAATATTAAATTTACACTTATTGCTATGATCTGACAGTTATCATCAATGCTCCACTGTGGAGTTGGTCTAATTTAGCCATAGCCATTACTTAAAAATATCAAACATTAGATACTTTACATTTCTCTAATATATAAATATTTTTTAGAAGATATACATATAACATATTGCCATTCATGTTAATTAAAAAAAGAATAATATTTTATGCATAATTATAATGTTTGGTACTCTCAACAAGAAAATCTTTTGATCCAATAGTTGGATAAAAACTACCCTTATATTAATAAGTAGAGATACGAATCACTCTATATGCATTGTAGGATTGATTTTTTTTTTCCAAATACTTAAAAATAAATTTAGTTCAAAATGGGTCTTGATATTATGATTGCACCACATGGTCAAAAAGCTCATAAAATATTCCTATAATTTCTTATGTATAATAATAAAATTTATAATGTTAAAACAACAAAATTTATTATGTAATATTAAAAATTACAATCAATTAATAATTGATTTTATTTAACTTATATATAAATATTGTTCTCATTAGTATAAATGTCTCATATTTGTAGTATATTTTCATGTCATAAAAGAAAAAAATAAAAAGTACATTTTCATGTAAAGTTGAGGAGGTATTCAATTGGTAGTTTTCTACTTTGGATTAACAAGTTTAATATTTACTTAAAGTGAGGGTTGCTTTATGATAGTTACCATTATTATTTGTTGCTTTAACTAATTAGAATGAGGTTAATTGGTGTTATCTCTAGATGTACTGTTGGCCTTGGTGCCTTTGGTATGAGAAGAAGGAAATGGTCAAAAAGAGATACCAGTTCTAGCTAGTAAGCCAACTTTAACGCTCAAGCTAATAATAGAGTTTTTTAAGATTTACACTAGATTTTGAGTCAAATAATAATATTTGTGAGCTTAAGCATATATATGGAGATGAGAGAAAATAAGAGAGTGATGAATGAATGTGAGTGTTAGGTACCTTACCACTCACTCTTTTTAAACAAGTTATTGAGATTTATCAATAAGACTTGTTATAATCTCATTTGTTGATGAAAAAGACAAAACAATGGGTAATGATTAGTGTTAAAAATTGTATGTTCATAAAGGGGTAAAAATGTCATTTTGTGCTTATATTATAATTTATGTGAGTAATTATGTAACATATTGTAAATTTATAATTATTTTTTTAAATATTTGATTTTGTGTATTTTTGTGTGTTTATTAGATAAAAATTTAGATTCTAAAGGTTCAAGAAGTTATTTCATTGTCAGGAAGGATCCACAACTTTTGTTGTGAAATTATAAGTTTTTACCACATTAAGTGTGGTAATTGTGAAATTATAAGTTTTTACTATGTTAGGTGTGATAATTGTTAGTTGAATAAGTTAGGTGTGCTTGAGTGAATTAAGTTAGGTTTATGTCTTGTTAGTTGGACAAATATATGACTATGATGTAATTAGTTTTATTTATGTGTGTTGTGTGGATTAATTATGTATTAGCATAAATAAAGAGGAGGGAACATACCTCTCTACACTTTTTCTTCACTTCTTTACCCTCAAATTCTTCTTCTCATCTCTTTTTGTAATATATTTTTAATAAATAAAATTAGTTTTGTTTTCAATTTTCAAATACCATTTTTTAAAGGGAAATTATTTACCACCACTTATTTTTTCATGCTTTTTCAAAAATAAACATATCTTTTTTTTTTTTTCTGAGTTCCACCTGAAATATATATTATCTTGCATCTGTCTGCTCTCATCTACATAACGTTAAGAGAACTAATGGAATATTAGACAAATGACGTTTTTAACCCCAAAAGTAAAATTACAATTTTGAAATAAATCTAAATATTTTGCTCAATCTAATTTTCTCCCAAAGTTTCCAAACCCAAATGCCTGTAACTTGGCTAAACCCAACCAAATGCATTTTCCCGTAGCCACTCATCCAAATCAATTTCCAAACAAACCAAACCACTGCACGCCCAGCTAGTAGCCGTGATTTGTACGCCTTACCGCTGCCTTAAGTGTCACACCCAGCCTCCTGCCACGAACAAACAACCAACCGCTCACCACCAATAACAATCAACAATTGAGAGAGAGGGGATGTTGAGCTAAAGATGATGATGTGCTTAACAGAGTTTAATTTTGAGAGGGAGGAGATAGCTATTTGCCAGGTTTGTCACTTATAGAGACCGATTCGCTGGAAACGATACTACCCACCACTGTGTAGCCCTTTTCCCTTTAGCTGCGGTTATGGCGGTCACCATTTTCGTGGCGACTGTTATTCCCAGTAACTATAAACAACAAAAAAGAAAAATTATCAACTATTTTTGGTAGCCCATTTCCCTTTAGGGATGACGATGTCCTTTGTAGCTTGATGTGCTCTAACCACTTTTGCCTCTTTTTTTTCCTTCCTTTCTTTTAAACGACGTTGTTTTTTCGCTGTGAGGGTGAAATGATAATTTTACCCAGAAGACTCGCTGTGAGGGTGAAATGATAATTTTACCCAGAAGACATCAACAAGATTATAACAGAATACAAACAAAAGTGGAAGGGTGCAAGATAATATAACTTTAGGTGGAACTTAACAAAAAAAAAGAAAGATATGTGTATTTTTAAAAAAATATGAAAAAATAGGTGGTCGGTGGATAATTTTTCTTTTTTAGATTATGTATAATTTAATTTTAATTATTATTTTTTCAATTATCCTTAGCTAAATATTAATAGTTAGGGGAACGTGAAACTCTTAGTAAAAAAAAAGTGATTTAATCAAATTCTATTTTTAATCATAAAAATTAAATTATTTTCTATTTAATTTTATACATATTTTATATTTTGAAATTTTGATTTATTGTAGACAAATAAGGGATTTTGGCACAATAAATTCTTAATATCTTAATATAAGGTATGGTAAAATGGTATTTTTATTTATTGTAGACAAATTAAATTTTGGCACAATAAATACTTAATCCATAATAAAATTAATGGAAAAATAATGATAATTTATATAATTAATCTTTTGGATAATAAATCTAAATAAAAATGGCAAAAATAATTTATTAAATTTTATTTACTACTAAAAGTGGGTCCATAACCATAACTAATTTAATTTCATAGTTTCATTTAAATTAAGTTACATATATTCAAGTTCTATTTTTATTTTTAGATAAAATAAAATAAATAAATTAAATCTTTTCTCTGTGGATCGATCTCAGACTCACCGAACTATAATATAATAAGATACTCTTTTATTTGGGAGTTAGAAATCACTTTTAAGTTGTGTCAGACAGAAATCAATAAAGATCACCTAAAATATTTTTCTAAGATAAAGATTATCTCATGTATTTTTCTTGATGTAAAGATCACCTTAGGGCCTATAAAATGGTTACCTTGGTCTTGAAGATATTTTCACATTTAGATATTGAGTATGTTACCACATGTCCTATTTCTTTGATATCCACGAATGGCATATTTTTTAGATATAACATTACCGTTAGTGAAAATTATTACTGAACAACATATTAATATGCACAAAAAATTTTTGGGACAAAAGAAAGGAAAAAATATTCAAATATTTTCTAAGTCTCATACTCAAATTCATAAAAGATACTAGTTGAGGGATTAGTATATCAAATTTTTTAATATATAATAATATGTTGAAAATTTACAGATAAAGATAAAATAGTTAAAGGTTTTGATAGTTCATAATAGGCAAAAGGCTCAATTCATGAAAAGTGATTATAATTAAAAAAAAAAAGAGAAAATAACACAATTGGCATAATTTGAAAATAAAGATTTACAAAAATTGAATCGATCAATCTTCATAAATCTATACCAATGATAGAGACAATCAATAATTTTTATTTATTAATTTATTTCCATCATTATTCCATTCTTCTTGCAGAGAAATTTTAAAATAAATTAAAATTAGTACACTTAATTAATGCATATATATTACGTGCAGTTTAATTAAATATAACTACTGATTTTACATGGTGAATTTTCAAAATAAATGCACTTATGTATATATGCATTAATTGAGTATAGTATTCCTAATATACTTAGAATCTCCCATTCCTACTGTATGTAGTATAAAAAAAGAGAGAAAGAAACTTAATCAAGCTCCACTGTCCATCCCATCTCGTCTTCAATACGGCCGGATTGAATTCCTGTTAGAATTTCATATAGCTTTTGACCCACAGTCCCTGCTCCTCTTTTGTACTCAGTCCTGCATTCGGAGAAAATAATTATTATTTGTTGTAAATTAATATGGATTCAATCTATAATCGCATGTAATTAAAACACTAATAATAGTGTTTTAAACCTTTTATCTTGATAGGTTATGCTATTAACTGGATTAACCACCACTGCGGTTCCCGTACAAAAAACTTCTTCAGCATAAAATAATTCCTCCGCCAAAATGGCTCGTTCTTCAACCTAATCAAAGTTGAATGTGATTATTGAGTTGATAACATCTCTTTGTACATATATAGAACCTAGTTCATGTCAAAAATTAATAAATGAGAAATGAAAAAAATAAAGAGATACCTGATAACCTAGAACCTGAGCAATTTCAATAATACTTTTTCGAGTGATTCCAGGTAGAATAGTTCCATTAGTTGGTGGAGTTGAAATGACATTTTCCTAAACATTGTTTTGAAATTTAGTATAGAAAATAAAAATCATAATGTGAATTTATCAAGGTGGCAATGTGACGATAATAACATAAAAATTTATAAGTTATTTCTAGGTGCAGACATTTGCACTTATAAAGCATGGGCTTATCCTTTATGCAAGGCCTATATTTTAGGTTTAGAAACCTAAAAAAATAAATTTGTGTGTTATAAAGTATAGACGTCTGCATCTCAAAATTATTTAAAATTTATACTTCATTGTTACATTTTCTTACCTTCACAACAAAAATATTGCTAGTTGAAGCCTCCTCAACGTATTTTCCCGTCACCGCATCGAGGAATAAGACATCGGTGAACCCTTTGGCCTTTGCTTTGGAAATAGGTTTGTAAATCTACAGCCAAATTAATAAAATGATGATAATTCACTTATTTAGCAATTTATATATATATTATGTAAATGTAGTACTATTATTGGAATGGAAATATTTATGCTTACAATTGCATAATTGGTGACAGCCTTGACTCCTCCAGTACCTCCGGGAGTAGCTCGACGAAACTTTTCCTCCACCACCAAATTTAAGACACCCTACATAGGTAAGTCCGTTCAAACAAACTCATTATGATTTTTTTTCTTATTTGAAGTTTCTTGTTTTTGTTCTTGTTCTTGTTATTATCAATATCGGAGAATAATAGTTTGGTCCTTATTATAAATTATTTTACCCCTTGGGTTCTGATGTATTCAATATATAATCTTATTTTATCACTAAAGTTCAAACTAAAAAAAAAATGTTGAACAATAAAAGTGACATTATAACAAATAAATAAATTAATTTTAATACGTGGAGATCTCAGATAGTCAATTTATATATGAAAATGTTGTGTGTGTGTGTGTGTGTATTCTTGTGCTACGCTACTATTTTAATACCAAATGATGAAATTCGATTTGAAAATTTATCACGGACCCAAATAATAAACATAAATTCTAATAAGGATGAAAGTTTCATTCAAGAACAGAGATGGCATCAGATTTTAGATTTAATGAATATCTTAACTCAAATCTAAATTTGAAGACATCACACTTTTTGTTAGTTCTTAACAGAAATTAAATTTTTCGGATTTTTTTTTAAAAAGGAAGAAGATAATAATGTATTTACGAGCACCTTGTGATAATTGCCCACGGGAGAAGCATAAGTTACAAATGTGTATTCGGACGCCGGAGCAACGCCAAGATCCTGTCCATTTCCCATCAGCAAAGGCCTGATATACATTGTTCCTTTCCCCGGAGGAGGTACCTATATATTCCCAATCCAAAAACAAAGTTACTAAGAACCAGTGGCATAAATTAATATTATGATTATCATTTTTTTATTTTTTAAAGAAGTTAAATCAATTGAATTATCATTTAATTTCATTCTGCACGCATCTGAAAACCGGGCTTCGAACCCTAGATTCTTGGTATCTATAAAAAAAATCTTACTAACTAAACTAACAGGAACTACGAAACAAAAGGGTGAAATTATGTTTAGGTTTTTATTGAAATTTAACCTCTTTACTTAAAAATTTGTCTTTTGACTTTCTTAAATTTATTTAATATGGTATGGTACTCTCAAGTCTCAAGTTTGATGTTTCTATATTATGGCTCTTGGAAAATCAAAATTCTGATTCCACCACTTCACAAATAAACACTAATAAATAAGTAAATATGTATGTCATGATTAATAATAAAAACTTTTCAACCTATTATGACAAAAATATCAATATTACCTTAAAAATGATCGGAAATTAACTGTATTTAAGCCTAGCTGACATATGAGACTATGTAATGAACGAATAAACTATTATCCTAATTTTTAAGTGTATTACAAACTTTTCATGCAAAATTACTTACCCACCGCCTGTTGGAATGAACAATTTGCTTGACAGCAAATTATAACGAATTGCTCAATGGTAGGTGAAGGCATGCACATTCTTTCTGCACCCATTTGCATGCGCATGGCATTTTCTTCTGGCCGAAATAGTAGAATACGCCCATTACTCGTTCTGTATGCCTTTAGACCTTCGATCGAACCCTTTAAAAAAAAATTACATTGCTTTGTTAATCAAATTAATTGTGTTATATGATGGATGTGCTAATTAGTTAATTACCTGTCCGTAGTTTAAAATTCCAGATGAGGGGTTCATCTCTGTCTTTCCAAATCGAGTGAGAGTTCCTTGAGAGAATTTTTGGCACTCGGAACAATTCATTACGTACATATAATCAGTTGGAGTTAGGCCAAATCCAAGCCCATCCCAATTGACATTTGCATATTCTTCATTAACGTGACAGCTGTCAACGCAGGAAATGAAAAAAAAAAAAAATTTTTATTAGTTTAGTAGTTTGACACAAAAGCCTAAGCATTTTAATGAAGTATAAAAAAATGAAATTGGAGTCACAAGATATTGCAAGATATTTCTTTATTGTATTACCTATCACCATCAGTACTTGGTTCAATGTTATAAGCTTCTGCAGCAGCTGTTGCAAATCTGGAATGCTGAAGCCTCGGCTGAAACGAAGCAAGGAAATTAAAGAATAAAATTCATAAACTGTTAAAGAATTCAACACATTATAATTGCTGAATATTGGAAAAAAAATGGAGAAATATTCTATAATGGTTCGGCCGGTAGTATAAGAGAATTTTTTCCTTTATTATTGTGACAAATTCCAGGATGATTGAGAAGAAAAGAGGTAAAAAAAATGGTAGATTAATTAACAGACCTTAGGATAAATCGATCCTCTTATTCTTGAAGGAAAGCTGCATTTTCTGAAAAATAAATCACTTGCTTTTAATATAGTGTGTTTGTTTCCTAAGACGATTCGAGAGAGCAGAGGATAATTTACAATACACTGAACTTTGCTTTATATATATACTAATTAAACTGCAGGCAAGCTGCAATATCGTTGATACCACGATTTCATAGATTAATTACTATTATAATTTTGATAATGAAATATTATGTTTTCGACTGATACTATGCTTAAAAAAACTTAAACTAATAGATTAAAAAAACTTAAGCCAATAGGCAACAGACAATATTAGCATATGTTAAAAAAACTAAAGGTAATAGGTAATGGACCAATGCTAATATACGTTAAAGACACGTGTAATAACCAGAGGTGCCTGCCTGAAACTAGATTCTTACATAGTGAAAAAAGAAAAAGAAAAAGGGTAGGTCTATATAATTTCAAATTTTAAAAAATCATATACCTGCCCATAATTTAAAATTGCATCCTTCTGTCCAAGCTCATCCCGAATGCAAATTGTATATTGTCCATTAACATGACTGCTGTAAGGCCAAACAAAATTTTTTTTAAAAATGTGATTTACGGTTATCTCATAAGTAATTAAAAGCTTAAATTATATGTTATTTTAAGTATACAGAGCGCACAAAATATTTAAAAACTTATGCATAAGACTTTAATCAATATGGTATCATTACGATTTTAGGGCTAAATGGATCCGAAGAGATACAAATGGGCATCAAGTTACAAATCCGGAAAAAAATAATTAGAAAAACAAAAACAAGCAAAAATGCAAATGCAAATTATCTCTCTAGGGAATGGCATTGTAAACA